>JAJAQA010000008.1:42582000-42692000 GCA_021464565.1 Rutilus rutilus
AGGACAAAACTCATTTTGAGAAAATGGATATTAAAGATATGTATTGAAATTGAAATCAACAGACACAAATATACAAAGTGCAATAAAAGACTCAAATGTTCTTTCCACTAGTCTGACACAACATATTATGAATATCCAAATACCTCAAATCTTAAAATTGACCAGTACATGAAAAACAAAGATTTGCCTGTAGTGTCTAGCCTTAAATCAAGCATTAGAGGAGCTGATGGTCCGAAAGAAAGAAAGAAAGAAAGAAAGAAAGAAAGAAAGAAAGAAAGAAAGAAAGAAAGAAAGAAAGAAAGAAAGAAAGAAAGAAGTAAGTAAAACACATACTATAGAATCCATCTTTGATTTGAAGAAGGTAAATAATTAAAGAAATACACAAGTACAGAGACTACAGACAGAGGCAATAAAACAACATCTAACATCTTAATTCAGCCTCAGGGAACAATATATCATCTTCATTCTGTAATAATCGCATGTCAGTGTCGACTGCATGTGTAAACTCTGCCTGACGATTAATGACTGAAATTAGCCAATTAAGAGACAATCATTAATGCAAACGTTCTTCAACAAGATGCATCACAGCTCCACACCAGGTGTGTGTGTGTGTGTGTGTGTGTGTGTGTGTGTGTGTGTGTCTGTCTGACACCGTTACCAAGGCAACCTTCGAGAACATCCCCAAATGTCCTTGAATGCAAGTTTCTTCAGATTGACCTCGAGACAATAATGGCCCCAAACTAAAGCTAACAATTTGGTTATTACAAATAATGTGCTTCTATTATTTTAAATTTTAAACAAAGACCTTAATACACACAGGAAAATGGTTAAATTAAAACTTTTTAGTGATTTTTTTACTTTGCCAAAACTAAAAATGAAAATAAAGTGTATTTAATAATCACTTCATTATTCAAATGTATTTAATAATCAACACTCAATTAAAAACAAAAAAGTTGTGCACAAACATTTAAAAGCACATTAGGCTGTTTTTATAATCAACTTTTTATTTATATAATTATGCTTTACTCCAATTCGTTGTTGAAATATAAACATTAAAATGGTGGCTGTAATAAAAAATAGTTTTCATGACGGATTTATTCAAACATACATTGATTAAGCTGAATATTGCTACTTTTAATTGAGTTTTCTTACAGCATCTATTCTTCAGGTCCATTTCTAACATTAGTCAAGGTTTTTGCACCCAAAAAAAAAATATAATTCTAATTCTAATTCTACTGTACCTTCCATATGTAAATGAGTCTGGGCTGATCTTTCTGCATGTGAAATGAGTAACAATGCCTCTGCTAAGTTTGTGAATAGTGAATAGGTGTTGATATGTAAATGTGGGCGTTCATAAGCGTCAGTGTCTGGCTCAGACGTGTGTTGTTCTGTTCTCTACAATGGTACGATTCACGAGCGATGTGCGATGACCCGAGAGTGAAACGCTGGAAAAACGGGAACACTTTCTCTTTTTCTCAGCTCTAATAACCTTATCTGGTCGCCACGGCAACATTATAATGGACAGACGACATCATCATCATCATACTGATGCTGTCCGTCACGCTTACGGGAATATTCTGGGTTCAATATCAGTTCAGCATCGGCCATAATGTCCATCATCACAGAAAATAATATCACAAGCAACAGTTTTAGACTGAAGCGGCACAGACACAAGCTGATCGTTTCTGCTGTTCAAGCCTCCTGTAAACGGACACACACACACACTGAATGTGTGTAGATATATCCAAATAACTCGATAGCGCTATGTGGCTTACACAGAAAAAAATACTAATTGCTGAGTATCTTAGTCTTGTTTTCCAATAAAAGGATTAAAAAAAAACTTAAATCAAGATACATTTTCTTGAGAATCAAAATGACTGAAGACATTAAGTCTTGTTTTCTAACAACAACAAAAAAATCTAATTGTGCTAAAACCAAGAACAACATATCAGCCAGTGGAGTCAGAGAAATAAACTTTCACAAGGGAACACAAGAATCATTTTCTGACTCCACTGGCAGATATTAACCCTCGTTTTAAGCACAAACTCACTTCATTTTAAAACAGATTTCAAGTCATTTTGCTTCTCAAGTAAATTTGAGAAACACAAAACATGATTTAAGAATGTTTAGATATTTGCAATGAAAAACAAGACAAAAATACTAAGAAAGAATATCTTTTTTATTTTTTTCTGTGTAGTGCAAATATCAGATCATGCAGGCACGGGTTAATTAAATAAATGCATTTGCTAAAAAAATTACGTTTTTCCCAAATTGTTCAGCAGTAAAAGGAAGGTTCGCAAAGTCTCCAGAGTAACAAGTCATTGATAGTCACCCTAAATTATTAAATGTAAGAATTACTCCCCATCAAAATTCTAGAATGATTCATTATTTTCAAATATACTGCAGCTATTCAAGTCGTCTGAAGAAAATTCTAGTGTATTTTCATATCGCATATGAAACTAAATATTGCAGTTTCGATTGCTCATAACTTATCTCGTTTCATCTGAAACTGTCAAAAAATTCATATTTTTTTCATACACTCATATTGTAGAAAAACACTGATAAATCTGTGTATTGGGGATGAAAGAGTTGAAGCGGCTGTCTAGAGTGGGACGCCCTCTCACACACTCTTCAAACACACACACACACACACACACACACACACACACACACTTAGTGTGAAGGGGCTCTTTATCAAGTGGAAAGCTGTGGAAATGAGTGTGTGTGGGAGGAACAGAGAGAGATATTTTGTTCATCCATACTTTTACAACTTTTCCTCTATCATTTTTCATCATGCTCCAGCTAAACCTATTACAGTGTGTGTATATATATATATATATATATATATTAAGGGCAATAAATAATGGATTATTTTCTTTCAGCTGAGACTCTTCAGATGCGCACTAATTGCCAAGATGATTTTAATGCCAACTAAACATGTTCAGCACAAGTCTATCATATACGCTTCATAAAATGATCATGAGAACATTATAATTGTGTGTTTGGGACATGACTTTTAATGGTGAAACTTTTGTTTTTGTAATCAGGCTCTCAAAAACTATATAAAATTTGGATTTTGATTTATCAGACAATATTTCGGTTATCGGCTTTCAAGATTTATCGTAATCTGTATCGGCCCAAATTTTCATATTGGTACATCCCTAATATATATATATAAATATATATACAGTATATATGTATGTCCAGAGAGAGAAGAGTTGGAATCTAGTTGAAATCTAGACAAAGAAGCACAAATTTAAGAGAGCTTCATTTGTGTCACATATTTTATCACTGTTACTATAAAATAATGCAATCACGAATCATGTTCACCAGTTCTGTCAGTCCCGCTGTACA
Source organism: Rutilus rutilus (assembly GCA_021464565.1). NCBI lineage: Eukaryota > Metazoa > Chordata > Actinopteri > Cypriniformes > Leuciscidae > Rutilus > Rutilus rutilus. The sequence continues at coordinate 42,585,355 of JAJAQA010000008.1, forward strand.
TTTACTGTCATATTCATGTTTTGCAGATCTAAGGCTTCTTCATAATGTCAATAAAGATACTAGAGTCCGAATGTTTTATCTTCAGAGAGAGTAAATATAGCTTGAACCTTTGCATTTCAAGTCAACTGTTCATTTTACTTCTGTAACGTCACATATTTCTGTATGCAAATATCACTTATCTCATTATAATATCATGCATACAGTAAAATAAGCTAATGTATCACTTATATTATGCTATGTATGTTGCTTGCTAGGCTATTACAGATAGGTCAACAATATTCATTGTTTTGTCCAACTAGATTACATTTACCTTAATTTGTAATAATTTAAATATATACATTCATGTAAAATAGCAAAATTTGATGTAAAAACCACTTAAAAAAAAAAAGATCTACATTTCTAAATTTTATTCATGGTGATAACATGACAAACGTGCTCTGGTTTAGCGGACGATTGCTGTCTTCTACTGGAAAACAAACACTTTTAAAGGGATAGTTCGCCCAAAAATGATATTTAGCCCATGATTTACTCACCCTCAAGCCGTTCGAGATGTATATGTCAATCTTTTTTCAGACGAACACATTTTCAGTTATTTTAGAAAATGTCTTAGATCTTTCAGTGGTTAGAATGTGAAGCAATGGGGTCCAGCTGCTCCAAGACCGAAAATGTGCATGCATCCTTCACAAAAGTAATCCATCCGGCTCCAGGGGGATAAACGAAGGCCTCCTGAGGGTAATCCGTGCGGTTTTGTCGTAAAAATATACATATTTAAAACTTTATAAACGAAAATAACTGGCTTCCGGTGGCGGTCGACGCGCGTTCACGGAGATGAATGCTGGCATATGACGTAGGACGTAGCGTAGGAAGCGTCGTGACGTAGAACGAACGTAGAGTTTTGTTTTGCTCTGCTCTCTGGCTGCGCTGTCACGTTCGTTCTACGTCACGACGCTTCCATCTCCATGAACGCGCGTCGACCGCCACCGGAAGCCAGTTATTTTCGTTTATAAAGTTTTAAATATGTATATTTTTACGACAAAACCGCACGGATTACCCTCAGGAGGCCTTCGTTTATCCCCCTGGAGCCGGATGGATTACTTTTGTGAAGGATGCATGCTCATTTTCGGTCTTGAAGCAGCTGGACCCCATTGCTTCACATTCTAACCACTGAAAGATCTAAGACATTTTCTAAAATAACTGAAAATGTGTTCGTCTGAAAAAAGATTGTTATATACATCTCAAACGGCTTGAGGGTGAGTAAATCATGGGCTAAATATCATTTTTGGGCGAACTATCCCTTTAAAATGAAAATAACATGTATGTGAACTATAGTCACTAGATGGCATCAGAGGATTACTCAATGCTTTTTCATTTAGATTTATGTTTAGACATTATAAAATCATTATTATAACAACAAAAACGACTCTTTGTGAAAGTTTAGCATTTGTTGTACTAAAGTATCTTTTTTTGTGCAATTGTCACAATATTACCGTCAAATCTGAACATGCTGTTGTGTGTGTGTGTGTGTGTGTGTGTGTGTGTGTGTGTGTGTGTGTGTGTGTGTGTGTGTTCATTTGTTCTCCATCATAGATGTGTTAAAGTCTCACTCCTTCGTTTCTGTGTGTGTTCTTCATTGTACACAGCTTCCTTCCTTGAGTGAAAGTACAGACACTTCTGGTCAAATATTACTCCATTACAATTAAAAGTTGTAAAAAAGATTTTTACTTAAGTAAAAGTACAGAAGTACTAATTTTTAAAAGTACTTGAGTATCAAAAGTAAAAAGTGAATGTCATTGCGTTGTTACAGTACCTTATGCCTCTGAAGTAACCTAGTGAATACACTGACCAGTTTGTAGTATCTATGGAATTAAGTTTTAGGTTACAAAACCTGACAAAAAAAAGACAGCCATAACCATCTTCATTTTTTTTAACACTCCTACCACCCCCACAAAAGAACTACACATCTGTGTGTATCCACTCATGCGCATTTGAATCAAGTGGTCTGTAAATACAGACTGATCAGGAAAAAGCCCAGCTACACAACCATATCTGTACAACTGCACAGCAGCAACACTGCTTTAACAAACAACACAACAGAAACACTTAAAACCTTCAAACTGTTACAGTAGTTGTGACAACGATACTGTCTCTCACAGGTCACTAGTAGAGACAAATCGTAGGCTACTAATCCCCGGACTTCACGACACGTAACCCTAAGAGTGATCACTGATAGGCTGTCTGCCACCCGCAAAAAAACAATCATGTTTTAGGCCGTGTCCACTAAAGCGTTTAGCTAGCTGAAAACGCTAGGCGCTGTCAGAGAATGTCTAATAAGGGGAGAACTTCCACTCTCAGTAAACTTCCGGCGTCTGAACTGGTTGCAGTTCCGCTCTGGCTCCACATGAGGGCGCTCACAGGACGAGTGCAGTTCCGCTCTGGCTCCACATGAGGGCGCTCACAGGACGAGTGCAGTTCCACTCTGGCTCCACATGAGGGCGCTCACAGGACGAGTGCAGTTCCACTCTGGCTCCACATGAGGGCGCTCACAGGACGAGTGCAGAATGAATGGAGGTCTATGGCGCTATACCCCTCAAAATACACTTTTTTAGAGTCACTTATTTGCTTTAAAAAGTCTTTTCAAATGTCAATGACGTCATACACATCGTACGACCAGAGATACTGCTTTACGGCAATCCTTCAGTCACTTTTTTTTCTCTCGAGGCATCGACAACACAGCTGACACAGGTAAACACACAGCTGACACAGGTAAACACACACAGCTGACACAGGTGAATACACGTGCTAGAAGAGTTCTTGTTTTGTTGTTTTAAAAGACCATCAAGCGGTATCTCTGGTCGTAATCAGTCCTTCACTGACCAATCGGCGTTCATTAGCAGAATGCTAGCGTGTTATGGGCAACAACAACTCAACCTGTAAGAAATCGAAAGGACATAAGTACTCGTACTTTCGACCTATAACCCATGTTGAACTTGCAAAACCTACACTCAAATCTGAGATTTCTCAACGACAATCGGGTAAAAGAGACTAATTTAGCCGTCTAGCTCCATAGACTCCCATTCATTCTGCACTCATGGGCGATCGCCCCCAGTGGAACTCAGGACTTAACAGGGAGTGTCCAGGCTCTCCGTAGACGGGCTCTGGCGTTCTGCTAAACGCCTAGCTGTGGGCGCTTGAGAGCGTTTTGGCAGTGTTGCGTTTTTTTTCAGTTGAGACATGCTTGTTATGATACGGAATATCCGCGAGTGTTACTAATATCTCATTTCACACATATTTTGTTTCTGTGTTGATTCTATATTAAAATACAATGTAACGTATTTTGTTCCGTTATTATGCTTGTTGTTGTGATCTGTTAATGTTGTACAAGCAGAATGTGGCGGTTGGGCAGTGTGGTATTAGTCCCGCCCCTCCTCCACTGTGATTGGACGGTTGGGTAAAAAATGACAGTGATGAGCGCTGCGTTTTACCCAAAGTTGAACATTCTTCAACTCTCAGCGACCGCTCATGGCGTTTTAAAAACATGGCGTTCCCATTGAAAACAATAGGAAAAATACGCCAGCCGTGTGAATAAACGCTTTGGTGGACACGCAGCCTAAGAGGCGAAAGAAATCATGCCCTGACTAACAACTACTTTCTACTCAAGGACCTTGACAGAAATGTAGTGGAGTAAAAAGTACGATATTTGTCTTTCAAATGTAGTGAAGTTAAAGTAAAAAGTTTCCAGAATAAATAATACTAAAGTAAAGTACAGATAATCAGAAAGTGCACTTAAGCACAGTACTCAAGATAATGTACTTCGTTACTGTCCACCTCTGCATGTAAGAGAGAGCAACTTGTGTAGTCTCACACATTCATCTCAGTGTGTGATTCCAGGGATTTTTTTTTTTTTGATGTGTGTGTGTGTGGGGGGGGGGGGGGGGGGGGGGGGGTTAATGAGGTTGATTTGATCCATTAGAGTTATTACGATTGGTTCACTGATGAATAATTGACAATAAGACCAGGAGCATGACTTAGGAAAGTAAAGAGAGTTAATGTTCAGTTCATGTTGATCTGACATGATACAAACCAAATAAAAGAGAGAAAAGCAAAGGGAGCGAGACGGAGGTATAGTTTCAGAAACGTGAGCATCTTCGACTAAAATAGACTCGGAGAGACAGATGATTCATTCTCTGCTGATACGCCTTTCCTTTGGGATTCTGCTGATAATAAAGTTTAGAACTGAACACACCTGCCACAATACAACACACACACACTCTCTCTCACACAGTCACACACACACACACTCTCTCTCTCTCACACACACACACACACAGGTTTGTTCGACACTATTAGAGCTGGTCTCATACACTTCCAGTGTTTTTCTATCAGGTTAATGATCATTCATATCTCATAATCCGACTCTAACTCGACCCTCAGATCATTACATTTACAGATCAGCATCTGGACCATTTATGAATATTTCCCACATCAGACATCTGTCATGTTTCACTACATTAGGACATTTGACCTGCACAAGACCACTCAATAAACTACATTAAAGTATAATTGAATTGCACTCAGATTTGCCAAAAGATAATATGAACTCAAACATTATCGAGCTGCTATTCACATCCATTTTACAGGCGAATCTCACAGAATCTCTCAAGAACATGTCCAGCCCATGTTTCATACTCTCATAAACTTATGCTTTCAGATTTTTTAAAAGAATCACTGGAGAAGAGCTGAAAGAGTTGAAAGAGCAACCAAATGAGACATAGAAACATCATGAATAATCTCTGTTGATACTAAACTACCATGGTATTACTGTGGTAAATTGGACACTGAACGTCCTCAGAACTTCTGACAAGAGCGTTTTAGTAACGAAATGTGAAAATTAGCCAAACGTTTTCAGAGCAAGTGTTCGTTATGAATTAGTGTTCTCTGAAGTAACTTTGAAAACCATGGTACTCTTCAATGGTTAATTCTGGAAGTACCATAGTAGTACCATGGTACTTCGTGCACGGAGTCCAAAGTGAACAAGTGTGTGAATCTGCTACTGTCCGGGATGTGATCGTTTCTCACGAGGATCTGAGGCTGAAGACGCGCGGCGCGACGCGAACGAAACGCATCATCTGTGATCAGCTCGAGTTCTGGTACTCACAGTTCTGATACTGGTTCTGGTACTCACAGTTCTGTGTTCTGGTACTGGCTCTGGTACTGATGGTTACGGCACAGCAGCGAGTGTCCGCACGCCTGACCCATCGCGCATCGCGCCGGTACCGGGAGACACTGGTGATGATTAAGATGAAGAGGAGGAGGAGGAAGATTTCCCGCGAAGAAGATGATGCTGATGCTGATGAGCGGAGAGAGGAAGACAGATAAGCGCGCGCGCGTGTGTGTGTGAGAGAGATTCCCTCTCTCTCTCTCTCTCTGACTGAAGTGGGTTGGGCGCGTTCTGTAATAGATCTGCGCGCGCGCGCGTGAGTGAGAGACAGAGAGAGTGTGTGTGTGAGTGTGTGATCGATCTGAAAGGCGTTTCCTTTCTGCATCCCTTTCATTATATGAACAAACATCAGCAGAAGCTCTAAAGTCTCTAAACTAATAGGCCTACATGATCTCCGTCATTTGGAAAAGCCCATTTCCACTATATGAAATCATGCTTCGGTGAATCTGAGTACATGAAAAGTCATAATTGTGACATACTTAGTAAGAATGTGACATAGCCTACTAGTCAGGACATAAATTGACAAAAGTTGAAAATATGACAGAGTCGAAATTATGACATTTTGACAAACGTCGTTAGTATGATCTAAAAAGTCATAATTTCGACTTTGGCATTGCGACTTTTAATGTCATAATTATGATTATCAAAGCATTTTCTTATATGGAGGAAATGTAAGTCATTATGTGACATATGACATAAATTGACAAAAGTCATGACAAAAGTTGTAAATATGAGATAAAGTCGAAATTAATGGCATGCCTTGTCATAATTATGAAATAACAAGAAATTATGACGTCATATTTATTAGATGAAAAGTAAAAATTATTATTTAAATGTGGTATGGTCTAGAATGTCATAATTATGACAGAAAGTCATAATTTCGACTTTAATTTTACAATTAAATTTAGATTTAATTTAATTTAGTCTTAATTATGACTTAGCACTTCGACTTTTAATGTCATATTTATGATTAACAAGCATGATTTTCTTCTTGTGTGGAGGAAATGGGCTTCAGTGTTCATCAGACCAGATCTGAGAGGGACATTACTGTAAAACTGATGGTGATGATGATGATGATGATGATGATGATGATGGGTTTCATCTACACTACACACCAGTCAAAAGTTTGGAAGATTTACATTTATGGATTTTGGTGGCCAGTTTTGTCCAAAGTGAATCAAATGTTATTAATGGTGCACATTTGATCAGTGTATGCATGAATCTACTGTATGTTTATGATTATGGTTTATGTTTAGCTGTGGATGATGTCATGAAGGTCATGCTCTGATGGAGTTTTCTATAGTTCGTGGTTATAATTAAAGGGATAGTTCACACAAAAATGACATCATTTCCTCATCTTCAGAGAAAAACATGTCGAGGAGTTTATGGAGAACATATCTGAGGAAAACACACACACACACACACACACACACACACACACACACACACACACACACACACACACACACACACACACACACAACATGAAAACACACAGTATTTCAAGTCTTCTAGGGTCAGATATGACGGTTTAGCACAAAAACACACAATCTTCTTCACCTCCAGCTTTGGTTTATGATTTCTGAGCATCTGTCCATATTCATTTTACCTAGAAAGAAACTTTATGTGTTTATTCTTCACCATGACTGAAATGTTGAAAAAAATCAAATATGAATCTGATTCAGAAAGTAAAATCATGAGGCGTTTAATGTCGTCTATACAACATTCAAATATCTTCATTAATAATCAGTGATGACTGGAACACACACACACACACACACACACACACACACACACACACACACACACACACACACACACACACACACTCACTCTATCTCTCTCTTACACACACACACACACACACACACACACACACACACACACACACACACACACACACACACACACTCACTCTATCTCTCTCTCTTACACACACACACACACACACACACACACACACACACAAAATCACAATCACATGACAGTCGTCAAACACAACTGCACAAACACAGATACACACACTCGCGCTCACACAGCTTGTTTGTTCTGCAGCAGAGCATCATTGGAGCTGGAGCCGAGGGAAACGGCCAGAACACATTTACTGACTGTTGTTATTGTTCACTAAAACTAAAACCATTCAAATCATTTTCGGATATTGAAATAAAACTGAAATCAAATATAACACTGTACAATAAGCTCTAATCTGTTAGCAAAATTAACTAACAATGAGCAATACATTTTACAGCATTCATTAATATTTGTTAATGTTAGTTAATAAAAACGTTCATGTTAGTTCACAGTGCTTTATTAATGATGTATTAGTAAATGCGGAGATTAACATTAAATAAGATTAAAAAATGTTGTTCATTGTTAGGTCATTTTAACTAATATCAATAACTAAAGTTATCAAATGAAACCTTACTGTAAAGAGTTACTAATAGATATATAAGATGGACAAACTTAAACTTAAATATTTCAGTGAATCACCAAGGCAACATTTAAAATTTTTGTTTAAGTTGAAATAGTAAATTTCTTAAAACTAAAACAAAAATAATAGAAACATTAAAAAAACGACAAAAGCACATAACAAAAAACCCCAAATTAAACTGAAAAATTAAATTTAAATATAACAATAAACAAATATTCAAATTATTAATAAATTCTATAACAGTATACAAATAATTCTAAAATAACACAGAAAAGGACGTACATCATCACTAGATTTATATATAATCACTATATGGACCATAGTAAAAAGCTAAAGTAGTAAAATGGCTAAAACTGAAAAAGTAATTATATATATATATATATATATATATATATATATATATATATATATATATATACATACAGTGAGGAAAATAAGTATTTGAACACCCTGCTATTTTGCAAGTTCTCCCACTTGGAAATCATGGAGGGATCTGAAATTGTCACCGTAGGTGCATGTCCACTGTGAGAGACATAATCTAAAAAAAAAAATCCAGAAATCACAATATATGATTTTTTAACTATTTATTTGTATGACACAGCTGCAAATAAGTATTTGAACACCTGAGAAAATCAATGTTAACATTTGGTACAGTAGCCTTTGTTTGCAATTACAGAGGTCAAACGTTTCCTGTAGTTTTTCACCAGGTTTGCACACACTGCAGGAGGGATTTTGGCCCACTCCTCCACACAGATCTTCTCTAGATCAGTCAGGTTTCTGGGCTGTCGCTGAGAAACACGGAGTTTGAGCTCCCTCCAAAGATTCTCTATTGGGTTTAGGTCTGGAGACTGGCTAGGCCACGCCAGAACCTTGATATGCTTCTTACAGAGCCACTCCTTGGTTATCCTGGCTGTGTGCTTCGGGTCATTGTCATGTTGGAAGACCCAGCCTCGACCCATCTTCAATGCTCTAACTGAGGGAAGGAGGTTGTTCCCCAAAATCTCGCAATACATGGCCCCGGTCATCCTCTCCTTAATACAGTGCAGTCGCCCTGTCCCATGTGCAGAAAAACACCCCCAAAGCATGATGCTACCACCCCCATGCTTCACAGTAGGGATGGTGTTCTTGGGATGGTACTCATCATTCTTCTTCCTCCAAACACGTTTAGTGGAATTATGACCAAAAAGTTCTATTTTGGTCTCATCTGACCACATGACTTTCTCCCATGACTCCTCTGGATCATCCAAATGGTCATTGGCAAACTTAAGACGGGCCTTGACATGTGCTGGTTTAAGCAGGGGAACCTTCCGTGCCATGCATGATTTCAAACCATGACTTCTTAGTGTATTACCAACAGTAACCTTGGAAACGGTGGTCCCAGCTCTTTTCAGGTCATTGACCAGCTCCTCCCGTGTAGTTCTGGGCTGATTTCTCACCTTTCTTAGGATCATTGAGACCCCACGAGGTGAGATCTTGCATGGAGCCCCAGTCCGAGGGAGATTGACAGTCATGTTTAGCTTCTTCCATTTTCTAATGATTGCTCCAACAGTGGACCTTTTTTCACCAAGCTGCTTGGCAATTTCCCCGTAGCCCTTTCCAGCCTTGTGGAGGTGTACAATTTTGTCTCTAGTGTCTTTGGACAGCTCTTTGGTCTTGGCCATGTTAGTAGTTGGATTCTTACTGATTGTATGGGGTGGACAGGTGTCTTTATGCAGCTAACGACCTCAAACAGGTGCATCTAATTTAGGATAATAAATGGAGTGGAGGTGGACATTTTAAAGGCAGACTAACAGGTCTTTGAGGGTCAGAATTCTAGCTGATAGACAGGTGTTCAAATACTTATTTGCAGCTGTATCATACAAATAAATAGTTAAAAAATCATATATTGTGATTTCTGGATTATTATTTTCTTTAGATTATGTCTCTCACAGTGGACATGCACCTACAATGACAATTTCAGACCCCTCCATGATTTCCAAGTGGGAGAACTTGCAAAATAGCAGGGTGTTCAAATATTTATTTTTCCTCACTATATATATATATATATATATATATATATATATATATATATTTAAAACTAATAAAGATTACATAAGCACATAAAACTAAAACTGAGAAAAAAATATATAACAATATCAATAAATTCTATAAAGTATATAAATAATACTAAAATAACGCCATTTGTATTATACTTTTACTATCATGAAATCCATAGTGACATATATATATATATATGGACCAGATTTTATGATAGTAAAATTTTGGCTGCATGAGATTATAGATTCACAAATGAATAATTTCAGTGAAAGCTCTTTTTGAACTGAAGAGGAACCTTTATATTTCTAAATTAAAAGGGATAAAGATAATTTCTGGTGATATAATTCCTTTTAGGAAAGCAATTTCCCAGGAAGTAAATGAAGCCTGAAGGACAGAGTGATAAAGGTGTGAGTCCTTCATCATGTTCTCAGACAGTAAAGCGCAAGTGTTTATCTTCAGGAAACATCTGATCACATTATTCACACGAGACTGTGGCAGAGAGGCCATCGCCTGAGGACACACACTCATTTACTGATCCTGCTGCGCTGGGAATAACTCTACACTGCAGATCCAGAGTTTGGGCTGAAATCAAGGGGTCGGAAAAAGAACTATTCAAAAGCCAAACAAGATTATTTTTCTGACTCCATTGGCAGATATTATTATTGTTTTACGCACAAACTCACTTCATTTTGATACATTTTTCAGTCTTAATATGTTAATATCTTCAGTTATTTTGCTTCTCCAGTAAATGGCTCCTGATTTCAGAATGTTTAGATATTTGTGCAGAAACACTGAGAAAGAACTTTTTGGAGTGTAGAACTGAGATAGCCAATGAAAGAGATCATAACTTACCCCAGACAGCCAATCAGATTGAGTTCCTGCTTTTACCCTGCGCTGCCATTGGTCAGACTGGCGTTTTAATCAGTTCTATAAGGTTAACCCAACAGCTGTTCAGTAAAATGCTTAAACTGTGTATTTTTTCTTGAAATTTGGAGACTTTTTCTCATTCAGGCTCATGAATGTGTGTGCTAAGATAAGTTTTGGAGAGGCACGGGTTAAATCGATGACGATTGGGTCAAACTGAGCCACCATTTGGTTTCCATTCAATTCACCAAAAATCAACACTTTGAAAAACAGCAGAGTCAGAAAAAAAAGAATGTTTTTACTGTAGCTTGTCAAGGACCAAAATATAAAATACAAGAAAAAACGTACTTGAAATTTCTCTAATAAACTTGGTTGTTTTTTGTATTCCAGCTACTAGTCCAATGCAGCACTGAAAAGATGTGTGAGAAACACATTTTACACGTTTAATTTAGTTTTTTTATTTGTAGTGATTTTTGACGAATTGCATGGAAATCAATGGGGTGTCACAGAAATCAAAAGTTCCCAGCTACCAAAATATGTTCCTATTAAGTTATGAAAACATTACTTCTGAATGTTCTCTGAACAACCAGTATTAAATGTTTCAAAAACTTTTTGTTTTGTTTGGTTATTCAAACGTTAAGCGAACATTCCATTTCATAATTCTTCAAACATTATTATACTTTTGAATGTTCTCTAAATGTTACTTTTGAATGTTCTCTAAATGTTACTTTTGAATGTTCTCTGAATGTTACTTTAGAATGTTCTCTAAATGTTACTTTTGAATGTTCTCTAAATGTTACTTTTGAATGTTCTCTGAATGTTACTTTAGAATGTTCTCTAAATGTTACTTTTGAATGTTCTCTGAATGTTACTTTTGAATGTTCTCTAAATGTTACTTTTGAATGTTCTCTGATTCTAACTTTTGAATGTTCTCTGATTCTAACCTTTGAATGTTCTCTGAATGTTACTTTAGAATGTTCTCTAAATGTTACTTTTGAATGTTCTCTAAATGTTACTTTTGAATGTTTTCTGAACGTTACTTTAGAATGTTCTCTAAATGTTACTTTTGAATGTTCTCTAAATGTTACTTTTGAATGTTCTCTGAACGTTACTTTAGAATGTTCTCTGATTCTAACTTTTGAATGTTCTCTGAATGTTACTTTAGAATGTTTTCTGAACGTTACTTTAGAATGTTCTCTAAATGTTACTTTTGAATGTTTTCTGAACGTTACTTTAGAATGTTCTCTAAATGTTACTTTAGAATGTTCTCTAAATGTTACTTTTGAATGTTCTCTAAATGTTACTTTTGAATGTTCTCTGAACGTTACTTTAGAATGTTCTCTGATTCTAACTTGTGAATGTTACTTTAGAATGTTTTCTGAACGTTACTTTAGAATGTTCTCTAAATGTTACTTATGAATGTTTTCTGAATGTTACTTTAGAATGTTCTCTAAATGTTACTTTAGAATGTTCTCTAAATGTTACTTTAGAATGTTCTCTAAATGTTACTTTTGAATGTTCTCTAAATGTTACTTTTGAATGTTCTCTGAACGTTACTTTAGAATGTTCTCTGATTCTAACTTGTGAATGTTACTTTAGAATGTTTTCTGAACGTTACTTTAGAATGTTCTCTAAATGTTACTTTAGAATGTTCTCTAAATGTTACTTTTGAATGTTCTCTAAATGTTACTTTTGAATGTTCTCTGAACGTTACTTTAGAATGTTCTCTGATTCTAACTTTTGAATGTTCTCTGATTCTAACTTTTGAATGTTCTCTGAATGTTACTTTAGAATGTTCTCTAAATATTACTTTTGAATGTTCTGTAAATGTTACTTTTGAATGTTCTCTAAATGTTACTTTTGAATGTTTTCTGAACGTTACTTTAGAATGTTCTCTAAATGTTACTTTTGAATGTTCTCTAAATGTTACTTTTGAATGTTCTCTCAACGTTACTTTAGAATGTTCTCTGAACGTTACTTTTGAATGTTCTCTCAACGTTACTTTAGAATGTTCTCTGAATGTTACTTTTGAATGTTTTCTGAATGTTAGTTTAGAATGTTCTCTAAATGTTACTTTTGAATGTTCTCTAAATGTTACTTTTGAATGTTCTCTGAACGTTACTTTAGAATGTTCTCTGAACATTACTTTTGAATGTTCTCTGAATGTTATTAAAGACCAGATAACTTTAAACAAATGTTCTATTAACATTACTGGAAGAACGTTTCCTCATAACTTTGGAGAATCTTGCGAGAACGTTCCCTGTCAGCTGGGTTGTACCCAGTTCAAAACAACAGGAAGGCTAAAGTTTAAATCAAGGAAATAAAGAGATTTACCTTGATCACACTCACACAGAGGATAGTTTGTGTAGTGAACTGGAACGTCTGTCTCATATAAAACTCTCTGGCTCAATAAACACACGTGAGCATCACAGCACAACTCAAAGCATTTCCTCCACTGTGTCAGATTATTTCACATCACGGACACCCTCCTGGGCATCAGATGAACATCTCACACACACTCAGATAAACATCTCTCTCACACACACACACACACACACACACACACACACACACACACACACACACACACACACACACACACACACACACACACACACACACACACACACACACACACGGAGCGCTTCATCTGAGGCCACCTGCTACCATTATATCATCAAAAACATGCTGACGCTCAAATAGAGAGAGAACAGAGGACAGCAGTGTTGAGCATCACAGGTTAGTCTTCATTTTATCAGCTAGAAACGACCAACAATAATATCTAGTGATGCAAACTACTTGACTTTTTGACACCATTTTGAATTGAAAATATAGATTATCATTCAGTGATTCATGTAATTCGTAATAGAATTTGATGGGACAAGAAACAGTAATGGAGCCATTAGGCATGTAAGACACACGATTAACAACTAAATGAATGCTACTTTAAAATACAATATTATTTGCAAATAGTTCAAATGTATTAGTGAACAATAAATTCTATTTCTTTTTCTGTTATGGACGTATGTATGTATGGATGGATGGATGGATTTATGGATGGATGATGGATATGTTTATTGATGATGGATGTATTGATGGATGGATGTATTGATTGATGGATGGATGTATTGATGGATTATGGATGGATGTTCTGTATTGATGGATGTTCTGTATGTATATGTATAATAATAATAATAACAATAATACATTTTATTTATAGGCGCCTTTCATGATACTCAAGGTCACCTTACAAATCTTCCTAAAAGCATCAGTGTAACAACAATAGACAAAGCATACTATAATCTACATTACACACTGAAGAATGAGATATTGCTCATTTCATGTGCCAGATTAAATAAGCCTGTTTCAATGCACAAGTTTTAAGACGAGATTTAAACGTGAGAAGACTGTCGCTGTAACAAAAGTCCAGGAGAAGAGAGTTAGCATAACTAAAAGCCCTAGAGGCAATCATGTTCAGGCGAATGTATGGAGAGAATAGAGAGACTGATGAAGAAGAGCTGAGGGTACGGACAGGAATATAAATGTGAAGAAGATCAGAAAGATATGAAAGAGCTTGATTATTAAGAGCTTTGTAGGTAAGGAGAAATCAATTCGATATTTTACCGGAGGCCAGTGCAAGCGTTGAAGAACAGGAGAAATGTGCTTAATGAGAGGAGTTATAGAAATGATTCATACAGCTGCAGTTCATGTAGAAATTCAGAAGGAAGACCAAAGAGAAGAGAATTGCAATAATCAATATGTAACGTAATTGGCATTTTAAGATGGTTTATGTTTCATAAATTAAAATATGCAGAACAAATAATAATGAACAACCTGCGTAGATGGAAAACTATGGACTGGTGGACAGTCACAGAGTAACTATCAGATATAGCCAGACCAGATTTCGTACCTACCAGGAGAATTTTAGTTTTACCATGATTGAGTTTCAGATAATTTTATGAAAAGCAGTTTTTAATTTCAGCTAAGCAACTGGACAGAGAAAGTGGAGGAAAAACAGAAGCATGGAAGACAGGTGGAAATAAATACCGTACTTCCTAAAAATGTGTCCAAAAGGGGAGTAAATAAATGATAAATAAAAGAGGGCCCAAGACCGAGCCTTGGGGAACACCATGCGATGGCTCAGATCTGAAGTTTTTGAGTTGTACAAATTGAGTGCGACCAGAAAGATACGATCTAAATCAAGGAATGTCAATAAATGTCTAGGAAGATGTTATGTGAGATTGTATCAAAGATTCTCAGATCGAGCAAAATAAGTAAAGTCAGCTGACCAGAATCCGATCAAATTTAAAAATCAATTCCGCCAAAATACCACATGAGATTATAACACTGGTAACTTGCCTTTAATAATGTTTTCAAAATATTGGCACAACATTATTTATACATTGTGGAATGTTTTCTTTTTTTAAAGTTACAACTTGTTTCAGAACATTCAAAAGTAACGTTCCCATGATGTGTTCATTACTGCAATGAGCTCGTTGTATCTGCATTAAATTACTATATTGTTTAAATTACTACATTTTTCGCTAACTGTGAGTAAATACATAACTTAGTTTCCTCTGATAACAGATCACTGTAAACTGTAATGTGGACTCGTGCACTTTCTGTAAAGCTGCTGTGAAATTATGCGTGTTGTGAAAAGTGCTATAAATGTGAACTGAATTGAATGTTTGCAGAATGATTAAATGTAGCATTGGTTCCCATGGTCATTTTTATGTAAGTTACAGTCAGTCTGCAGGAGATCATTTTATCTTATCGTGATTAACTGATTAAGTCTTCAGTCATTACTCATCATCATGTGATCTTGTATGAAGTTTTGAATTGGCTGAAGCTCATAAACATATGTTTAGATTATGTCTCTGGATGCAGGAGTCGTGATGTTTCACTCGGATGATCAGATGAAGTCGACTTATCCGTGGAGTTTTAATGTCGTTTCGGGTCGAATCAAAGCTTTACGTTCTCTAATACTCATGAGTATTAAATCATGAAAACACATACGATGATCTGAACATGATGTGCAGTTCTGGCAACTTCAAGAAGCATTTATGAAGCGCTTTTATGATGTGGGTGTGAGTGTTTGTGTGTGTGTGTTTGCTGAAGGCAGATGGCACGACTCATATTGATTCCGGGAGAAGTGCAGGAATTACTGGGAGCCGATCGGCTCTGAGAGTGTGTGTGTGTGTGTGTGTGTGTGAGAGGCCGGATCAGATTTCTCTGCCTGTCTTCCAGTCTAATGCACAGCTAATAACAGAGGTCAACACACACCAGTGAGTCTGTGCAGCACAGCTAATGGAGAAGCCTTCAGATAAACACACACACACACACACACACACACACACACACACACACAGTATCACAATCAAAAGTTGTATCTGTTACCATTAGTTTATGCACTGTGAACTAACATGAACAAACAATTACATTTGTATAAACTAATATTAACAAAGATTAATAAATGCTATGAAAATATATTGTTCTTCATGTTAACTAATGTAGTTAGTTATCAAAATGAAGTGAGTTTATGCTTAAAACAAGAACAAATATCTTCCAATGTGGTCAGAAAGACTAGTTTATTTTTCTGAGACCATTAGCAGATATTTGTTCTTGTTTTACGCATAAACTCACTTTCTTTTGGATCAGTTTCTCCTCTTCTCTCACGTAGGTTTGCTTTTTGAAGAGCATGTTTATGACACTTTCCCCAACCTTTAGGAAACGTTCTCTCAAGGTTCTCCAAAGTTATGAACAAACGTTTGTTCAAAGTTATCTGATCTTTAATAATGTTCTCAAAATTATTTGTGGAATGTTTTATTTCTGAAGTGTTTCAGTTGGACGTTCAATGTTTTTTTAAATGTTACTTGTTTCAGAACGTTCAGAGAATATTCAAATGTAACATTCCAGTAATGTTTGATGAATGATGGAATGGAATGTTCCTTTAACATTCACATAACATTATAAAACATTTGAGAAACTGGACATTTTGTACATTCACAGAACATTTCACAAATAATGTTTTCATAACTTAAAGGTGCTCTAAGTGATGTCACGCGTTCTTTAGGCCAAAACATTTTTTGTCACATCCAGCAAACATCTCCTCCCCATCCGCTAGCTGCCTGTCCCCTGAACACACTGTAACAATACGCGGTCTCAGTAGACAGCCCAGGCTCCACAAACGGCAAGAAAAACAAACTGGGATCACCCGCACCACAAACATAACAAACTGTTCCAGCCAATAACTGACCAGAAGGATTTGGGGTGTGGTTTGGGGGGTTAGTGCGCGGATGAGGAGGAGGGAGGGTCGAGCTAGCCTCCGTTTTGTTTGACAATACTTTAAACGTCAACAAGAAGTGACGTCACCCAACATCACTTAGAGCAGCTTTAAAGGGAACATTAGTGAAATTCTTCAGCTTTTTACCCAGACTGAATCTCATCAGATGAGTGTTTTCTCTCTCTCTGTGTGTGTGTGTGTGTGTGTGTGTGTGTGTGTTGCTTTATTTTGTTCCAAGCAAAATAATAATGATCACAAAACACCAGCATATCTACAGAAAAGTCTGCTGTGTGAGATGATCACAGAGCCTCCTCATCTTCAGTTTTAATGAGGAATCGCATGCTTTCAGTCGATACTAAACACGTAATTACTGTTGAGGTTTCTTTTCTCTTAATTCACCATCATTCCTCCTGACAGCTCAAATCACTCCACCTGTCAATCACTGAAGCCTGGTCACCGTGACGACCGCATCAGCACCGCATCAGCACCGCACACACACCAGGTGTGTTTGGATGTCATACGACAGTGGTTTAATAATTATGTTATTAAACCATGTGTGTTTCAGGATCATGAGATCAGAAATCACTAAATTAGTGGCCGGTATATCTGTACATCATGAACAGACTCCAGGCTTCAGTCATTTATGTATTATAAAGTGTGTGTGTACGTTCATATTCCTGAAGCTGAGCCGTGTAAAAAAAGGAAACTCTCTCTCGTAAAGCATCAGCACTTTTCTGCTTAATTAATCCTGTAAGTTGTGTGAGGTTGTGGCTGTGAAGCTTCAGCTCTTAAGCAGCTTTACTGAGACACATTTCAGCAGTTTCTGCTTCAGTTCAGTGATGTTCAAATCTCTCTCTCTCTCTCTCCCTGAAAACACCACAGTCTCATCTCTCCATTCTCACCGCTGACAAAAACACTCGGCTAACGCTACGAAAACAAGTTCTTTCAACGTTCAAAACATTTGTGGGTTTTTTTTATGTTTAAAAACATTTTCTTCTTGGTTATGTGAACGTTAATGGAACATTCCATTGTATCATTGTTGTATGGGAACGTTACTTTTGAATGTTCTCTGAATGTTACTTTTGAATGTTCTCTAAATGCTACTTTTGAATGTTCTCTGAACGTTACTTTAGAATGTTTTCTGAACGTTACTTTAGAATGTTCTCGGAACGTTACTTTAGAAAGTTCTCTGACCGTTACTTTAGAATGTTCTCGGAACGTTACTTTAGAATGTTTTCTGAACGTTACTTTAGAATGTTCTCGGAACGTTACTTTAGAATGTTTTCTGAACGTTACTTTAGAATGTTTTCTGAATGTTACTTTAGAATGTTCTCTGTACATTCCGAAAACAGTAACATTTAAAAAAACATCAAAAAAAACGTCCAACTGAAACATTTCAGAACAAAACACTAAATGATGTTTAAATTATGTTTCTGTTCTAACGTTTTGAGAACATTATGAAAGACCAGATAACTTTGAACGTCACTGGAAGAGTGTTTCCCTGTTATCTGGATAGGGCTCAATGGTAAGTATTATCTCTCTCACACACACTCAGCCTGTGAAAAACGATCTGTGGAGAGATTATACACACTTTCAGAAGTTGTTTTTCATTGTGCACCAACAGACTCATATGAAAACAACTTACATAAGCAGAAGCGCCAGCTAGTTCAGAAACCAGTGAAAAGATGGCCTGCGGAGACACATCTCTCTCTCTCTCTCGTTATCCCTCTATCCATCCCTCCATCGAAACGCATTCTCTCCAGAACAGTGTTGATGTGGAATCAGCTGGAGGGAAGTTTATTCTCACATTCATACACACACACAGGCAAAAATAATCATGCATTTGAAAGCAATACACATGAAAAAGCACCTGCAGTTACTCAGATGCTTCTGTGTGTGTGTGTGTGTGTGTGTGTGTGTGTGTGTGTGTGTGTGTGTGTGTGTGTGTGTGTGTGTGTGTGTTTTCATCTTCATGCCTGAAGCATCAGCAGAACAATTTTAGTCCTTCGAATCCTTTATACTCTAAATCCAGAATACAACATGTGAACACTGTGTGTGTGTGTGTGTGTCTGGACTAATTTGATGGACTGACTGAATGAATTACGTAACAAAACAGTTTAATGCCTGTCGTACTACAGACAGCTGTTTTTCTTCAATGGAAATATGAGTAAGATAATTTTGTGCACAAAAATTCTGATCGGCATTTGTCTTTCTGTGTACAAAACAACCACTATAAAAATGAAATGGTTAATTCTTTTCCCCCATTATTTTAAGGCAAGACAAGAAGAGAGTAAGGTCAAAATAGATAGATTTTGAATAGATCTCACCATTCTTCCTTAGTTGACTAAACACGGTACATCAAGATAATTGTTTTGTATTACACTATTTATGAAATATCATGTTTCAATATGCAAATTAGACATGATCTAATAAAAAATGCACTAATTAGCATGTATTTCCAGAACAGAAATTTGAACATTGGATAAAGACAGATTCAAAATATTAGATGTTTCTCATAAATCAGAAAATACCGTCAAAAAATCTCCATGTTTTTAGGAATAAAATGTTATAAAAAGCAGGCAAATGATGTTATGAACAAACCCCACAATAAAAACCTTCAGAATATATATATGAGTAAAACTGCTGAAATGGAGGACAAAACTTTTAAAGATATGTATTGAAACTGAAATCTACAGACGCAAATAGATAAACTGCACTAAAAGAAACACTTGCATGTGTGTGTTGTGTGTTTTCTTTCTCGTGTTGGTTTCCTCGTATTTTCTTCTTCACCTGCTCAACATTTAAAGGAACATCATCCTAATGCTCTAATGAAACACTGACACTCTGACTGGATAAATATATGTGTGTGTTGGATTTCAGAAACGAAACTACCTCACGATACACACATTACAATACAAGTGTCATGAATCAAAACATCACAATATCATTATTAGATCGTGACTGAAACTGAAAGAGTGAATCTCCAGATTCAGTTTCTCACACCAGCAACTCCAGGGTTATTACTGATAACTAAAACCATAAAAAAAAAATCTAAAAAAAAAAATCACTATTTGAAAAAGAAAACATTAAGTGGAATATATATATATATATATATATATATTTAAAAAACTTCTTTTATTGTAGGTAGTTGCTAAGGCTACATCTCAAATTTGCAAACTAACACTACAATTAAATAAAATTATATCAAATGGCAAAATGTGCAAATTTTACTAAAACTATAAAATTCAAATGAAAATAGAAAGTATAAAAATAAAATCTAACTAATTTAAAATATTAACAAAAACTATAATAGTATTTTAGCTAGCTATTTTAGCTTTGTATTTTTGAAATAAATTACAACTAACAACTAAAATGACAAAAACACAACACAATTAAGTTTAAAATTGAAATGAAAATATAAAATCTAATAATAAAATGTAAATATTAACAAAAACATAATAGTATTTAATCTAGTTGCCAAGGCAACATTCTTCATTTTTGCAGCCTAAAACAAAATAAAAACTAAAACTTAATAAAACAAAATATATCGACATATTTAAAATAATAATAGTAATAAAAAAAAAAATAAAAAAAACATTTTATTGAAATAATTCAGAATATTAACATTAACTACAATAGAATTTAATATAGTTGCCAAGGAAGCCTAAAACTAAAAAAAAAAAAAATGTTTATATACATATATAAAATTACTAAAACTTTATAATTCAAATGAAAACATAAAATATAAAAATAAAATCTGATATTATATTAGCAAAAACTACAATAGTACCTGGTTCTTCATGAGCTAAATATGAATGCACAAATAAATGCATAGAGCAAGAGAAAGAATCGTGTTGTCAATATGCCTGTATATGATGATGATGTAGAAGAGCAGTTGCTATGGTGATACGGGACTCTAATGAGGAGCTCGTTTCATCGGGACACGATAATGATCGAGACCATCCGCAAGAACAGACAGAAGGTCAGAGGTCACAACTTCATCATGACGACCTCTTAATGATGATGTCACACCTAAACATGTGATATTGCACTTAAATAGAGGATGAGAAACAGCAAATGAGAAAAATAAAAATATAAAATATGGTATTTCACAAGAAAATGAAGGCTATTTTTAGGACCATTAAGAGTTTTGTATTGTGCATCATGTTCAAGACAATCAAATCCAAAATTCTCATTATTTTCTCATGTAATACAGTAATAAAAATAATCCAGTCTGGGAAAAAAAAAACAAGAAATTTAAATGAGCTTAAATTAACTTTTGTATAACAATTAAACACTGTGAAGTATTTTATTTTGTTTGTAAAAATGGGAAAATAAGTAAGCATTATTGAATAATTTGATGACATAAAAGCAATTTAATCTATTGTTATTTTTTTCAGGATAGTTTGAAATTGTTATTTTAGTTGTTAAATTTTATTTTTATATGTATTTATTTTTATTTCAGTTTAAGTTTTAGCAATTTTGTGATGTGCTTTTGTTTGATTGTTTTTGTTTAATATCATTATTTAGGTATAACTTAATTTTGTTTCAGTTTCAATTGAAATATTAAATATATTTATTATGTTCATTATATATATATATACATACATTTTTAATATAAAACATATTTAATGGTTTAAATATTAGTTCAGTAATTTCAGTGCTCCAACTTGATCTTATTACAGCCATTAGCCAAGACAAAAAGTCTAATTTTCAGTTTTGATCAATCAAGTTTTACATCTTATTTTATTTCCGCTTCAATTGTTTCCAATAGCAGAAATGTTTTAATAGTTTTAGTTAATACAAATAACCCTGCATCAGAATGATGCCAATGCAAAACATGAACATATCTTGCTTTATTTTATTTAAAATAATTTAAATAAATAATAATATTAATATTAAATAATAATAATAAATTTTATTTAAAGCTAAATGTATTCATTCATTGTTTAGTTAAATCCGAGGTGAAATATGAGCTGCATATATATATATATATAAGCTCCCGACGCTTCACTTCAGAAACTCCTCAAACACACACAATCGATTTTTGAAAATCTTGCATCAAAGTCGATTTAAAACTATTGACTCTCTTAATTAAAGTCCCTGGTCTTATTGTGCATGATCAGAGTGAACTGACAGTGACTACACACACACACTGTAAAACATTTAGAATTATGATATTTTTACACACTGATCAGATTCAACAAGAAAATCAAAACATGTACAAAGACTTCATCAAAACCAGGTAAAATCTCAACATGCTAATGTCAAAATAATCATTTAATTAGACACTAAACTCTGTTCTCAAATGGACATGTTTTAAAAGAATAGTTCATGTATGGAAAACTAAAATGTTCCGTCCATATAATGAAAGTCAATGGGGTCCAAAACACGGACACAAAACACATAATTTGAGGCGAACATGTAAACTAATCTATATTTTCCAGACGTCTGATCTGAATAATGACTGATGGATGAATTATGTGCAATACTTCAAATTTAACACAAGTCTTCATGTGTACCAGTTAAGACACTAATGAGCGTCTGCTCACTAAATTAGCGGGAATAACTCATTTATGCCACTGATTTAATTCCACATGAAATCCTCAAACTGAGAGCGTGATCAGACGAGGCTTCTGTACTTACACATCAGATTCATTAACGAGTCCCAGTGTGTGTGTGTAAACTAAACCAGTGTGATTTACACTTTTCTCTTATTAAAACCCTACAATCAGTCTCATACGGAATGATAAATGTGTGAAACATCGTGATTAAATTATAAAGGCTAATCATATGAATACAGTTATATTACATCAATATCAATAAATCATCATCACTTCATATTCTACAGGATTCAATGTGAAACAGACGCATGAAATACTCAGACACACACACACACACACACTCGCTCTCTCTCTCTCCCTCTCACACACAAACAAACACTTACACGCTCTCTCTTACACACACACACACACACTCTCTCTCTCTCACACACACTCTCTCTCTCACACACACTCTCTCCCACACACTCGCTCTCTCTCTCTCTCACACACACACTCTCTCTCTCACACACACACTCTCTCCCACACACTCGCTCTCTCTCTCTCTCTCACACACACTCTCTCTCTCACACACACACTCTCTCCCACACACTCGCTCTCTCTCTCTCTCTCTCTCTCTCTCTCTCACACACACACACTCACACACTGATGAGCCACAACACCACAGGTGAACAGAATATCACTGATAATCTCCACACAAAACCACATATTAATATCTGGGTAGATCAGATGGTCATAATGTTTTGGCTCATCAGTATATATATATAAAATGATTATTATTATGGTAATTCTGCCATGCTGTGAATGCACCGTTAAAGACACACACACACACACACACACACACACACACACACACATGGACTGATCCGTGACCTTTAAAGTATGATGTGATTCATCTCTCTCTTACTGACATTAAAACTGAAATAATTTATAAAGTCTGTTAAACAGAAAACACATACGAGGTCTCTGAACACACGAAACACAAAGTCTTTTCCAGGTCATGTGACCCAGGTGAACCACACGAGCCCGCTAACAGTCTGATGTCCCAGAGTGAGTGTGTGTGTGATCCATGAACCCACGGTCAAAGTGTGTGTGAAGCTTCATGAACAGCGAACGCTCAGGCACTGGAGAGTCGAGCCGGTTCAGATGGAGAGGCCGTCACACACTCAGATCCTGCAATCGTACACACACGGGTTATTCATCCTGGCGTATCAATCTAAAAAAGTTACACATAAGTTTATAGTGAACAAAAATATCAGCGTTGAAGTTTGGTCTCATTTTAAAGAAGATTGGCAGATTATTGGCTTATTTTAAGGTGTCAGTGTTACAGTGTAATTATATATATAAGTGCTGAGTAATAACACACTACATGTGCTTACTATAGGGTTAGGGTAGGTTGCATGTAATTATGCATACTTTACTGTTATTACTATGGTAAGTACATGCAACATATGTAACAAAGACACCAAAATAAAGCGTTACCGATTATTGTTGAGGATAAAACAAGTTTAAAAAGTAAAACCAAATATATTGGTTTAAGTTTATAAAAAGCATTTATGAACATTATTTTATATAAAGATGTATATTTTATGAAACATGTTGAACTCTAAAACTGCTAGAAAATCAAAGCCATAAATCTGAACAAGTTGAGTTACAAATGTGAGGTTGACATCTCAAAATATTAGCTTTAGGATTTGCAGTTGAGTTTTCCTCTCTAAAATATTACAAGCACACACACACACACACACACACACACACACACACACACACACACACACACACACACACACACACACACACACACACACACACACACACACACACTTACAGCTGCATGATTTATCTAACTGTCTCTATAATACGAGAAGCAGAAAACAGGAATAAAGCGAGTTTTTGCTTTAAAGGCCAAACATGAGAAAATGTTTTTAAAAAAAGTAACTTCTGAAGCCGTGCCCACAGGATTAAAGCATGTTCACACAGATTGCATCATTTTATAGTTAAATGGCCCTGGGATTTACAACAGCAGTTTTGATGGGTGTCAATGGGGACATGGTTGAGAGGAACTATTGTGTGTTACTGGTGTAACATAGATGAATTAAAGGAAATGGGGGTGAAATAGTACAATTCCAATAAAAATACACACCTTTGCCAAAATGCATGCAGTTGGCATTAATAACACAGGCAAAATGATCAAAAGAACTAAACTGAGAAAGAGAAATGTCCCTAAGGTCGCACAGGGGTTAATGCGTTACAGCCGTTGTGTACTAATGAAACATAAGTGTGCAGGAGTCTCACCTGAGTCTCACCTGAGCGCTGTTCACTTCGTCAAACATTTCTGAAGAGCTGCGGGAAAACAAACCAGTCTCTCAGTGTCACTCAGATATACACAGGACTGAAGAGGTCAGAGGTCATCACGACCGCTTCACCATCATCACCATCACTCACCCACAAATTAATGCAAAATTAAATAAAACAAACTTTAGAAATATAAATATTAGTGCCGGGCAACGATTAATCGCAAAGTTTGTTTACATTTACATTTACATTTATTCATTTAGCTGACGCTTTTATCCAAAGCGACTTACAATTGCTATATATGTCAGAGGTCGCACGCCTCTGGAGCAACTAGGGGTTAAGTGTCTTGCTCAGGGACACATTGGTGTCTCACAGTGGATTCGAACCCGGGTCTCTCACACCAAAGGCATGTGTCTTATCCATTGCGCCACACCACCCCACATTATTTACATAATATATGTGTGTGTGTACTGTGTATAATTATTTTGTAAACACACACATATTCATGTATATGTTTAAGAAAAATGTGTTATTTATATATAACACATTTATATTTCTGTATGATACACATGCATATGTGTGTAATTATACACAGTTCAACTTTTACTTCGGATTGATCAATCGTTGTCCGGCACTAATCAACATTTATTTGTGTGTAACTTTAGACATGAAACACTCTTTCTGTTTTGTTCTAGATTTTGACATTTGCTTTGTAGTTTCATGTCTGAAGTTTCACCAAACATGATGTTTTTTGCACCCCGTATAAAGAGGCATTATGGGTAAGGATTAAAGGGAATAAAGATAGGAGTCATAACCCAACACCAGCTGTTATCAACATTATTAAACACACCTCCACATCCTCCAGTAATGAAGCATTAGCACACGAGAGTTCATGTTCGGCCCACGTGATGCTCAAGACACAAATATCACGAGTCATGTGACCGACTGCACACTGTGGGCTGAACATGAAGCTCAGTGAATCAGAAGAGTGAGGGCTCATGGGTAATCACACAGCATGATGGATATATCTTATAGCTCACGGTTTACTGTATATAAACTCTGCTTTAATCTCAAAGCTGATCAGGGCTGTGTTTCTCCAAAGCATTGTGTTCTGTGGTTATCAGCAGCTCAACGAGTCTGAGTTTCCCCAAACCATCGTTCCAACGAACATTCGCAAACAGCATCGCAGAGTTGTGTTAGAAGCAGAGTTTCTTGTTTTAATGACATGTGGATTCAATAAATCCTGATCTTGAGCCAAATAATCCAGCTGACATTCAGTACAATCTATATCTTTTATTTAGAATACATACAAATGTCATTTACGTCTTTTAGTTTGTCAAGAGATGTAAGCGTTGTTCTGAAGAGTGCGCACCTGCTCTAGTGCTCTAGAACGAGTCTATGATTCAATCTGGAAATAAAGCAAAATAACTGAGAAGAATTAGAAATAGTCCTCAGATGTCAAGCGTTAATTCGATCTCATACAGATTCATTAACAGTAGGTATTACTCCTAAACCTGCGTGACATCATTAACCAACGTGGTTGAACGATCAATTTGCGACAATACGGTTTCGGGAAACAGTTGAGACTAGCTAGTTGATTTCTTCAACGATGATAATTAATCAGCGAGTTATGGCGTTGTACAGTAAACACCAACCCGATCTCATGGCAATTCGTAGGAATTTTACGAAGTGGCTAATTTGTATGAATTCATACGTATGACCTACCCCTGACCACGCCCCTAACCCTACCTCTGACCCTAAACCTACCCCTGACCCGCCCCTAAATCTACCCATGACCCGCCCCTAAACCTATCATCTGACCCCGCCCCTAAACCTATCCCCTGACCCCGCCCCTAAACCTACCACTGACCCCGCCCCTAAACCTATCCCCTGACCCCGCCCCTAACCCTACCTCTGACCATAAACCTACCCCTGACCCCGCCCCTAAACCTATCCCCTGACCCCGCCCCTAAACCTACCCATCACATGGTTTTGGACAAATCGTACAAATTCAAACGAGTGAGGTCACACGAATTCGTCCGAATTAGCCACCTTTTACTCATTTGTATAAATTGGTCGTAAAAGCGTTGGAAACACACCGCTGGCTCGGTTCGTGAGCAGCGAGGCGTGTGATTGGCCGTGTGATTGGCTGTGTGATTGGCCAGCCCTGCTGTGATTGGCTGATCAGACTCACGGCGAGAGGATCGGCTGTGAAAGCGGCGACACTATTCCTCATCTCGTTCTCACTGCCGCGCAGAGGAATCAGAGACACGTTACCGAAACGAGCATCTAGTGGCGCTGAGCGACTCGCGGAGCGAGACTTCGACCACTCCGCCGGCCACACTCGCCCACCGTTCTGAGAGAGAGAGAGAGAGTGTGAGTGAGTGAGTGAGAGAGAGAGAGAGAGAGAGAGAGTGAGTGAGAGAGATTTAGGAAGGTTAAACATCTATTTCTCCAGAATAACAGCACTTTAACACCAGAATTAAAGGAGTGTGTGTTGATCCTCTGGGACTGACCTGTATGCTCATGAACGTAGCGAACCATTCCCTCATATCTGTCTGTGTGTCGCAGCACAGGTACCTGACACAAACACACACACACACACCTCATGAAAACATGATTTCAATGGATTCAATGTAATTAATTAGTATATTTTCATCAACTCACAAACCCCAGTATGAGAAACCCTGCTAGAGGTTTGAGTCACAACATATTAACATTATTTACAGAGAATATAACTGATACAGACGCTTCTCTGTGTGTGTGAGAGTGTCTGTATGCGAGTGTGTGTGTGTGAGAGTGTCTGTATGCAAGTATGTGTGTGTGAGTGCATGTGTCTGTGTGAGAGTGTCTGTATGTGTGTGTGGGTGTGTGAGAGAGAGAGTGTGTGAGTGCATGTGTCTGTGTGTGTGTGAGAGTGTCTGTATGCGAGTGTGTGTGTGTGTGTGTGTGTATGTGTGTGTGAGAGAGAGAGTGTGTGAGTGAGTGTGTGTGAGAGTGTTTGTGTCGGTGTGTGTGAGAGTGTCTGCATGTGAGTGTGTGTGTCTAGAGGGGCTAAACGAACCTTTACCCTTGTTTGTCTGAGTCAGAAACTTGTGTTCACAAACACACAGACACACACACAGATTTCTCACCACTGCTGTCTCTCCTGCTTTTCCTGTTTCTCGCTTTCATAGATGACAGTGAGACCCCAACTATAGAGAGAGAGAGAGAGAGAGTTAAACACTCAGAGTCTATATCTGTTTAATATTGATTTCCACAGACGATCATGTTCAGATTCCCTTAAATTCAATCATTACTACAGTCACACTCGCAGTGCTGTGAGAGAATCTGACGAACCGCCTCGTACTGAACAGATAACACACATGAACAAGACGATCCAGACCCGGAATATGAGCCAGAAAATCCTGATGGATCAAATATGAAGACTTTATACAGTCTGAAGGTTCAATAAACTGCTCCATTTCAAAGTTCTTCATGTTATTGTTTGATATGTCAGGCTTTATTTCCACTGTATCTGCTCGTGTCCTGTCACACACTGACACACACTGACCCCTGCTGGTCAGAGTCACACACACATCCTCAGATTACAACATGTGTTCTGAGCGTTCAAAACACACAGCTTTCAAACGTGTTTTAAGTGCATTCATTTCATCATTCTTCAACATTACTGGATGTTCCTTTTGAATGTTCTCTGAACGTTCTGAAACAAGGAGTAACACTGAAAAGCACACTGTGCTCTGATTGGTCGGCTGGATCAGTGTGTTGTGATTGGTCGAGCTCTTCGAGTGTATTTGGGAAATGTCCCGCCCCTTACCATAACCGCCAGTTTAACACACTACCAACTCACTCACCCAGGCCCCGCCCCTTTATTCTGCGCATGAATTATTACAATGCGGAATACTGACGTGTTCGTTCCCGGGAGAAACTCAAGACTACACTGGAGGCGTTTCAGGAGGTCATGCAGGAGAGACTTTAAAAAAACGTACCGATACAAAACTTGTGAACGGCAGTGTACATTAAACACACACACACACACACACACACAACATCACTACTTCTAGTAAACTCCTCACTGAGGCATTCACCATCTGCAATTGTATTTATATAACGCTTTTCAAAATACATCCAGTTTCAAAGAGGAAATCATGATATTAATGCATGAAACATCATAAAGTGCTTCAACATCTGTTGCTCTGGAGGGTTTAGTTCAGCTTCCACTGATCTCACCATGTGGGGGGGCGGAGCTTCTTCTTAATGCCCAGATACACCTTCAGACACTTGACGGGCCACTCTCTCTCGGGACGATTACTCTGAAGAGAGAGACAGAGAGAGAGAGAGAGAGAGAGAGAGAGAGAGAGAGAGAGAGATAAACCTAACAACACACACACACACACACACACACACACACTGTACCTAGAAACCACAACTAGAGGAAAACCACCACCTGAGAACCCAGGACAACACACACCAGTGAACACTAAACCTACACACACACACACACACTTCTATATCGTGTGAATAATAATGACCACAGACACCAGAACCCTAAAGAAGCTCATGAGGACGTCAGCGCACTATATCTAGGTTAACCCGCTCTCACACACACACACACACACACACACACACACACACTCTCTCTCTGTACTCACACACTGCAACTCTCACACACTCTCACACACACACACACACACACACACACTCTCTCTGTGCTCACACACTGCAGCTCACACACACACTCTGTACTCACACACTGCAGCTCACACACACACTCTGTACTCACACACTGCAGCTCTCACACACACACACACACACACACTCTCTCTGTGCTCACACACTGCAGCTCTCACACACACTCTGTACTCACACACTGCAACTCTCACACACACACACACACACACACACACTCCCTCTCTACTCACACACTGCAACTCACACACTCTCTCTGTACTCACACACTGCAGCTCACACACACACTCTGTACTCACACACTGCAACTCTCACACACACACACACACACACACACACACACTCCCTCTCTACTCACACACTGCAACTCACACACTCTCTCACACACACACACACACACACACACACACACTCTCTCTCTGTACTCACACACTGCAACTCTCACACACTCTCACACACACACACACACACACACACACTCTCTCTGTGCTCACACACTGCAGCTCTCACACACACACACACACACACACACACACACACACACACACACACACACACTCTCTCTCTCTCTCTGTGCTCACACACTGCAGCTCACACACACACTCTGTACTCACACACTGCAGCTCACACACACACTCTGTACTCACACACTGCAGCTCTCACACACACACACACACACACTCTCTCTGTGCTCACACACTGCAGCTCTCACACACACTCTGTACTCACACACTGCAACTCTCACACACACACACACACACACACACACACTCCCTCTCTACTCACACACTGCAACTCTCACACACTCTCTCTGTGCTCACACACTGCAGCTCTCACACACACTCTGTACTCACACACTGCAGCTCTCTCACACACACACACACACACACACACACACACACACACACACACACACTCTCTGTACTCACACACTGCAACTCACACACTCTCTCACACACACACACACACACACACACACACACACACACACACACACACACACACACACACACTCTCTCTCTCTCTCTGTGCTCACACACTGCAGCTCACACACACACTCTGTACTCACACACTGCAGCTCACACACACACACACACACACACTCTCTCTGTGCTCACACACTGCAGCTCTCACACACACTCTGTACTCACACACTGCAACTCTCTCACACACACACACACACACACACTCCCTCTCTACTCACACACTGCAACTCACACACTCTCTCTGTGCTCACACACTGCAGCTCTCACACACACTCTGTACTCACACACTGCAGCTCTCTCACACACACACACACACACACACACACACACACACACACACACTCTCTGTACTCACACACTGCAACTCACACACTCTCTCACACACACACACACACACACACACACACACACACACACACACACACACACACACACACACACACACACACACACACACACACACACACACACACACACACACACACTCTCTCTGTACTCACACACTGCAGCTCTGGCCTCTGCATCTTTTGCAGATTCTGTGTATGAGAATTTCACAGTAAAGCATCACTCTCTCTCACACACACACACACACACACACACACACACACACACACACACACACACACTGTATCCACATGCTCGTCAAACCCTCTGGTGCTCTTCGGCCATTTTTTTTTTTTTTTTAAGTAATTTATTTACTTCATCGGAATGGTACGAAACCTGGCAAAGGTTTTGGCACTTGCTGTGTGAACACACACATAATCATGGTCATGATTCAACAGGTTAAACGGTCCTGATAACAACAGTCACACTTGTGTTTCTCGCTCAGACTGGAAATGAATGTGAGAGTTTCCTCTAGTGGAAGCGTTTGGTACTGCAGCCGAACACACTCTCACTGAAACATCATTTATTTAGATATTACAATTTATTCAGATATTCCTCAAATTTGGAACACAAATTACACAAATACATGAGTTTAGATTTATGCTTTAATTTTCTTGCAGTTTTAGAGTAAAACGTGATTTTGAAAATATATACTTCATATAAACATTTAAAATAGTTTTTTTTTGTGCATTATTACAAACTTAATAATCTGCCTAATGTCGTCTCTGAAGAGATCAAACTCCAGTCTGTCGCTCTAAAGCGTTCAAGATTTACCAGTTTAAGCTGGAAATGTCATATTAAGGGTCTATGCTCACAAAGTGAATAAATGGATTATAAATACAGCGTAAATATAATTTAGTATCATAAAATCTCCTAAAAATACTAAAATATAGTACAGTCATTTCATTGAAATAAAAAAACCACAAGAAAAACACCAGAGGGTTAAGCTCTAGCTCTATATACAGCAGCCGAGTTCAGAATATGATGTTTATATGTGCAGAATATATCAGAATATTGCTGTAGGTTTTCTGAATATGGACTATTTATTTCATTCAATCCGAGTGTTTTGAAGTTTATTCATCACATTAAACCACGTCATGATTTCTGTCCTCAAATGTAAGACCTCTTGAAATGATAGTTAAGATTTTCTTTAGTGCTGAGCATCGATTAATCACATCCAAAATAAAGTTTGTGTTCACATAATATATGTGTGTGTGTGTACTGTGTATATAAATACACACACATGCATGTATATATTTGAGAAATATTTGCATGTATAGACTGTATATTTAATTTATATTATATATAAATAAAAAAATTCTTAAATATATACATGCATATGTGTATTTATATACAAAATAACTATATACACAGTACACACACACACATACACTCACCTAAAGGATTATTAGGAACACCATACTAATACTGTGTTTGACCCCCTTTCGCCTTCAGAACTGCCTTAATTCTACGTGGCATTGATTCAACAAGGTGCTGAAAGCATTCTTTAGAAATGTTGGCCCATATTGATAGGATAGCATCTTGCAGTTGATGGAGATTTGTGGGATGCACATCCAGGGCACGAAGCTCCCGTTCCACCACATCCCAAAGATGCTCTATTGGGTTGAGATCTGGTGACTGTGGGGGCCATTTTAGTACAGTGAACTCATTGTCATGTTCAAGAAACCAATTTGAAATGATTCGAGCTTTGTGACATGGTGCATTATCCTGCTGGAAGTAGCCATCAGAGGATGGGTACATGGTGGTCATAAAGGGATGGACATGGTCAGAAACAATGCTCAGGTAGGCCGTGGCATTTAAACGATGCCCAATTGGCACTAAGGGGCCTAAAGTGTGCCAAGAAAACATCCCCCACACCATTACACCACCACCACCAGCCTGCACAGTGGTAACAAGGCATGATGGATCCATGTTCTCATTCTGTTTACGCCAAATTCTGACTCTACCATCTGAATGTCTCAACAGAAATCGAGACTCATCAGACTAGGCAACATTTTTCCAGTCTTCAACTGTCCAATTTTGGTGAGCTCGTGCAAATTGTAGCCTCTTTTTCCTATTTGTAGTGGAGATGAGTGGTACCCGGTGGGGTCTTCTGCTGTTGTAGCCCATCCGCCTCAAGGTTGTGCGTTTTGTGGCTTCACAAATGCTTTGCTGCATACCTCGGTTGTAACGAGTGGTTATTTCAGTCAAAGTTGCTCTTCTATCAGCTTGAATCAGTCGGCCCATTCTCCTCTGACCTCTAGCATCAACAAGGCATTTTCTCCCACAGGACTGCCGCATACTGGATGTTTTTCCCTTTTCACACCATTCTTTGTAAACCCTAGAAATGGTTGTGCGTGAAAATCCCAGTAACTGAGCAGATTGTGAAATACTCAGACCGGCCCGTCTGGCACCAACAACCATGCCACGCTCAAAATGGCTTAAATCACCTTTCTTTCCCATTCTGACATTCAGTTTGGAGTTCAGGAGATTGTCTTGACCAGGACCACACCCCTAAATGCATTGAAGCAACTGCCATGTGATTGGTTGATTAGATAATTGCATTAATGAGACATTGAACAGGTGTTCCTAATAATCCTTTAGGTGAGTGTATATTATGTGAACACAAACTTTATTTTGGATGCGATTAATCGTTGCCCAGCACTAATTTTTTTATGAACTTAAATTTGATACAAATAAATGTAAGAGTTTTCAAGGATCAGCTGGTGTGTGTTCGGTCAAATACATCATGACCATGCCTTTGGTGCACATTATATTAGTCCAGGTTTGAAGTTGTCTTATAATAAAACAGATTTGTAATATGGCACACACACACACACACACACACACACACACACACACACACACACACACTCACTCTTACCCGGACTTCTTTATAGAGTCTGAGAGAGGTGCTGGTGAGGATGAAGTATCGGTCATTAAAGCTGCCGGAGCTCAAACCCAAACCCAGCAGACTCCTCTCCTCTCTGAACTTCATCATGCCGTGCTTCGACACCTCCACTTTACTGGCTGCAGGACACACACACACACACACACACACACACTCAATCAGGAAATATAGTGGCTATAATAAACAAAACACACAAAACACACACACACTCAAACAGAAAATATAATGGCTATAATAAACAAAACTCACAACACACACTCAAACTCTCTCTCTCTCTGTCACACACACACACACACACACACACTCAAACAGGAAATATAATGGCTATAATAAACAAAACACACAACACACACTCAAACTCTCTCTCTGTGTCACACACACACACACACACACACACACTCAAACAGGAAATATAATGGATATAATAAACAAAACTAAAGCTTATTAATAGCGTGTGTATTATTTAACACAACTGATTGACTGTCAGCCAGGAGGCTCAGCGAACGACTGACTCCAGTTATGCCAAGCTCTAACATATAAAACTGCAAGAGAATTAAATCATGAATGACACTGAAGTCACGGAAATCTGCACATTCACCTCTTAAAACCTCTGCGATCCTGAGATTTAATGTAGAAAAAAGTCCCTATAGAATAAAACTGCCTTTGAATATTATTGGTCTTGGAGTCAGAAAGGTGTAAAATACATGAATTTATGACTAGTGTTCCCAGCTGAAGCTGCTCTGGTTAATCTCCACAAACTAATGCATGATGGGTAAACACAACATTGATTCTGGAAACCAGAGTTGCTTTACTCTGGAAAAAGAAATATGATACGAATATTGGCTTTGATTTCTGCTCAGAATGATACAGTATTATAACGACAGATACAGTGATCTGTTACAGTCTGACC
Source organism: Rutilus rutilus (assembly GCA_021464565.1). Lineage (NCBI taxonomy): Eukaryota > Metazoa > Chordata > Actinopteri > Cypriniformes > Leuciscidae > Rutilus > Rutilus rutilus. The sequence continues at coordinate 42,619,924 of JAJAQA010000008.1, forward strand.
AATGAGAGCACGGTTTACTCACATGTGACTAACTCTGGAGTTCAGAAATGCTGCCTTGTGAAAGAGAATCGAGACAAGAACAAATTGCATCATCGTAACTATTTTAATCCCTGTTTCAGATAAAAGACAACTGTCTGAAAACGGCCAAACCTCAGTAAACACACACACACACACACACACACACACACACACACACACACACACACTCACTCACTCACTCACTGACTCACTCAATCACCCACCCACTCACTAACACACTCACACACACTCACACACTCACTCACTCACTCACTAACACACTCACACACACTCACTCACTCACCCACCCACTCACACACTCACTCACTCACTCACACACACACTCACTCACTCACCTCACTCACTCACTCACCCACTCACTCACTAGCCCACTCACACACACACACACACACACACACACACACACACACACACACACACACACACACACACACACACACACACACACACACACACACACACACCCACCCACTCACTAACCCATTCACTAACCCACTCACTAACCCACTCACTAACACACTCACTAACACACTCACTAACACACTCACTAACACACTCACTAACACACTCACTCACCCACCCACTCACTCACTCACTCACCCACTCACTCACTCACTCACACACACACTCACTAACACACTCACTAACCCACTCACTAACCCACTCACTAACCCACTCACTAACACACTCACTAACACACTCACTAACACACTCACTCACCCACCCACTCACTCACTCACACACTCACTCACTCACTGACTCACCCACTCACTCACTCACTCACTCACTCACTCACTCACTCACTCACTCACTCACTCACTCACACACACACTCACTGACTCACTCACACACTCACACTTACCCAGGTACACCAGCATGGCCTCCATGGCGAAGTGCTTCTTGACGAGTAAGTGACTTTCGGATCCCAGAGAATGAAAGATGGGCAGAACTCTCTCCTGATAGTGCAGCGGGCGCTCTGAGACACACACACACATGAAACCCCTCTCTCACACACACACACACACACACTCTGAGCTGCATCAGTGTATCAGTCACTCACCCGTCTCCTCCTTCTCGTTCACCTCGAAGCAGCACCAGTAGTCCTTCTCCTTCACGCTGAGTTTCCGCCGGTCCAGGACCTCAAAGGTCAGTTCTGCTGATGTCATCGCGGCGGGAATCTGCCCGGGGTCAAAGGTCACACGTCAGAAACCACTACAACCGTCTCGTGAACAAGAAGCAGGACTCGTCTCTTCTACTAAAAGTGTTTTTTGGTGTTGTTTTTTTGTACTTATTTTTATGTTTTTTTCCTCATCTCGACTCGACCTCATCACCTCTCTGAGAATTTACTTCTCCGGTATATAATATATATATGTAGAACAATGCTCATATTATATATACATACATACACACATATAAAATGAGCATTGTTCTACATATATATTAGGAAACTGATATATAACATAATCAACACAATTTTACACACACACTTCACATAATTACACGTTCATCCTACTGTCTGTTTTATGTATTTTGTATTGATGATCGTCTAACTCTGTTTTGTTCTGTGTTCTGCTTTAATAAAATAAAATAAAAAAGCTTTTTTATATATATTTCTCACTGACTTTATTCATATCTAAGTGTGATGCTGTTCTCGATCTTTTACGATTGAAGGATCCTAAAGGCAGGTCAAAGGTCAAGCGCACCTTTACATGCTGTTCGCCTGTTCCCTTCTTCTCCTCCAGGTAAACCGTGCAGATAAAATCACCACTCCCCTGCGCACACACACACACACACACACACACACACACAGATTACTGCTGGGTTTCAAGGCAAGTTACATAAAAACATGCCACAAATAAGCATCAAATTCAGTCATTCTGGGTGGTAGGAACTAATCGTGACTCTCACCGTTCCAGCTTTAGGCGTGAGATTGTCTCTGAGCTTTATGATGTATGTGATCTCATCTAACTGCTTCTTCAGCTGCTGCTCGTTCACCTGCAACACACACACACACACACACACACACACACACTGCAGGTCATACTCTAGTCCACAAGTTTTCAAACCCTGGTTCAAAAATGGCTCGCCAGGATGAATTAAGAAAAATGGATTTACATTAAAAATGAAATAAATGTGGTTATGTTGTATGTAGTTTGGGACTGATATGTAATAGCTTAACCTCATACTAATATTTATCAGTATTAGTCATATTCTTACAATGTGTGATTGTATGTTAAGTAAAGGGGAAGAGGACTTGTGTGTGTCAACTATTTTTGTGTAGACAAATTTATTATAATAGGCATATAGTATATATATACACACTATAGGCCTATTATAATAAATGTGTATATATAAATATATTAAAATATCTAAAAGTATATATATATATAAATAGATTATTCCTATCATTCCTTGATGCCTATGGAGAAATGAGTTGAGAACCACTGGTCTAAAGCTCTTCAAAACATCATTTGATGTAAACTGTGATCATCTTAAATAATAATCGCAATTACAATTTCAAGGCAACAATCGACAATTATGATTTTTGTCATAATTGTGCAGCCCTATCCTCTAGTCTCACCAACAGATGGCGCTGATGATCATTTGTTAACAAGTGTTCATTACTGCACTGAGCTCATTGATTCTGCATTCAATTATTACATTGTTTAAATGACTACATTTCTAACTGTGATTTTGTATATGCACATTTCTGAAATACATAGACAGCTTCCTCTGATAACAGACACTGTGAACTGTAATGTGGACTCGTGCTCTTTCTGTAGAGCTGCTGTGAGATGATGTGTGTTGTGAAAAGCGCTATATAAATAAACTTGAACTGAATTCATGACTGTATCTCATCAACTCTACACACAATCTAATGATCTGGAACAGCATGAATGTTGTGTAAACATACAAACTTCCCTATCAGGGACAATAAAGCATATTTCATTTCATATTTACGTGGAATATAGTGACGTAGTGTTGGATGAGGTCCTCGATGACCCGGCCGGCGCTGTAGTCCTGCCCGTCCACCTGGAACAGCGTCGGCCCTAACACGATCGCCAGATTATGCAGATTCATCTGATTGAGATCCGCAAACCGCTGGACGCTGCACACACACACACACACATCAGAGACTGAAAGCAGGGTGGCGAGGAAGTGTGTGTGAGAAAGAGGAAGTGTGTGTCTCACCAGTAAAAATGATTAACTAGCGCTCGTAGTGTCGCCTGGTTCACTGGGGGAAGATTACTGAAGAGAAGACGATACTGAGAGATGCGACTGCTCTCATCTGAAACACCTGCACACACACACACACACACACACATTAATCATCTGCTGATGATATCTATCATTATTAATAACCAGTGTTGGGGAAAGTTACTTTAAAAAGTAATAAAACTAGAAAACTAATGCAAATGCTCACATTTAGTTATAACGAAATAGCTGAAAAAGTAATCTGATTACGTAACTCAAGTTACTTGTGACTCAATGTATAGAAAAGTAATGTAGGAACTGAATTCGCTTTAAATGTATACATATAAAACGCTATTAAGGCTTCTCTGGAAAACACCAAACCGTGACGTAAAATGTTGAAAAATGTCTTTTTCATTTTAAATTCTACATTAACTTTTCATATGGTATTTTCATACAAGTTTATGTATTAATTTTAAATGAATTCTGCCCTTTAATAATGTGGTATAGTGGTGAATAACCTGTGGCGCTGAGCCAGGTGTGCGTCTCGGGGCCGAACAGCCCCTCCTCGATGTCCCTGAAGAAGCGCTTGAGGACGTTAGACACGTCGTCCACCTGATGCTCTCCTTCCTTCAGCCACACACACCTCGCGTCGCGTCTCAACTCCTCCAGCAGGGCGGCGATCTTACTGTTCGTACCACTCTTACGGTAGATGCCCTCTGAGGTCAGACCTGCAGCACACACACACAAACACACACACACACAAAAAAAACAAGATCCTTCTGTTATTGAGAGTATCATAAGTGCTTTTCTGCATCGCAAAAATATCTGACTATTGATTATTCATATCTATAGTGTGAGTGTGTGTCTATGTGTGTGTCTGTGTGAGTCTGTGTATGTATGTATGTATGTATGTATGTGTGTGTGTGTGTGAGTGAGTGTGTGTGTCTATGTGTGTGTCTGTATGTATGTATGTATGTGTGTGTCTGTGTGAGTCTGTGTGAGTGTGTATGTGTGTATGTATGTGTGTGTGTGTGTGTGTGTGTGTGTGAGAGTGAGTGTGTGTGTCTGTATGTATGTATGTATGTGTGTGTGTGTGTATGTGTAAGTGTGTGTGAGTGTTGATTCTTTGGACAAATGAAGACGTGCTTGTTTTGACGCAATGTAAAAAAAAATAAAAAAAAAATAAAAAAAAAATCTAAAAGTCTAAAATTACGAGAATAAAGTCGAAATATTTTTAGATTAAAGTCTAAACATTACGAGAATAAAGTCGTAATATTTAGAGAATAAAGTAAAAATTACGAGAATACAGTCTTCCGTAGAAGTTCTTTTTGTGTGTGTGCTTGCCGTTGTTTCACATTCATTATTGCCGCACACACAGGCATTCATAACGGTGCACGTCCACTGGCGCAGAGCGGGTGTTTTCAATTCATTACTCACGTGTGTGTGTGAAGCTCAACTTGCATAGGGTCGTGTGTGTGCTAAACATGCTTCACCATTTGTTTTAGGACGTTACAAAATATATACAGCGCCGGAATAGACTTTACAGGCGAAAACACTTCGCCACTTCTTCTAAAGAACTTCTATAGAAGACTGTATTCTCATAATTTTGACTTTATTCTCAAAATATTACGACTTTATTCTGACTTTAGTAGGTCAGAATATAGTTGAATAGAGTAGGTCAGAATAGAGTAGGTTAGAATAGAGTAGGTTAGAATAGAGTAGTTCAGAATATAGTTGAATAGAGTAGGTCAGAATAGAGTAGGTCAGAATAGAGTAGGTTAGAATAGAGTAGTTCAGAATAGAGTTGAACAGAGTAGAATAGAGTTGAATAGAGCAGGTCAGAATAGAGTTGAATAGAGTAGGTCAGAATAGAGTAGGTCAGAATAGAGTAGTTCAGAATAGAGTTGAACAGAGTAGAATAGAGTTGAATAGAGCAGGTCAGAATAGAGTTGAATAGAGTAGTTCAGAATAGAGCAGGTCAGAATAGAGTTGAATAGAGTAAGGCAGTATAGAGTTGAATAGAGCAGGTCAGAATAGAGTTGAATAGAGTAGGTCAGAATAGAGTTGAATAGAGTAGGTCAGAATAGAGTTGAATAGAGTAGGTCAGAATAGAGTTGAATAGAGCAGGTCAGAATAGAGTAGGTTAGAATAGAGTAGGTCAGAATAGAGTTGAATAGAGTATGTCAGACTAGAATTGAATAGAGTAGGTCAGACTAGAGATGAATAGAGTAGGTCAGACTAGAGTTGAATAGAGTATGTCAGACTAGAATTGAATAGAGTAGGTCAGACAAGAATTGAATAGAGTAGGTCAGACTAGAGTTGAATAGAGTAGGTCAGACTAGAATTGAATAGAGTAGGTCAGAATAGAGTTGAATAGAGCAGGTCCGAATAGAGTTGAGCACCGTATTGGGTGATGAAGTGAATGCAGCGCTCCACGATGACAGGGATATCGGAGTCCGTCAGCTGTTGCTGGCTCAGTGTGTCTCCAGAACTCCCAGCATTCCTCTGGATCGCTGCCGCCCAGCCCTGGAAGTCCAGCTTCCTCTCGCCCTCGATGTACAGCGTCCTGAGGGAGACTTCCTGTTAGTCACGATCTCTCTCACTCACACACACAAACAGACACAGATACAGACACACACACACACACACACACACACACACACACACACACACACACACACAAGATTCAAATCTGCTCCTGCTCACCTGCCCCGCTCCACCAGAACCAGAACCTCATTCTCCGGCTGGATTGCTGCACACACATTAGAAAGAAAACTTAACACTTAAAAGAAATTATTTACAGGGATATAAATATTGTAGATGCAGTCAAATACATGTACAAAATCATGGACAATATTGACCTTTTTTGTTCTGTTTCAGCAACGAAAATAGTTCCAAACAAAAATCACAGCAGAACCATAGCGCATCTCACAGGAACACTCAACAGTGTTTCATTCCTGAACGAATCAGCCATTCCGAACGAATCGTTTGAGTGAAAGATTCAATGACTCATTCATAAACAACTGCCTCATTCTTCAATGAATCGGTCATTTGAACGAATCGTTTGAATAAATGACTCAATGACTCGCTCATCAAGACGGTCGCCTGCTGCCACCTACTGGTGATTTAGTTTCGTGTTTAAAAGTATCATTCTTTCCAACTTTTCTTATTTGTATATTGAAAAAAATATTTAAAACAATCTCATAACATTATTTAACCACAAAGTCCCAAGATGCCAGCGCCATATCGGGACACTGTCGGCTTCAGTTCTCACCAATGGAAGAGAGCGAAGGGGCGTTGTCCATCTTTTTTTTACAGTCTATGGTTTTAATCAGCAAGTAAATGGGTTAAAGTGAAATCGACCAGATTCTATTCAGAGTATAGCTTCTAAAATAATAGAAACCGGTCAATTTCACTTTAACCAATTTATTTGTTGATTTTGGGAGTCATGTTTATGTGTATCAAAATCATAAATGAAACTATTCTTGCTAACATAATCACAACTTTTTCTATTATTTTAGCAGTTACACTTGTAGAAACTGGTCGATGTCACTTTAACCCGTTTCCTTGCTGATGTGTGTGTGTGAGATGTTTCTCAGTGTGACTCACAGAGCTCCTGGAGCTTCTGCAGGTTGATGGTCTCGTTGGTGTTGTTCTCCTCCAGCCGGATGTGTAGAGCGGATCCCTCCAGACAGAACCAGCCCAGTCGGGACATCTCCCGGTTCAGCCGGTCCTTGTAGCGCAGGCGTCCGATGCGCTCGAAGTCCTTCAGCAGCAGATCCTCCGCTCCCGAGGGAATGAACGACTGCAACACACACACACACACAGAGAGAGGGAGTGAGACCCGATCAGAACCAGCGGCCCGGATCAGAAGGGGTGTGACGTAGTGTTCATTTTGTCAGCTATTTTTACATGTAGTCTTAGTCCTGTGTCAAATGTACTTTTTAGTCAACCTTGCCCTGTTTTTATTCAGTCTAGTTTTAGTCGACTAGAAGCCTGGGCATTTTAGTCTAGTTTTACTCAATGAAAACTTAAGTCATATTTTCGTAATGCTGCATAATGGATACATTTATAATAGGCTAATGATTATTTTGCTTAAAACTAAAAATCCCAACAATTGTTGGCATTTGCGGAATTTATATGTGCATTTCATCAGAGTTATTGCAGTTTCATACACAAGTACAAATCTAGAGAATGTCTCATATAGTCTCCTAGAACTCATATGCATGGTTTATTTGACCTAATCTAGTTTGCTGATTTTATCATAGGCTATTTGTCATAAATAAACCCATTCTCTACATTATGAAAACAAGACATTTCTCTCAAAAATTAAATCAGTGAAATTTCTCAGTGTAATTCCAAATTACATGAATGTTATTCTTTTATTAAAACAACAGCAAAAAAAGACTATTTATTGTCACACAGAGCTGCGTATGTGCATGTATTATGTGCATGGTGGTGGTGGTGGCGCAATGGATAAGACACATGCCTTTGGTGTGAGAGACCCGGGTTCGAATCCACTGTGAGACACCAATGTGACCCTGAGCAAGACACTTAACCCCTAGTTGCTCCAGAGGCGTGCGACCTCTGACATATATAGCAATTGTAAGTCGCTTTGGATAAAAGCGTCAGCTAAATGAATAAATGTAAAAAAATGTAAAATGTATTCATATAGTGGAGATTCATGTTTGGAGTTATTACAGAAGGTTTGATCGCAGGTTTAGTCACAGAAAAACTCAGACTGGCTGAATGACACGTTCACATAAGCAGAATCTCTCAGATGGAGATCGCTGAACTCCAGCTTACATGTTCATCTGTGTTTCTGATGTTTTCAGATCAGATTTTCAGGGCGTTCGCATGGTCGCCAGATTGCAAGTATTAAGTAAAACATCGGGTAGTTCTTTTAACAGAAAAGCTCTGATTGGGGATTTAAATTCTTGAAATCTGGCGAGTGTAAGCACGAAAGCTCGTAGCGGCTTGTTAATAACAGTCTGTAATACAAAACCAGCGGGAGGATTTAATAATGCTTTTATTTTTTAACTACATTTTAGTCTCGTCTTTTTCCGCATGTTGAGATAGTCACAGTTATCGGTTAATGACGTTGGTGTCGTCTCGTTATCGTCTCGTCTTAGTCATGGAAGAAAAGGTTGTCAATGAATATTTTTCGTCATAGATTTCATTAAGGAAGTTAACACTAGTGTGTCGTTACCTTAGCGATGGATTTGACCCACTCGCGCATGGCGTCGGGATTATCCGTGCCGAACAGGTACAGGCGCTCGGAGTCCGAGTAGAGCTCGAAGGTGTGATCATACCTGAGGAAGAGAGGAACACTGTCAGTCCCTGAGACACACACACACACACACACACACACACTGTGTGCAGGATTACCCATGAGTCTCGGGGGGGTTGACGGCCAGGCACACGATCTCCTTCATCTTCAGTCCTCCGTTCGGCGTAGCGTTTTTGTCACTTTCATAGTAGCTGAAGTTCCCATCGTTCAGAACACACCAGCGCCGGCTGAACTCTGACACACACAATCACATACAATCAAACAACACGAAAACATTTGAGCAATTTTATTACACTCACACACACTAACATACTCTCACACTCTCACATTCTCACTCTCACACACACACACTCACACACTCACATACTCTCACACTTACTCACATTCACTCAAACTCACACACTCACATATTCTCACACACACTCACTCACATACTATCACACTCACACACTCTCTCTCTCACTCACACACACACACACACACACACACTCTCACTCACATTCTCCCTCTCACACACACTCACACACTATCTCACACTCTCACACACTCTCACATTCTATCACTCTCACACTCAGACTCACACTCTCTCTCACACTCACTCATTCTCACACACACTTACTCATTCTCACACACACTCTCTCTCTCACTCTCTATCACTCTAACACACTCACTCACTCTCGCACATTCATTCTCACTCTCACAAACACTTACTCATTCTCACACACTCATTCTCACACACTCTCACACACTCACACTCTCACACACTCTCACACACACTCTCTCTCTCACACACTCTCTCACACACTCTCTCTCACACTCTCTCTCACACACACTCTCTCACACACACTCTCTCACACACACTCTCTCTCACACACACAATCTCTCTCACACACACTCTCTCACAATCGCACACTCATTCTCACTCTCACAAACACTTACTCATTCTCACACACTCTCACACTCTCTCTATCACACTCTCTCTCTCAGACTCTCTCTCACACTCTCTCTCACACTCTCTCTCACACTCTCTCTCACACACTCTCTCTCACTCACTCACTCACTCACTCACTCACACTCTCTCACACACTCTCTCTCACACTCACTCTCTCTCACACTCACACTCACTCACTAACTCACTCACACACTCACTCTCACAAACACTTACTCATTCTCACACACTCATTCTCACACACTCTCTCTATCACACTCTCTCTATCACACTCTCTCTATCACACTCTCTCTCACACTCTCTTTATCACACTCTATCACACTCTCTCTCACACTCTCTCTCACACTCACTCTATCACACTCACACACTCACTCTCTATCACACTCACTCTCACACACTCATTCTCACTCTCTCTCACACACTCTCTCGCACATTCATTCTCATTCTCACACACTCATTCTCACACACTCATTCTCACTCTCACACACTCTCTCTCTATCACACTCTCTCTATCACACTCTCTCTATCACACTCACTCTATCACACTCACTCTCTATCACACTCACTCTCACACACTCATTCTCACTCTCTCACACTCTCTCACTCTCTCTCTCTCACACACTCTCTCTCACATTCATTCTCATTCTCACACACTCATTCTCACACACTCTCTCTCTATCACACTCTCTCTATCACACTCTCTCTATCACACTCTCTCTATCACACTCTCTCTATCACACTCTCACTCTCACAAACACTTACTCATTCTCACTCTCACTCTCACAAACACTTACTCATTCTCACTCTCACTCACTCACTCACTCACTCACTCACTCACTCACTCACTCACTCACTCACTCACTCACTCACTCACTCAAATCCATCAGCAGACACCCGTTCAGTGCAGGTCACTGATTGGCTCACCTTCTTTCCCCTTCTTCTCTGTGATTGGTCGAGCCATGGACCCGGTCTTAAAAAGGAACCCATTATGTGTGATGGAGGGCGGGGCCATGTAGTGCACCGTATCGATGGCGACCTTGACCTCTGACCTTGGGAGTTCTGGCGTTCAAAAGAGCAAACGACATCAGCTGCCGTCACAGTAACTAATGCAACTTTAACAGTAAAAAAATGTTGTGTTGGCTAACGGAAAAATGGCTAACGGAGAGTTATTTTACTATATGTACTATATGTGTGTGTGTGTGTGTGGGGCGCACCTGTGTGTCGGTTCTGGCTCAGGAACTCCACCTGCAGGGTCTGTGCGTGGTGTTGTGCGAGAGCGATCGGAGAGGTCAGCTCGGGGTCACCGGTGTCACAGTTCACATCAGCGCCGCAGAACACCAGAGCCAGCGTCTCACACACATCGCTGGACTGAACGTTGATGCACAGCGCCTGCGGGGAGAGAGAGAACACCAGTGAGGGTGAGGGTGTGTGTGTGTGTGTGTGTGTGTGTGTGTGTGTGTGTCAGAGTCCCAATGAAGTCAGAGGTTTCTGAGAACGTGAAGACAGGATCTATGAGTGTGAACTACAAACAGAACCGATCAGTGACATGACACGATCATCACGGACGTGTGTGTGTGTGTATGTGTGTGTGTGTGTCAGAGTCACATAATGATTATTGGTGTGAACACTAAATGCTCCACTTCAGCACATTAATAGACTAAAATATCCAGAATGTTTTACTGCAAAAAACTACCAGGATCAGACGAGTGGATACAGTAAAGAACACTGAAACTGAAACTGTCGTGGGAGATACTGGTGAATTTGTTACACAAACAACATTAATATTATTTAATGTTATTTAATAAAAAAAACTATATTTTAAAACAATATATAAATAACAAAATAAGTACTTAAAAAAAAATCTGTATATTTTATATAAATAAAATAAAACTAAACTACAGATTTTTTTTATGACTTATTTTGAATTTATATTATTTTATATATTTTCTTTTTCTTTTAATTTTATTTATTATATATATATTATATATTATATATAATAATATATATGATCTATCTATCTATCTATACATATATATATAGATAATATAATAATAAATTTTATATATAAATAATAAATAAATAAATAAATAAATAAATAAAAAGTACTTAAAAAAAAATAAAGTGATTCCTCTGTGATTGTGTAAATAAGAGGATGTTTGGACAGCTGAAAATCAGCCTCCACAATCACAGCAGGACACACACACACACACACAGAGAGAGAGATAAACAAACACTCACATTCACACACAGACACACACACACTCAGATGGACACAGAGTAAATGAAACCAGACAGTAATTCGTGTAAACCACAGCTCATTTAAACACAATGTATTAGTCTCTTGCTCAACTACCCAAACACACAATATAAACCACACAGACATGAATCAAACTAAAGTCCTTGAAACACAAACACAGATGATAAACTCCAGGAATATTCCAGGTTCTTTATAACTAACTAAAGGAGGAAGCAGGAAAGACTCTATTATTCCTTCAGTGATAACAGTAAATGTGCTCAAATATCTCAGAGTTTGTGCTGTTTCACTGTGAACTGGCTGAAACATGACCAGGAGGAACTGAATAATCCAGAGTGACTGATTAGTAGCTACTGCAGATCCTGATGCTCGCAACACCACACACGGGTTTGAGTCCCACACACTCAACATGGGTTTGAGTCCCACACACACACACACACACACACACACACACACACACACACACACACGGTATAGCAGGACACATATAATTTGGAAGGAAGAATACTTAAAGTGGCTGCGACTCAGCTTTCAAAACCTATAAGTCACATTTTTAATAGGTCCGTTTTGAGTGGTACTTTTCCTGAGCTTTGGAAACAGTCAAAAATTATAGCCCTTCTTAAAGATGCAAAAGCGGGCTTTACTGGATCAAACAGTAGACCAATCAGTTTACTCCCAGTGTTAAGCAAAATTTTGGAGAAGATCATCTTTAATCAAAAAATTGATTATTTCAGTACAAATGAATTGATCACAAAGTTCCAACATGCATATAGACAAGGATTTTCCACAAACACTGCCCTAGCACAAATGACAGAGGAGTGGCTAACATGTTTGGATGAAGGGAAACTAGTAGGAGCTGTGTTTTTGGATTTTACAGCAGCTTTTGATGTAATAGACCATAGTCTTCTCATAGCCAAACTCAAAGCATACGGTTTTTCACATTCAGCACTGACCTGGGTGCATAGTTATCTTTCCAATAGGACGCAACAGGTTTTTTTCAATGGTAGTCTTTCCAACTGCTTAACAACATCATGTGGTATAGCACAAGGAAGCTGCCTGGGTCCACTTTTACTCTCAATATTTATAAATGATTTCCCACATGTTTTTAGGAAGGCTAGTGTTGTTATGTATGCTGATGATGCTACTTTGTTCACTGCAGCATCAACATCAGCTGAACTCAATGAGAATCTCCAGCATGAGTTAAATACAGTAGTGGACTGGGTGAAAAAGAATAAATTGGTACTGAATATTTCTAAAACTAAATGTATGATATTTTGCAATAGATACATGTTACCAAGTATCACCTCACTTAATCTACATATAGTGAGAGATATCTCAATGTGGTTGAGCAGGTTATCAGATTTAAACTGCTAGGTGTTAGACTAAACTGCTAGGTGTTAGACTAGATATCTGTTAGACAGTTGCAGCATACTATCATCTGAAAAATATTGCAAGAATTAGATGCTTTGTTTCCAGACAAGACTTAGAGAAACTTGTTCATGCTTTCATCACCAGCAGGGTGGATTATTGTAATGGACTCCTCACTGGCCTTCCCAAAAAGACCATAAGACAGTTGCAGCTCATACAGAACACTGCCGCCAGGATTCTGAGCAGAACCAGAAAATATGAACATATCACACCAGTCCTCAGGTCTTTACACTGGCTCCCAGTTAAATTTAGGATTGATTTTAAAGTATTATTACTGGTATATAAATCATTCAATGGCCTAGGACCTCAATACATTGCAGATATGCTCACTGAATATAAACCCAACAGATCACTCAGATCATTAGGATCATATCAGCTAGAAATACCAAGGGTTCACTCTAAGCATGGCGAGTCCGCTTTTAGCTATTATGCCAGCCGCAGCTGGAACCAGCTTCCAGAGGAGATCAGATGTGCTCCTACTGTAGTCACATTCAAATCCAGACTCAAAACACTTCTGTTCAGCTGTGCATTTACTGAATGAGCACTGTGCCAATGTTCGTCCGACTGTTTGTACTGTATTTTATTTTTTATTTTTCTAAACTGTTTTAATTATTCTTATTTCTTTTTATTATTTTAATTTCTTCTATGTAAAGCACTTTGAATTGCCATTGTGTATGAAATGTGCTATATAAATAAACTTGCCTTGCCTTGCCTAGATAATTTATTATCTTGGTCAGACCAGATTGACCACATTGTCAGTAAGATGGGCAGGGGTATTGCTATGTCCAGAAAATGCTCTGTATATTGTCCAACGGCTACATTGAAAAATGTCGTCCAAAGTCTTGTTCTGTCTCACTTATATTACTGTCCAGTAGTTTGTAGTAGTGCGGCCCAAAAACATTTAAGAAAACTTCAAATTGCACAGAATAGAGCAGCCAGAGTAGTTCTGCACTGTTCTTTTCGCGCTAGTGTGCCGTGAGATGCATATTAAATTATCTTGGTTAACAGTAGAGGCAAAAGTAAAATATAATCTTCTGTTGCTCATGCACAAGGTCGTGGCTAATGAAGCATATAACTTTATAAAATAAAAAATATTGTTTAGTGGATATGGTCATGAGCATGTGACACGCTCAGTCAGCAACAAGATAATGATTATTCCTAGTCCAAGATGTAATTTTATGAAGAAAACTATTGTATACAGAGGGGCTGTAGAGTGGAACTCACTTCCATCCAGCGTCAGGGAAATCAAAAGTCAATTTTCTTTTAAGAAAACAATAAAACAGAGATTACAGGAGTGAAAGTATTATCTATTTTTATTTTTGCATGTTTTGTTTTAAATTGTTTAAATTGCATGTTGAATAGATGTTGCTTTTTGCATAACTGCATAATTTGTACTGTCCTTTTAAATGTGTGTCATGGCAGCTAATACATCGTATAGTTTTCATAGATCTTACTGATGTATTGATTAATTGAATTTTGTATTTTTGTATTGTGATTTTAGTGGACCCCAGGAAGACTAGCGACCACTATAGTGGGAGCTAATGGGGATCCAAATAAAACAATAAAACAATAAAACGGGTTTGAGTCCCACACACTCAACATGGGCTTGAGTCCCACACACTCAACATGGGTTTAAGTCCCACACACTCAACATGGGTTTAAGTCCCACACACTCAACATGAGTTTAAGTCCCACACACTCAACATGGGTTTAAGTCCCACACACTCAACATGGGTTTAAGTCCCACACACTCAACATGGGTTTGAGTCCCACACACTCAACATGGGTTTGAGTCCCACACACTCAACATGGGTTTAAGTCCCACACACTCAAGATGGGTTTGAGTCCCACACACACACACTGGTTTGAGTCCCATGCACTCAACATGGGTTTAAGTCCCACACACTCAACATGGGTTTGAGTCCCACACACTCAACATGGGTTTGAGTCCCACACACTCAACATGGGTTTGAGTCCCACACACTCAACATGGGTTTGAGTCCCACACACACTCACACGGGTTTGAGTCCCACACACTCAACATGGGTTTGAGTCCCACACACTCAACATGGGTTTGAGTCCCACACACTCAACATGGGTTTGAGTCCCACACACTCAACATGGGTTTGAGTCCCACACACTCAACATGGGTTTGAGTCCCACACACTCACACGGGTTTGAGTCCCACACACTCAACATGGGTTTGAGTCCCACACACACTCACACGGGTTTAAGTCCCACACACTCAACATGGGTTTGAGTCCCACACACTCAACATGGGTTTGAGTCCCACACACTAAACATGGGTATGAGACCCACTCAAACACACTGGTTTGAGTCCCACACACACACACTGGTTTGAGTCCCACGCACTCAACATGGGTTTGAGTCCCACACACTCAACATGGGTTTGAGTCCCACGCACTCAACATGGGTTTGAGTCCCACACACTCAACATGGGTTTGAGTCCCACGCACTCAACATGGGTTTGAGTCCCACGCACTCAACATGGGTTTGAGTCCCACGCACTCAACATGGGTTTGAGTCCCACACACTCAACATGGGTTTGAGTCCCACACACACTCACACGGGTTTGAGTCCCACACACTCAACATGGGTTTGAGTCCCACACACTAAACATGAGTTTGAGTCCCACACACTCAACATGGGTTTGAGTCCCACACACTCAACATGAGTTTGAGTCCCACACACACTCACACGGGTTTAAGTCCCACACACTCAAAATGGGTTTAAGTCCCACACACTCAACATGGGTTTAAGTCCCACACACTCAACATGGGTTTGAGTCCCACACACTAAACATGGGTTTGAGTCCCACACACACACACTGGTTTGAGTCCCACACACTCAACATGGGTTTAAGTCCCACACACTCAACATGGGTTTGAGTCCCACACACACTCACATGGGTTTGAGTCCCACACACTCAACATGGGTTTGAGTCCCACACACACTCACACGGGTTTGAGTACCACACACTCAACATGGGTTTGAGTCCCACACACACTCACACGGGTTTGAGTACCACACACTCAACATGGGTTTGAGTCCCACACACTAAACATGGGTTTGAGTCCCACACACACACACTGGTTTGAGTCCCACACATTCAACATGGGTTTGAATCCCACACACTCAACATGGGTTTGAGTCCCACACACACTCACACGGGTTTGAGTCCCACACACTCAACATGGGTTTGAGTCCCACACACACGGGTTTGAGTCCCACACACACTCACACGGGTTTGAGTCCCACACACACTCACACGGGTTTGAGTCCCACACACACTCACACGGGTTTGAGTCCCACACACACACACACTCACACGGGTTTGAGTCCCACACACACACACACTCACACGGGTTTGAGTCCCACACACTAAACATGGGTTTGAGTCCCACACACTCAACATGGGTTTGAGTCCACACACACGGGTTTGAGTCCCACATACTAAACACGGGTTTGAGTCCCACACACACACACACGTGTTTGAGTCCCACACACACGGGTTTGAGTCCCACACACGCACACACACACGGGTTTGAGTCCCACACACTAAACATGGGTTTGAGTCCCACAAACTAAACATGGGTTTGAGTCCCACACACTAAACATGGGTTTGAGTCCCACACACTAAACATGGGTTTGAGTCCCACACACTAAACACGGGTTTAAGTCCCACACACTCAACAGGGATTTGAGTCCACACACACAGGTTTGAGTCCCACACACTAAACATGGGTTTGAGTCCCACACACACACACACACACACAGTTTTAAGTCCCACACACTAAACACGGGTTTGAGTCCCACGCACTAAACCCGGGTTTGAGTCCCACGCACTAAACACGGGTTTGAGTCCCACGCACTAAACACGGGTTTGAGTCCCACATACTAAACATGGGTTTCAGTCCCACACACTCAACATGGGTTTGAGTCCCACACACACACACACACACGGGTTTGAGTCCCACACACTAACCATGTGTTTGAGTCCCACACACTAAACATGGGTTTGAGTCCCACACACTAAATACGGGCGTGAGTCTCACACACACTAACCATGTGTTTGAATCCCACACACTCAACATGGGTTTGAGTCACACACACACACGGGTTTGAGTCACACACACTAAACATGGGCTTGAGTCCCACACACTAAACACAGGTTTGAGTCCCACACACTAAATACAGGTGTGAGTCTCACACACTAAACATGGGTTTGAGTCCCACACACTAAACATGGGTTTGAATCCCACACACTCAACATGGGTTTGAGTCACACACACACACACACGGGTTTGAGTCACACACACTAAACATGGGCTTGAGTCCCACACACTAAACACAGGTTTGAGTCCCACACACTAAATACAGGTGTGAGTCTCACACACTAAACATGGGTTTGATTCCACACACTCAACATGGGTTTGAGTTCCACACACTCAACATGGGTTTGAGTCCCACACACTAAATACGGGCGTGAGTCTCACACACACTAAACATGGGTTTGGGTCCCACACACTAAAAATGGGTTTGAATCCCACACACTCATCATGGGTTTGAGTCCCACACACACACACACACAGGTTTGAGTCCCACACACTAAATACAGGTGTGAGTCTCACACACTAAACATGGGTTTGAGTCCCACACACTAAACATGGGTTTGAGTCCCACACACTAAACATGGGTTTGAGTCCCACACACTAAACATGAGTTTGAGTCCCACACACTAAACATGGGTTTGAGTCCCACACACTAAACATGGGTTTGAGTCCCACACACTGAATCTAGAGCTGGAATAAACTGTAAGACACTAATGAACTCAACTAATGAAATCAACCAACATGCTTTATGAATCTGTCTCTGTTTCCTGTGTGTGTGAGAAATATTCCTGTGTCTCTTCTGAATTCCCCTGCTCTGCTGCAGACCACCCACCTCATATCAACACACACACACACACACACACACACACACACACACACACACACACAGAGATCTGGAGTGTGTTTCAGCTTTCCAAATCAGCGTAACTGTCTGTGCGTCTGTTAAAAGTGCTATAAAACCACACCCGAACTACCCAATCCAGACAATGAGTGTGTGTGTGTGTGTGTGTGTGTGTGTGTGTGTGTGTGTGTGTGTAGGGATGATGAAGCAGACAGAAAATAATCCTAAAACACAAGCAGACAGACAGTAATCGCTCTGTAATAATCCAGTGCACAGAAACATCATCAGACTCGTCTGAACACAAACACACTCCTTCAGGAACGGCTGTGGATTCAGTGACAGAATCCTAGTACGTTTACATTTATGCATTTGGCAGATGCTTTTAGCAGACTTTGCATTTCAAGGTACACATTTACAATCTTATAAGTTCTTGCTTTCCCTGGGAATCGAACCCATGACGCACACACCAACGCTCTACTGTTTGAGCTACAGGAAAGCTACTGTAAGGAAAGCTACAGGAAAGTAAATATCAGTACTGTGTGTTTCATCTCGTTTTAACTCTAGAACTCTAGTGTTTATTCTCAGACACTCAGAAACTTAATTTGCTGGATTTCCATGCTTCATCCATCCACCCAAACAAAAATAAAGTTCCTGAAGTCGCCAAGAAAAAAGGAAAATTTCTCCTCTAATGTGTTGTATATCCGAGTGTATCGCGCAATTCTGGAACAAGAACAAGTGTGGGTGGGGCTTGATTGTGTCTGTGGGGAATTGATTGGATGGTTGTGGTTTGCTATTGGCTGATCTCATGTGAGTGACAGGTTGCCCCGCCCACATCATCAGAGAAGAGAAGAGATGCTGCAAGAGGAACTTATTCTGATTCAAGATTATTAAAGGGGTCATGAACTGCATCATTTTATTGTTTTATAACGTTTCATGTGGTGCATTTATGTTAGTATGATTTTTAAATAAGAAATTTATAATTTAGAAATAAAAGGCATTTTTCCTATGCTGATTTTAGCCTCTGATTTGAACGCCCTGTTTGAAGGGGCGTGTCTGTGTGAGACTTCAGCGTAAACGCCCACTGCTGTGATTGGCTAACATCTTTTAGCACATTTTTACTATTACAGCTCTCAAGGTTAACTAATCGTGTAAAGTGTTGATTATATAATTATATTTAGATCTATGGCTTTATATTTATATCATGGCATGAAAGGTTGCAGTGATGAGCATGTTGAGAGCATGAATGCAGTGATCTCATCACTGCAACTCAATTTCTGCACACTAACGAATGCTTTCATCATAACTAACAGTGCAAACACAATGTAAATAAGAGTTTCGTTGATCATTACGATTATTAACTTTAGTGAGTCTCAGTCACTGATAAACGCGCTGTTTGATTGACAGCTCAAGCGATTGCAGAGGAAGCGTTCTACATATACTTTAATCACAGTTTAAATAACAGATTATTTTCATCATACTAAGAGAGACAATGTGAAGTAGACCGTTAAGTCACTCACTGGTTTGATTTACTGGCATATAGACAAAGAAAATCTGAATTTACATGAATCATTGAGACATCAGAAATCACTGGTCACAGATCAGGCATTAGAATTAACAGTAACTTACATGTTGTAGCATTACTGTCGAGTCCATATGGATAAAAGTCTGTTTGCAAAGCCTGCGCCGAAATTGCAACTGTTTTACCAAAGAATCCACAGTTAAAATGTACCGCATACAAATAAATAATGCTCAACTGAGACATTCACAGTGTAGAAAATAAATAAAATAACCACATTCCCAGTATTAGGATCTTTTGGAGGTTAATGTTATTTGTGTATAGCTCTCCTCTCAAACAAGGAAACAAGGAAGTTTTGAGTTCTGAAACTCACAGGATATTCTTATAGTATGATGACCTCTTATATGTAAAACGGTGAAGGAAAATTTGATTTCTCAGTTCATGACTCTTTAAAACAATAAAGATGTGTGTAATCAAGACCTAAAGGACAGCGATAGCAAACCAGACGACTTGGAAGAAGCAGCTATAGATCCCGATGGATGGAGGCGAAATCGGACACAGCCAAAGATATCTCACACACACACAGAGAGAGAGAGAGACACACCAGAAACACCTGCAGCATGTGTGAGCATGTGTTTTTGTTTATAACACTGAGATTCCAGAGGACTGTAATGGAAATACACACACACACACACACACACACAACCTGAGCTCTTACACAACCTACAATGTGTATTTCCACCAGATGAAATCAGACACACACACACTGAATTAATCTGACAGCGGGCAGGAAAAACTGAATAGATAAAAGAGAAATGTTACATATAGTGAAAAGGATGTTGTCATTACAACTTCCACAGCAGGACACACACACACTCTCTCTCTCACACACACACTCACTCTCTCTCTCTCTCTCACACACTCACTCTCTCTCTCACACACACACACACACAAAACTCACATTCTCTCACACACACACACACACAAAACTCACACTCTCACACTCACTCTCACACACACTCTCTCTTACACACACTCTCTCACACACACTCTCTCACACACTCTCTCACACACTCTCTCACACACTCTCTCACACACACTCTCACACACACTCTCTCACACACTCTCTCACACACTCTCTCACACACTCTCTCACACACTCTCTCACACACTCTCTCACACACTCTCTCACACTCACAATGTAATTTAAACCTGTACACACACACACACACACATTCACACACAGCGAGACAAACACACAAACACAGAGAGACAAACACACACACAGAAAAACTGCAGAAAGAGAAGAAAACTGCGTCAGGGAGGAGAGAAATTCCACACGAGACACACACACACACACACATATATATGACATCATACCAAAACACACAATACAAGCACACACACATGCCAGCATAACATTAACAAAGCAAAGAAACACACATGCATTCATCAGGACATGAGTAAATCAGTGTGTGTGAGTGTGTGACACACAAAGCTGCCCATTGAGGAAGGTAAGAATGTGAAGAGAGACACACGATCATCGTCTCCTGCTCGTTCTCTGTTGGGTGGGTCTGTCTCGGCATTCCTTAGGCTGACACACACACACACACACACGCGCATGTGTGTTCTAATAACACAAACATCTACAAACATCATGTGAAAGTTGTAGAAAACCTTCCATCCTAACACACACACACACACATGTATGTGTTCTGATACTACAAACATTATGTGAAAGTTGTAGATAACCTTATATCTTAACTCACACACTTAAAACACTAACTATCTCTAACACACCTGAGAAAACACATGCAACAACTCACCCAGCTGACTGACACGAGGTTTAGAGTTCAAAGGTCAGCCCTCGACCTCACTGTGAGTGTGTGTGTGTGTGTTGTATAGCCCTAAGCGCAGTGCAGATCACACACAAACACACTGATGTGAATCACAGCGACTGAATGACAAGAATGAGAGAATGAGGGGCGAATGAGAGCAGAGAGGGGCTGTGTGGGCGGAGCCTGCAGGAGAGGAGGCGGAGCTGAGAGGGGGCATGTGGGCGGAGCCTGTAGAAAAGGGGCGGGGTCAGATATATATCACATGAGCTGTGGGCGGAGCCTAGTCACAGTCTGATCAACAAACCCACATGCAGAGACTCTTTCTCCTTCAGTCTCACTCCTCTACTAATCTGATGCAGGAATTACTTAACAAAAAGCCAAAACTGTAATGTTTATTTTCAAACAAAAACTAGATTATGATAATATCAATAATAGTAATAATAATGATATCTTTATTATCATTAATAAAGAGAAAACTATTTTTCTTCAGTCCTGAAGAAAAACAGAAAAAATCTGTCTGTCTTCAGCCATCTCTCTCTGTGAATGAATGGTCTCTTTGTCTGTGTGTGTGTGTGTGTGTGTGTGTGTGTGTGTGTGTGTGTGTGTGTGTGTTTTAGGAAGCAGATCACATCACACTGTGATTGGTTTTGTGTTGTTTTGGTGGACTGCAGTGAAAGCTTCCTGTGTGAGAGTGTGTGTGTGTGTGTGTGTGTGTTTGTGTGTGTGTGTGAGAGAGTGTGAGTGTGTGTGTGTCTGTGAGTGTGTTTGTGAGAGTGTGAGTGTGTGTCTGTCTGTGAGTGTGTGTATTAGTGTGTTCATCTCACAGACACAATGTCTCATATACTGTAGTGATGTGATCAAGTGATGATTCTAGATAAAGCCCCACATTAACCATCACACATTAACATCAAACATCACACACACTCACACACTGATGAGCCACAACATTATAATCAGCCACAGGTGAACAGAATATCATCGATAATCTCCAAACAAAAGCACATATTCATATCTATCAGCGAACGATCAGTTCTCGTGATCAGTGTGTGTTTGATGCAGGAGAGACTTTGACAAGGGCCAGATTGTTGTGGTCAGAGTGTGTCTGAAACTCCAGGAGTGTGTGTGTCGCTCCCGGTCAGCAATGGTGATGATTTACCAACAGTGTCAAACACACACACACACTGACACACAAGAGCCGGTTTCCACCGCCTGACGCTTCATCATGTCACAGCTGAACCTCTTTCAGTCAGGATGAAGGATATACGGTCTGCTGCAACACTGAGAGTGTGCTTTCTAAGTACAGATGGTGGACAACCAGAGTGCCTATTACCGCCGCGGCAGCGGCGAAAATAAACCAGCCGCATTTCAAAGTCGTTCCCGAAATGACCGCCAGGTGGCGCAAAGGGACATTGTGCAAAACAGCAGCAATTGCCGTATTTTAAAATGTAAGTGGGTTAAATATAAAACCCTAAGCCTAATAGGCATATTTTTCATATATATAAATAGGCCTATTAGGCTACAACAGAATAGAACCAAAGATAGAATCAATTTTAGAACTGAAAAAATAGAATCAAAAGTTAAAAATAGAGACGATATTAGGAGCAATGACGCTATTCTATTGAGGAATTAGATAAATGAAGAGCTCTCGTGAGCGATACAATTGCATAGTAATTTATAGTGATTTCAAAAGCAGTCCTTAAAAAAAAATACATGGAGTAGTGTGGCATAATTTTTGAGAGATTACTCGGAACGCATTTTAGTTAAGATCCTGGTTTCAATGCCCTTAATGTATATTGGCTAGGCTACTGCTTTAAAAAAAATGTCACAACGCGTTTTGAGATTGTTTTGAATTAAACATTGAAGTTTAAAATGTAGTGTTTTGGCACACCAGGCCGAGTGGCGTTACGCATTGTTCAAAAATCTGGTTTTATTCTGGCATGTTGAATTAACGTTAATTTTTTTTTTTTTTTTGATTTATTAGATTTAGATTTTAGATTTCGTTAGATTTATTTTTCTCATAACAGCTAAAATAACTAATATATGCCTTGTCTTAATATGACCTACTTAATATAGGCAATAGGCATACACTTTTGTAATAATTTAATTTTATTAAATTGAACAAGCGCAACAATCAGCATTTAATCAAATATTCTAAAATATGTATTATTAATAATAATGTTATTTCAACATAATATTTCGTTTTTTCGACATAATGTGTGCGTGCAACAAGCAAGATGTGTATTTGTAAATCCGGTGATGCGTGCATTGATTTTTATCAATAAACTAGTGTTTTCTGACAGTGTCGACTACAAAGATGAAGTTGACGATCGCCATATTTGTAGTGAACGCACCTAGAGAGAAATGCACATAAAGACATAATCAGAGAGTAGCCTTTTTCTTTTCGTTTTGAATTATTTCGTTTGAAGACATTTCAAGCTTTGTGTATTTGATGTATTTATCATGTCTGTGTGAGGCATACGCTGAGTTTCGTTAAGTTAGGAGGATGAGATGCGCTTCAGCTGACGTGCAATGCAAGTGACCGCGCGGGCGCCTCCATGATTAGTGTCTGTTATATTTGCTTCTCTTACTTATTTAAATCCAGGCAATTGCTTGATGAAAAATTGATTAAAATTAAGATACAATTTATAGAAAACGAAATTCACTTTAAAGAAAGGTTTTCTACTAAACAAAACTTAATGAAGTGGTCAAAATCATGTCTGACCCACTCCATATCCATCTCTCGATATAATGCATCCTATCTTACTCATGCTGTTAACTTTTCATATTCAACAGATGGAAAAAAACATAGATGGAAAAAAATAACATTATAATATTTTAACAAATATGATACTAAATGAGATTATTTAATGGCTACAACAGTATAGTAGGCCTATAGACTTTTTTTTTTTAGAATAGAATTTTGCTGTGCACTTGCATATTAGTGTCAGCTGGGAAGGAAATATAGAGACCAGACCTCTTGGAACTTTAATTGAATACATAGCGTTGGTAAAGCATACTGAAATTACATCCCTACAAATTTATTAGGCCCTCCTGAAAATAAATGTATCGAATTTAAGCAAAGTAGCCTAAATGTTAAGACTGTAAGCCCTTTGCTTTTTTACGTAGCCTATAAAGGACTCTTATAGCCGACTTTGTGTTAATTTAATTTGTAGAGGATTTTTTTAACTCAAACATTAACACTGAAATAAATGAAACTAAATTATTGTACATTTTTTGGCACACCACGACGAGTGGCGCTATGCATTGTTCTAAAGCCAGGTTTTATTCTGGCATGTTGAATTAGTGTTCGACAAACGCGGCGGTGCGTTCATTTGAATGAGCGAACACACACTGGAACGTTAGGCCATGTCGCAACGAGTGAATCGTGGCCGAGTGGTTGAACTTACGTTATGATCATTTAGATGACACGGGTTCGAATCCCGAACTAACTTGGACTACTGATATTTTTATATTAGCCTATTAATGCATTTTATAGTCTATTGTTGATGCAGGGAGATTTGTCTAGTTCTAAAACATAGTTTTTTGCTTATAGCCTATTTACAAAATAAAATCACCATGCATTTCCATTTTACACTAAGGAACAAATATTATACAATGACTTTACTTATAGCCTATAATAATTCCAATCGTAATTTCAAAAGCAGTTCTGTTTAAAAAAAAAAAAAAAAAAAAAAAATATATATATATATATATATATATATATATATATATATATATATATATATATATATATATATATATATATATATATATATATATATATATAGGCCTATATATAGGCCTATATATATTATCGTTTAAACGACAAACAAAAAAATCAGAACCAGTATTTGCGTTCATGGTTCCAGTGGCAGTAATGCATCCACGGCTTTTCAGAATGTCACAAAGCGTTTTGAGATTGTTTTGAATGAAATATTGAAGTTTATAGTTTTGGCACACCACGACGAGTGGCAAACTCTTTGTTTTGTTTTGCAAACTCAGCTAGCCTGTGGGGGGTTTGGAGAAGGCAATAGTTGCTTTATCGTGGGGGTGCAGGACAGAGGTGTTAATGTTCCGTCTTTCATATGGAGAGTGTCGGAGCCAGCCTGATGAGCAGGCAAAGGCAACATTCTTCTAAGGATTAATCTCAAAATCTCCAAAAGTCCATAGCCTATGTACAGTAGGCCCTATATCTTATTAAATTATATATTGTAGTTTTATTGATTGTATTTAAAGGTTTTCCACACACAATTTCAATTTAGCAGATACAGAGCTCTTTAATTCGCGACCCACCTCGTTTTATTGTAAGGTGAATTCAGCAAGGCATGTTGTATCTTTGAAGGAACAAAAGCTATTTGTTACAGTTTTTTCTTTCGTGATTTGTGTATGGTGTTTTTTACGCTGAAATGCTTAATTTCGAGAAAGACCCGCCGCGCGCAGTGAGGGAGACCAAACTTACTAAAAAAATATCCAGCGCGAGAGAGGCAAAGAAAAACGGCTGTTCTTAATTTATGTTGCTTTGAACTTTTTTCGTTTTGTACCGTTTTAATTTTTTAATTTAGCTGCAATTTCTTTGACAATAGAAATTTAAAATGTTGCAAGAATAAGATTCTGTGTTTCTTATTTTGCATCACAAAGGGAATAAACTCTATCGATGCAACCCTGTTTAAATAAATAAACTGTCCCGACACTTTATTCATACCTTGAAATGTGCGATGGGTTTTCAAACTTAATTAATTTTCTTTTTCTTTTACATTTTCATTGTTTATTTTTTAATTGAAAGTAATACTGTATTGAAAGTATTTTTCTGATTTGTTCGATCTGTTTTGAAAAATGTCTTCCGTTGCTATGGCCGGGTATCACTGTCAGTCATCTCAATCTCGTGAATGATTCACACACACAAAAAAAATAATTTAGCAGATTAAAGACGAGCTTCATCATCTTCATTTTCTGGTGCAATCGGCTGACAGTCTTCCTTCATCAGACACAACTGGAATGTTGCAAATTCATGTTGTAATGTACAATTGATAATTAAACAAGACGATTGACTTTAAACAGATGCATATTTAAGCATCAAGAACGGAAAAACATAAACACTGTCGGCTACACTGAGATTCGATCTCAGATCGTTTGAAGCTCCGAGAGGCTATTGTTAATGCTTTGACCACAGACCCAGGGTCGGCGCCACGAGGGGGCCCCAGGGGGCCTGGCCCGGCCACCTAGGTTACTGTGCCCCCTCACCTCTGGTCAGCACACCACCATGCCTCGGAGCGCGATTTCATCCGTTGAGACTCAGCAACAGGCATGGTGACGGTTCCACTGTGCCCTCTTATTCCTGACATATAATTAACTACATATCGTCGCTGTCGCCTGTCGGGTGGAAACCTCGAATGTCCAAATTTGGTCAATTTCATATTTTTTCACAAATCGATGCTATTGGTCAGTCCCCACGTGGTACTGTTATTTTTACAAATTATTAACCAATCTAAAGTGTTGAAAATAGCTTGAGAGCAAATCTCTTAACTCCATTGGACACTTAACTGTCTGAGAATCCTCATAACTCCACCTCTTCCTCACTCCGCGGCGGGCTGGAGGCTCGCGGCATTTTGTCTCCTCAGGATTGAAAAGTCACAACGATTAAGAAGTCCTCGTCGAGAACACGTAAAGCAAGCCTCAACTCTGATTTTATCTGTGTTAAACTATGATATCAGTTATTGATGTATTTTAAATGTCTACTTATTACTAGGCTTATTATTACTAGGCTTATTATACGTGTGCATTGAAGTTTTAAAATGTATCTAATATAATACTTGAATTGAATTAAATGGTTTGGATACCAGCATTAAATTATTGTTTGTATTATTTTACTGACTCGAAGTTGGCACTGTGCATGTAAAATACCCTAGCAAGGTTTTTATTTATGGGAGAAAAAAGGTAGGTCTACTGGTCTAATTTCCGCCTATTAGACAGCCTAACGTTAGTCAGCTCATCGTTTTTTGTTCTGCTTCACTTATAGCTCTTAAACCTTTCAAATGGAGTTTAGGAAGTCGTTAGCTTTGGTTAACTACTGAAGCCTTTTCTCTTGTCAAAAGGCTCAACGCGACCGCTGACTTTGTTTGCATGCAGATTAATTTCCGCCTATTTTAGACAGCCTAGTATTTTGGTATTGCATGCATCACTCATATCGATTAAACATGATTTTGGGGAAATGTTGTGTTAATGTTGGTACACAACAGTATAGGATAACAATATAAGGTACCAACTTTAACGATACAATGTTTAATAACTCAAAAAATATGCCGTTTTTTTAATTTCCTGAGAGATACGAGGATTCCGCCCGACAGCGACGATAGGCCTATTTAAAAAAAAAATATATATATATATATATATATAGCCTATATGTTATTATTTTTATTTTTTTTTGTAAATTAATTTAGTTTTACTAGAATAAAATCAGCTTTGCAACTTTGCATTTTCACTTGCGACAGGCGATTAAATAAATTACGTCACTAGCAGCTCGTTAAGTATTTTTTTTTTCAGTCAACTTCTACTCTTTATTCATAATCTGTATTCGTCTAAAACACCTAACGTGCTTGATCATTCAAGCAATCATGGATTTATAGAGGTTGTTGTTGTTTTAATTAAAAGTGGGTGTATTATTATTATTGAGGGTGGGAGAGGTATGCCCCCCCAGTGACACAACGAGGCCCCCTCGTTCCTTATGTCCTGGCGCCGACCCAGACCTATCGTCTGAATAGCCTAGGTCGACTACTGTTTGGTCGGGATTTGAACCTAGGGTAGCTATTTTTACATAGGCCTATTTTTCTTTCGTTAATGTTAACCAATTATGTTGTAGCATAATAGGCCTATATTTTTTCCCTAAAAGTTTGTTTTATTCTCTGCTTTGTTTGTTTATATTTTTACATATTCAATCAGTCTCATTTTTGTTCAAATAATAAAAAAAGTTGTTTTTTTTTGCGCCATGTTTCTTTTTTTTCAATTTTTTTTTTTAAATAAACAGATAGGAAACTTACCTTTTAAAATGCCGCAGTTGCTGCTGTTTTGCCCTGTCACTTGCGCCACCTGGTATAGCCTAGTCATTTCGCGAACGACTTTGAAATTCGACTGATTTATTTTTGCTGCGGCAGTAATAGGCATTGTGGTTGATTATTTATTAAATAATTCAATTGATAATCATAACAACATGTAAGCCTATTTAATTCTGAATATAAGATCCAAGATCCAATATATCCAATATAAGATCTCAAGATCCAAGATGGCGGCGCGAGTACATCGCGAGGCTCGCGGTCTCTCCAGATTCTGTAATTTAGCAGTATTTTTCTTGCTCATTTCGGGTCTGTTCGTCCAGAACAGTTGTGCCTTAACATCGTACACCCAAGGTGAGCTTTTGGATATTGGTTTGCGAATTTCCGACAGTTTTATGGACAACCTTCGACTCCTTCCTGAGATCGCCAGATCACCCGAGGCTATGCACTCTGCCCGGCCGGGCGGAAGTGCTCGCAGGCGCCGGCGAGATCGTAAACAAAGGCGGGGGAAGCGCGGAGGACTAAGAGCTAAGCTAAAGCTAACACCACACCGGCTCTCTTTACCCAGCATTTTCCTTGCCAATGTACGGTCGCTGTTGAACAAAATGGAGGAGATTCGACTCAACATCACATACAGCAAGAGACTTTTGAACTGTAATGTTCTAATTTTCACGGAAACATGGTTAAACAGCGGAATACCGGACAACGCTATTGAGCTAGCGGGACGCCATACATTCCGGGCGGATAGAACATTAGATGGCTCCGGTAAGACCAGAGGTGGTGGATTGTGCATTTACATTAACAAAGCTTGGTGCACAAACTCTGCTATTGTTGGGAGACATTGTTCAGCTAACCTTGAGTTTCTCATGGTTAAATGTAGACCGTTTTATCTACCGCGGGAGTTCACTTCCACTATTATAACTGCAGCCTATATTCCCCCGGATGCTGATGCCAAGTTTGCTATGAAAGAACTTCACGCAGCCATCAGTAAACAACAGACCGTTCACCCGGAAGCTGCGTTTATTGTTGCGGGTGATTTTAATCATTCAAACTTAAAGTCAGTGCTACCGAAATTTCACCAGCATGTTTCCTGTCACACCAGAGGAAACAAAACCTTAGACCATGTTTACACAAACATGGCTGAAGCTTACGTCGCGACACCCCTCCCCCACTTGGGACAGTCAGATCACCTTTCTTTGTTCCTCACCCCCAAATATGCACCTCTGATCAATCGCGTGAAGCCATCAGTGAAGACCATCAAGGTGTGGCCTGCGGGGGCAGATTTCTCACTCCAGGAAAGGTTTCTACACACAGACTGGAGTATGTTTGCTTCTCAAGCCACCAGTGGCTCTCACACGGACATTGACTGCTACACCTCCTCTGTACTGGATTATATTAATACCACCATTGACAGTGTTACAACCCAGAAGCAGATCACCACATACCCAAATCAGAAGCCATGGATGAACAGGGAAGTGCGACTCCTATTGAAGACACGCAATACTGCCTTCAGATCAGGAGATGCACAAGCCTATAGCACATCCAGAGCAAATCTGAAAAGGGGCATCAAAGAGGCCAAGCACTGCTACAAGCTTAAGATAGAGGGACACTTTTCCAACGCTGACCCTCGGCGCATGTGGCAGGGCATTCAGGCCATCAGTGACTACAAACCCTCTCACTCCACCCCCGCAGCCACTGATGTCAACTTCCTGAACGAGCTAAATGACTTTTATGCTCGCTTTGAAAGAGACAACAGAGAAACTGCCACCAAGCTCAAATCCTCAGCTGACCACCCACCGATCACACTCTCCTCCACAGATGTCTGCAATGCACTGAGCAGGATCAGCGCGCACAAGGCTGCTGGACCAGACAACATCCCTGGACGCGTACTCAGGGCATGTGCGGAGCAGCTCGCTGGGGTTTTTACAGACATTTTCAACCTGTCTCTTGCCCAAGCAGCTGTACCAACATGCTTTAAATGCACTTCCATTGTGCCAGTGCCAAAACACTCCAGCCCGAAGTGCCTTAATGACTACCGCCCTGTAGCACTCACACCCATCGTAATGAAGTGCTTTGAGCGGCTGGTCCTGGCACACCTAAAAGACTCTCTACCATCCACATTGGACTCACACCAGTTTGCCTACCGTAGCAATAGGAGCACAGAGGATGCAGTCTCCATGGCACTGCACTCTGTGCTCACACATCTGGACAATAAGAACACTTATGCACGCATGCTGTTTGTTGACTTCAGCTCAGCATTCAACACTGTCATCCCAACTAAGTTAATAGCCAAACTTGGAGACCTGGGCTTCAACACCTCCATGTGCAACTGGATTTTGGACTTCTTGACCAACAGACCCCAGAATGTTCGATCAGGCTCCAACTGCTCCACATCCATCACACTCAACACTGGTGTACCACAGGGCTGTGTGCTAAGCCCGTTCCTCTACTCCCTCTTCACCTCCGACTGCAAGCCTGTGTACGGATCTAATTCCATCGTCAAGTTTGCGGACGACACTACGGTGATTGGTCTCATCAGCAACAACGATGAGACTGCCTATAGGGAGGAGATCAAGCACCTGGCCACATGGTGCACCGAAAATAACCAGCTCCTCAACACCACCAAAACGAAGGAGCTCATCGTGGACTTCAGGAAAGTGTCAAGAGGCACACACGACACCATCCACATCAATGGAATGGCTGTTGAGCGTGTCTCCAGTTTCAAGTTCCTGGGGATCCACATCTCGGCGGACATGACCTGGACAACCAACACCTCCAGCCTGGTCAAGAAGGCTCACCAGCGCCTTTTCTTCCTGAGGACACTGAGGAAGAATCAGCTTTCCTCCACTATCCTGGTGAACTTCTATCGCTGTGCAATAGAAAGCATCCTGACCAACTGTGCTACAGTGTGGTATGGGAGCTGTTCTGTTGCAGAGCGCAAGGCACTGCAGCGGGTGGTGAAAACCGCCCAGCGCATCACTGGGACTCCACTACCTGCCATCGAGCACATCCAGAGGAAACGCTGTCTGCATCGAGCTCGCAGCATCCTTAAGGACTCCTCTCACCCAGCCCACAGACTGTTTTCTCTCCTGCCTTCCGGCAGGCGTTTCAGGTGCCTCCGGACCAGGACCAGCAGACTAAAGAACAGTTTTTTCCCCAGAGCTGTCTCTTTATTAAACTCTAACCCTCATTGATCCCACTCCCCTCATATACTGATTGACTCTCCTCTCCCTCCTCACACCTGCCTCCATTTTGTTATTTGCAATACTATAATGTTCATTTGCACTGCTGACTGTTATTACAGTAACAACTGTTTACATATGCATCTTGCACTACTACCTTGACTGGAATATGCTCAATTTGCACTGCCGACTGTTTATTACAGTACCGACTGTTTATATATACATTGCAATATCGTACCTTAACTGTAATATGCAATTACTTTCCACTGCACTTTCACTCGGATAGCTTCTGTCCAAACTTTATTTGCACTACTTTAAATCCATTGTTATACTGCTCATTAGCCTAACTTATACATATATCTTTGTTAAATTCTGTTTATAGTAATAGCCATCTGTATATTATGCTCACATTCTGTTTATAGTAACAGCCATCTGTATATATATTCATAGTACATATCTATCTGTAAAATTCTGTTTATAGTAACAGCCATCTGTATATTATATTCAGTACATATCTATCTGTAAACATTCTGTTTATAGTAATAGCCATCTGTATATTATTATATTCAGTACATATCTAGCTGTAAACTCTGTTCACAGTAATAGTTATCTGTATATTATATTCATAGGACAATCTATCTGTAAATTTTTGTTTATAATAGTATTCAACTCTATATTTATTCAGTACATATCCATGTTCTGCACTTATGGAACCACTGTATATCCTGCACTTGCTGCTATTGCACTTCTGGTTAGACCTAAACTGCATTTCGTTGCCTTGTACCTGTACTTGTGTAATGACAATAAAGTTGAATCTAATCTAATCTAATAACAAAGAATGCTTAAACCGACTAACATCGGTTAGTAACTGCAAGTCCTGAAAATGTTTTAATTTTACGTAAGTAAATGACAAGTAACCTATTGACATAGCCTTTCTAAATTATAGAAAAACTGGCCACACAATTTTAACGTGTCTACTTTGTTTAAATTTAATGAATTTGAATTCGTTTAACCACAATATTTATCTTGAATTTATCTGTGGCCTCAGCTCAGATTACTGCCGCGGCAGATTACGTCATAAAGAGAATAAACTGACACTTTTCAAAGTCTGTGATTACAGCGCCACTCAGCGGTAAAAGGCAGCAAATACACATCCCAATTTTGCCGCCGCGGGAACGGCGGCGGTAAAAGTCTCATTCTGGTTGTCCACCATCTGTACTTCCTAGTGATACCAGGCCTTATATAACGGTCAGTTCCAGTCCTTGATTCTGATTGGTCAATAGCTGTGTTTTATTCACGATAACACACGACCGCTTCACCCAACAACTCATTGATATTGTTGATTGAGTAGTATTGGAGAGATGGAGTGAGCGAGTGCGTTTACAGTAGATATAGCCTCAGTCCTATATTCATAATCATAACTCAGTTCAGATGTCCTCTGCCATATCTGTCAGCAGGGGTTTACACACGCTAGTCTTCTGTCAGCGGCGTCTTGCTTTTCCGTGATCACAACAAGTTTCAGTCCTTCAATATCGAGATCTTCTCACTGACCGACTCACTCATGAAGACAGTCTGTGCGCCATCTACTGGTGTGATGTGTGTGACTTCTGCTGCTGTTCACGGTCAGGGACGATAGTTTAAAGGGCACCTATTATGCCCCTTTTTACAAGATGTAATATTTCTTCGGTGTCCCCAGAATGTATTTGTGAAGTTTCAGCACAAAATACCCCCCAGTTAATTTATTATAACCATTTGAAAATGTCATTTTTGGGGCCTGTTTTAAAAAGAGCTGTTTTGGTGTGTACCACCTTAAATGTAAATGAGCTGCATAACCCCGCCCTGCTGGACCCAGATGATGAAGAGACTCCGGCAGAAGAAACACGAAAGAGAATGGACTAAATGTCTCGGAATGGTTATTTGACACATTTATGTACTTACAAAGTTTTAATCGCGTCCCCTTTGCAATTATGGATGTGCAACACACACACACACACACACAAATTGTGATATAACGTTCGCGCAATTTTTTGAAACTACACACACACAAATACTGTGATAACGTTTGCTAAGTACAAACAAAATTATATTTATGCGAGGGGTGCTGTTGCGTCATGTGCTTATGTGGCAGATGTGAGGAGATGGCTAAAGAACCAGAAAACAAATGCTGCAGGGAGATAGACGTTTATATACTGTCTATGGAGATAGAGCTGTATTAATTTATTTAAATTTGTAATTGCTGCAAAAAATTATACGTGACATAAAACTGTCTGACGTTGTTTGTTGAGACATCCTATGACGACGACAATAAATAGCTTTAGACGCGTATTTGTTGTTGAACTGGCTGACATTGATTGAAATGACTATTTGCTCAAAAATCATAAAATACACTTACTTCTTCTGGAGGTGACGTTGGATCGCGAACAGTAGGCAACGATCCACACTAAACAGTCAGTCAGAAAATGATTCTCGCAAACGTATTTAGGAAGTTTAAGTGGCGCCTTTTCTTCATAAATAAAATCCATCCGCTGTGTTTTCAGTGGCTCTGATGTCAGTGAAGACTACTATGTCCATTCTTACATCCCACAACAGAACACCTACATTTCTTAGGAGACATTACACACCGGCTGTCGTTGAAACAATGGCGATGGTGTGCAGATCACCGGGGGCGGGGTAACCACAGTGTCAATCAAACCGCGTCGGTGGGGCTTGCGCAATTCTACGTCACATTGCACCGAATCTTAGAACAGCTCGTTCTGAGACAGTGCTTATGATTTATTGAGATTGTAAAAAAAACACTGGGTAGATTTTTATCATTCTAGGGTGGTTTTGCTCACACACTGCCAACACACATTTATGTTCAAACACCATGTAAAAGTGAATTTTGCATAATAGGTGCCCTTTAAAGGGATACTTCACCTCTGGGAAGATGAATGTGTATTTAAAATAGGTCATTTAAGTAGAAGAAATGTGAAGAAATTTTTTAATTTGGAGCTTTCTAGACTGAGAAAAGCCAGACAATGTATTTTTGGCTTATGTGGATGAAAGACAACAACTCCCAGAATGCACTTGCTTCGCGGCCTTAGGAGGCCACGCCTATCGGTAAGAGTGCGCAGTTGTTGAAAACAACAAAGCTAGCCTACGTGATGAGTTTGCGAGGGATTTAGAGATCGTCCAAAATGTCCGGGATTCGACTTCTGCGTTCTACAGTCGCCATTCATTATGTTTACTGTGGCGAGCAGGACGAGGCTGACGGCCGCGGGAGAACGGCGCGAGGCCGGTGGCGTGATTACTGAGACGCGCCGGGTCTCGCATCTCTCACGGAGGATCGGGAATTTTTCTTAGCAATGTTAAAACGCACATCAACCGATCACTTGTTTAGCGTTCATGTAAACACTACATTCAAATTCACCAATCGGAATGAATTCAGTTAGATTGAAAGGTGTGCATGTAAACAATGAATGGCGACCGCAGAAAGCAAAAGCCGAATCCCGGACATTTTTAACGATATCGCCCGCCGGACAAGTCCGGGAAAAGGAGGATGGTTACTTACTCAGCTTTCTCCTACTATTCAGCTTTCTCCACAGAACAAGAGCCTGCTAGCTTAGCTTCCAAAGAAAGGCTGACTGTGTGTACATTCTGTGAGTGAGATCCCACCCTGTATGGGCGGGCTGAAAACATGCGGAACAACGCCATGTCACTCACGTAATTGAGCTCCCTCTGGTTGAGTGTGTGTGTGAGTGAGTGTGTGTGTGTGTGTCAGTCATGTTATTGAGCTCCCTCTGGTTGAGTGTGTGAGTCAGTGAGTGAGTGAGTGTGTGTGTCACTCACGTTATTGAGCTCCCTCTGGTTGAGTGTGTGAGTGTGAGTGTGAGTGTGAGTGAGTGAGTGAGTGAGTGAGTGAGTGAGTGAGTGAGTGAGTGTGTGTGTGTGTGTGTGTGTGTGGCACTCACGTTATTGAGCTCCCTCTGGTTGAGTGTGTGAGTGTGTGTGAGTGTGAGTGAGTGAGTGAGTGAGTGAGTGAGTGAGTGAGTGAGTGAGTGAGTGAGTGAGTGAGTGAGTGAGTGAGTGAGTGAGTGTGTGAGAGTGAGTGAGTGAGTGAGTGTGTGTGTGTGTGTGTGTGTGTGTGTGTGTGTGTGTGTGTGTGTGTGTGTGTGTGTGTGTGTGTGTGTGTGTGTGTGGCACTCACGTTATTGAGCTCCCTCTGGTTGAGTGTGTGAGTGTGAGTGTGAGTGTGTGAGTGTGAGTGAGTGAGTGAGTGAGTGAGTTGAGTGAGTGAGTGTCACTCACGTTATTGTGTCACTCATGTGATTGAGCTCCCTCTGGTTGAGTGTGTGAGTGTGTGAGTGTGAGTGAGTGAGTGAGTGAGTGAGTGAGTTGAGTGAGTGAGTGTCACTCACGTTATTGTGTCACTCACGTGATTGAGCTCCCTCTGGTTGAGTGTGAGTGAGTGAGTGAGTGAGTGAGTGAGTGAGTGAGTGAGTGAGTGAGTGTGTGTGTGTGTGTGTGTGTCAGACTCACGTAATTGAGCTCCCTCTGGTTGAGTGTGAGTGAGTGAGTGTGTGTGAGTGAGTGAGTGTGTGAGTGAGTGTGTGTGTGTGTGTGTGTGTGTGTCACTCACGTTATTGAGCTCCCTCTGGTTGCCGAACAGTGTGTGGTATCTGCGGTATTTGCCCTCTCTGTATTTGGCGATGATGAAGCGCCGTCTCTCGTCGCTGCTGCTGTTCAGGGTCAGCTCTTCACTG
Organism: Rutilus rutilus; assembly: GCA_021464565.1. Lineage (NCBI taxonomy): Eukaryota > Metazoa > Chordata > Actinopteri > Cypriniformes > Leuciscidae > Rutilus > Rutilus rutilus. The sequence continues at coordinate 42,656,377 of JAJAQA010000008.1, forward strand.
GGAGGAACGTTTGCAGCCCAGAACTGATTCGCTCGCTCGTTTCCCAGAGCCAGGAACAGCTGAAACATCAGGGCAGGGTGTGTGTGTGTGTGTGTTAGACATGAGCGTCAGGATCCGAGATATCGGGAAAAACACGACACGTACCTGGATGAGATCTTCAGTCCAAACCTTCTTGTCCATCTTGAGACTGCGCACTTTTGATATGTTTGGGCCGAGACCTCGATGCTCTCCTATCACACACACACACACACACACCCAGAGCTGCATGATTCTGATAAAAACTGCAATTTTGATTTAAAAAAAAAAATAATAATAATAATAATTCAAGGATTGCTGTGCTTGTTTGTAGGGAAGCTTTTGATTGGCCAGCTAGTCGTTACCTGCACATCTATTGTTCAGATATGGTTCAGCTAGTGAACGAAGCTTGTGATTGGTCAGCGAGTCGTTACCTGCACATCGTTTGCAGAACACCACGGCGAGGTTGATGGCGGCCCACTCGGGTTTAGCAGCGCTGCAGTCCGCACACATCTGATTGGATGGCTCCGCCCAGATACGCTCGGCAACCTCGTAATTGGACAAGGCCTCTTTAATGGAGTCGCGCATCGCCTCCACCCACTGATCCTTCAGCTGGTCTGTGTCCGCTACAAAACTACACACACACACACACACACACACACACACACGTTACAGCAATTTTCTGCATCACGTCATGATTCACTGCTGTTGTGATGAAGACAATGTGCAGCAATCCATCCGAACTTCATTTCTTAGCACTTCTGTGATATTGAATACTCATATAAATATTACATTACTGTATTTTCCGGACTATAAGTCGCTCCGGAGTATAAGTCGCATCAGTCAAAAAATGCGTCATGAAGAGGAAAAAAACATAAATAAGTTGCATTTATTTAAAAATGTATTTTACAAAAAAAACAATGTTACGGTCGTGACAGTTCTCCGTTACGGACGCGAGCGCTCTGAAAGCGGCACTAAAAGACTGCTTTAAAACTTTCACAGAGACCTCAAACAAAAAGCACAAAGCCTTTCTTAAAATTTAATTTCGTTTTGTATTAATTGTATCTTAATTTTAATCAATGTTTCATCAACCAATTGCCTGGATTTAATAAATAAGAAGTAAATATAGCAGACAATAGATAATCACGACACGGAGGCGTCTCATAAATGAACCGAAACTCAGCGTATAAGGAGCTCAGCGTTCACTACTGCGAAGATCGTGAGTCAGCATCATCAACTTCATCTTTGCAGCCGACACTGACACAGAAAACACTTGTTTATTAATAAACAACTGAAATGTCTCCTTGTTATACTTGACATATTCATAATCATTACTTTTGCCATTTTTTTGTGACAGCTTTTAGGTGCTTTATTGGCAGCGCCACCCTTACATGTTACATGAACGCATCAGCACCGAAAACATGGAGATTTTTTTCTTTTTGCAGGCATTTTGTTTGTGTTCAGGCTTTCTCAGTTGTCTTTAGGTTAATGTTTCAGTTAACAGTTTTTCAGTTGTTTTCAGTTAATTTTTTCAGGCGTAGGCTACAGGAGCAGCATCTGTACTCTCGCAGCTGTAGACGGTAATGTTTTCTCTTGGTTCATGTCAGTCAGTATGAATTAATTTTGATATACAAGTCGCACCTGACTATAAGTCGCAGGACCAGCCAAACTATGAAAAAAGTGCGACTTATAGTCAGGAAAATATGGTAATTGGACTTCTGGTTATGACGTCGCTTCCAGTTTCATCTAATTTCATCAACAACTGCTCTAGCATTACTAATACAAAGTCTTTACTGATATTTCATATATTCCTAACAAATATGGCACCTAAATTGTTAAAAAATAAAAGAGGTAAAACGTCTAAATCAGATCGAGATGAAGGATTCTCCAGCTCAGAAGACCTTTACTGATCCTTCAGCTCACACACACGCACACACACACACACACACACACACACGTTACAGCACTTTTCTCAAACTTAGTAGTAAAGAGGAGATGAGATGATCGGTTCACTGCCACTTGAACTTAATATTGTCACGCCGTATTAAAATCGACTGAATTTTTAAGTTGAGAATTTTCTTCATATTAAAAGTAACACAGAATTAAGATTTTAAGATAAAAAAAAAAAAAAACACATAACATTACAAATCAAAACTGAGAAATTAATATTGACATGTTAAATTGTTGTAGTTTATCCACATTGTTTTCCCTTTTCATCTATTATTTATATTGCAATTACGAACATGTATAGTTTTAGCTTAGTTAATAATAAGAACACTGGCAGTGTTTGAATAAGTTTCTGTGGGTCTGTGATAAAACTGGTGCATTTGTTGAGTGCGTTCACACACAGACACACACACTCACACACAGATACTACATCTGACTTTTATATTCACTGAGCAGATGAAGAAAAAAACCTACAAAACCACAACATCTGTGACAGCTAGAACACACACACGCACGCACACACCGAGAGAGACACATACACACACACTCTCACACAGGGAGAGAGAGAGAGATAGAAATAGAGAGAGACACACACACACACACACACACACACACACACACACACACACACTGTATCACACTATTATCTCTCTCTCTCTCTCTCTCACACACACACAGTTATTTCAGCTGGCCAGAAGAACAGACTCTCAGTGACTTTCAGAGCACAGCAAAGATTAACTGAGAGATGAATGAACGCATGACGGATGGAAAGAAGTATAAATAACAGAAAGCAGAAAGAGTGTGTGAGTGTGTCACCTGAATATGCGGTACGGTGTGGTCAGATCAAACCCTCTTCGGTCCATCTCCTTCACATTCCCAACATTCATATCAATAGAGGTGATCCCGATTCCCAGACGATAATCCTGAGCAGAAACACGTTTACTTGACCATGTAAACAGGGACAGCTGCTACATCATAGTTTATTAATATCCACAAACTATTATGTTAACACACACATACAGTTATAAGTTATGCAACTGAACATTGAGCAATACAATCAGACAAAAGTAAGATGCACACACACACACACACACACACACACACACACACACACACACACACACACACACACACAGATACTCACACACACACTCACAGTCACACACACTAACATCCAGGAAACGACAACTTTATAAGAGTCCATGTCAGCAACTAAAGTGGTCATGATTTGAGAACTCAAAGTTTTCCTTGATCTTCTGACACATAAGAGGTCGTTGTACTATAAAAACATCCTGTAAGTTTCAGAACTCAAAACTTCCTTGTTAGTCCAAAAACAGCTTTTATTGAAACCAAGCACTGAAGACGACGGGTTTCAGATTGTGTCACATAATAACATAACAGAGTGACGAAGGACCAGAATCAGACCGACGCCCACTTATTTAGCCCCACCCACTTATTTAGCCCCACCCACTGTTGTGTTAGTAAGATGAGAGATACAGGATCACATTAACCTCAAAAGCATCCTAAAGCTATTTATCTTCAACTATAGAGCATTATTTCTGTCTGTTCAGCACATTTCCCTGTGGAAAGGTAAATCAGTCACAATTTCGGTGCAGGATTTTACAGTAAGACACCGACAGTAATGCCACTACATATACGTTAACCGTGTTCAATCTAATGCCAGTGATTTCTGATGTGTAATGCTTCATGTACAGTCAGACGTTCCTTGTCTCAACATCGTTTATTGCTGTTTATGCGTCAGTAAATCAAGCCAGTGACTAAACGATCAACTCTCTTAGTAGCATGAACATAATCTGTTATTTAAACTGTGAGTTATGATTGGTGAGACAAATCTGTCTATAATCAACATTTTTCACGATTAGTTAATATCGACAGCTGTGATAGCAAAAACGTAGTAAAGGTTTTCACGAGACTTCCACATATAATGCAAAGACGTCAGCCAATCACAGCAGTGGGTGTGTAATTCTGTATTATACATTTTTAAGGCCAGACAAGTAGTTTGTTGAGGTCAATTTGTAAAGAAAGACTACACGCCTGTGCACATATATATTCAAACGCACATACCTAGACTAAATACGTAATATGCATGTGCACGCCGTCTGCGTTTCCACAGATTCACGTTTTTGAAGGATAACTTTTTTTCAAAAAATGTCAAGGCTTGCACATTGGAACCTATTTCAAGGTTTGCGTTCTCGAGCACCAAACACTGCTGTCGTGCAAATGAGCAGCCAGAACACATTAAACGGTGTCGTGTTAGCGGCCCCTAAGTTTATAACTAATGATCTTTGCAACGAAAATGAATCAATCAAAACTAACTTTAGCTGGACAATAACTTTATTCTAGAGCTGCAGTAAAGCCAAAACAATCTCTGTTACTTTAATGTCCTATTATTACTGTAAAGCTGCTTTGAAACAATCTACAGGGTGGGCCATTTATATGGATACACCGTAATAACATGGGAATGGTTGGTGATATTAAAGTCCTGTTTGTGGCACATTAGTATATGTGAGGGGGCAAACTCCTCAAGATGGGTGGTGACCATGGTGGCCATTTAGAAGTTGGCCATCTTGGATACAACTTTTGTTTTTTCAATAGGAAGAGGGCCATGTATCCATATAAATGGCCCACCCTGTATATTGTTAAAAGCGCTATATAAATGAAGATGACTTGATTAATGGTGACTTGACTAATGAAGGGACTCGACTTGACTAATGAAGGGACTTGACTGACTTATGAAGGTAACTTGGCTTGACTAATGAAGGGACTTGACATGACTAATGAAGGGACTTGGCTTGACTAATGAAGGTAACTTGACTAATGAAGGTAACTTGGCTTGACTAATGAAGGGACTTGACTTGACTAATGAAGGTAACTTGACTAATGAAGGTGACTTGACTTGACTAATGAAGGTGACTTGACTAATGAAGGTAACTTGGCTTGACTAATGAAGGTAACTTGACTAATGAAGGTAACTTGGCTTGACTAATGAAGGGACTTGACTTGACTAATGAAGGGACTTGGCTTGACTAATGAAGGTAACTTGACTAATGAAGGTGACTTGTCTTGACTAATGAAGGTGACTTGACTAATGAAGGTAACTTGGCTTGACTAATGAAGGGACTTGACTAATGAAGGGACTTGGCTTGACTAATGAAGGTAACTTGACTAATGAAGGTAACTTGGCTTGACTAATGAAGGGACTTGACTTGACTAATGAAGGGACTTGGCTTGACTAATGAAGGGACTTGGCTTGACTAATGAAGGTAACTTGGCTTGACTAATGAAGGGACTTGACTTGACTAATGAAAGTAACTTGACTAATGAAGGTAACTTGGCTTGACTAATGAAGGGACTTGACTAATGAAGGGACTTGGCTTGACTAATGATGGTAACTTGACTTGACTAATGAAGGGACTTGACTTGACTAATGAAGGGACTTGGCTTGACTAATGAAGGGACTTGGCTTGACTAATGAAGGTAACTTGACTAATGAAGGTAACCTGGCTTGATTAATGAAGGGACTTGACTTGACTAATGAAGGGACTTGGCTTGACTAATGAAGGGACTTGGCTTGACTAATGAAGGGACTTGGCTTGACTAATGAAGGTAACTTGACTAATGAAGGTAACCTGGCTTGACTAATGAAGGGACTTGACTTGACTAATGAAGGGACTTGGCTTGACTAATGAAGGTAACTTGGCTTGACTAATGAAGGGACTTGACTTGACTAATGAAGGTAACTTGACTAATGAAGGTGACTTGACTTGACTAATGAAGGTAACTTGACTAATGAAGGTAACTTGGCTTGACTAATGAAGGGACTTGACTTGACTAATGAAGGGACTTGACTGACTAATGAAGGTAACTTGGCTTGACTAATGAAGGTGACTTGACTTGACTAATGAAGGGACTTGACTTGACTAATGAAGGTGACTTGACTTGACTAATGAAGGGACTTGACTTGACTAATGAAGGGACTTGACTTGACTAATGAAGGGACTTGCCTTGACTAATGAAAGTAACTTGACTAATGAAGGTAACTTGGCTTGACTAATGAAGGGACTTGACTTGACTAATGAAGGGACTTGGCTTGACTAATGAAGGTAACTTGGCTTGACTAATGAAGGGACTTGACTTGACTAATGAAGGTAACTTGACTAATGAAGGTGACTTGACTTGACTAATGAAGGTAACTTGACTAATGAAGGTAACTTGGCTTGACTAATGAAGGGACTTGACTTGACTAATGAAGGGACTTGGCTTGACTAATGAAGGTAACTTGACTAATGAAGGTGACTTGACTTGACTAATGAAGGTGACTTGACTTGACTAATGAAGGTAACTTGACTAATGAAGGTGACTTGACTTGACTAATGAAGGTGACTTGACTAATGAAGGGACTTCACTGACTAATGAAGGTAACTTGGCTTGACTAATGAAGGTAACTTGACTTGACTAATGAAGGGACTTGGCTTGACTAATGAAGGTGACTTGACTAATAAAGGTGACTTGACTTGACTAATGAAGGAACTTGGCTTGACTAATGAAGGTAACTTGACTAATGAAGGTGACTTGACTTGACTAATGAAGGTGACTTGACTTGACTAATGAAGGGACTTGACTGACTAATGAAGGTAACTTGGCTTGACTAATGAAGGTGACTTGACTTGACTAATGAAGGTGACTTGGCTTGACTAATGAAGGTGACTTGACTTGACTAATGAAGGGACTTGACTTGACTAATGAAGGGACTTGACTTGACTAATGAAGGTAACTTGGCTTGACTAATGAAGGTGACTTGACTTGACTAATGAAGGTGACTTGACTTGACTAATGAAGGTGACTTGACTTGACTAATGAAGGGACTTGACTGACTAATTAAGGTAACTTGGCTTGACTAATGAAGGTAACTTGGCTTGACTAATGAAGGGACTTGACTTGACTAATAAAGGTGACTTGACTTGACTAATGAAGGAACTTGGCTTGACTAATGAAGGTAACTTGACTAATGAAGGTGACTTGACTTGACTAATGAAGGTGACTTGACTTGACTAATAAAGGGACTTGACTTGACTAATGAAGGTAACTTGGCTTGACTAATGAAGGTGACTTGACTTGACTAATGAAGGTGACTTGACTTGACTAATGAAGGGACTTGACTTGACTAATGAAGGTGACTTGACTTGACTAATGAAGGGACTTGACTGACTAATGAAGGTAACTTGGCTTGACTAATGAAGGTGACTTGACTAATGAAGGTGACTTGACTTGACTAATGAAGGTGACTTGACTTGACTAATGAAGGGACTTGACTGACTAATGAAGGTAACTTGGCTTGACTAATGAAGGTGACTTGACTTGACTAATGAAGGTGACTTGACTTGACTAATGAAGGTGACTTGACTTGACTTGACTAATGAAGGGACTTGACTGACTAATGAAGGTAACTTGGCTTGACTAATGAAGGTGACTTGACTTGACTAATGAAGGGACTTGACTTGACTAATGAAGGTGACTTGACTTGACTAATGAAGGGACTTGACTGACTAATGAAGGTAACTTGGCTTGACTAATGAAGGTGACTTGACTTGACTAATGAAGGTGACTTGACTTGACTAATGAAGGGACTTGACTGACTAATGAAGGTAACTTGGCTTGACTAATGAAGGTGACTTGACTTGACTAATGAAGGTGACTTGACTTGACTAATGAAGGGACTTGACTGACTAATGAAGGTAACTTGGCTTGACTAATGAAGGTGACTTGACTTGACTTGACTTGACTAATGAAGGTAACTTGGCTTGACTAATGAAGGTAACTTGACTTGACTAATGAAGGGACTTGGCTTGACTAATGAAGGTGACTTGACTTGACTAATAAAGGTGACTTGACTTGACTAATGAAGGAACTTGGCTTGACTAATGAGGGTAACTTGACTAATGAAGGTGACTTGACTTGACTAATGAAGGTGACTTGACTTGACTAATGAAGGTGACTTGACTGACTAATGAAGGTAACTTGGCTTGACTAATGAAGGTGACTTGACTTGACTAATGAAGGTGACTTGACTTGACTAATAAAGGTGACTTGACTTGACTAATGAAGGAACTTGGCTTGACTAATGAAGGTAACTTGACTAATGAAGGTAACTTGACTTGACTAATGAAGGTGACTTGACTTGACTAATGAAGGTGACTTGACTTGACTTGACTAGACACTAGAGATGCACCAATTACAATTTTCTAGGCCGATTCCGATTTCCGATTTTTCACTGAGTTTGACCTGCCGATACAGATTTTAGCCGATTCCGATTCAATTTTTTTCTAACCACTTTACAGCACACACAAATATTTAATTAAATTCACACACATCTAAAGTGCACTGTTATGGAAGAACCATTTCCTTCTTTTCATATCCAATATCCCCCCCCAAAAATGTATATATTTAGCAAACTAAACTTCTGTATGAAAACAGGGAAAACAGGTAATGGTAATAAAATAATATACTGTATATGACGTGACGTGGCTTTTTCACCGTCACAGAAGATAAAAAATAATTTATTTCACATTTTCATAATTTAGAATACTGTAAATGGTTAAACATTTTCTTGTTTTACATGAATTTGTTGTTTTAATACCCAAATTATTTTTTATTTTTTTACAACTTTGAGCTACATCTAAAAATCGTCCTATTAATGAAAACTCCTGGCATAATTGTGCAAGTATCTATTTCAATAAGTGGCCATCACTTTTCCTATACATACATTTCTAAAAGTGTAGGAATTTCATAAAGTTTGTCACAGAAAAAAATGTCCTTTGGTGTTATGCAATAACCTGATATTAAGTTGGGCAATATCATGGACAACTACATTTAGTTGAAAGACCACATTCAAGGTCATGTGACTGAAGACCCCTATGAAGCCCATGAGCAGTGCACATGGTAAGCATTTCTCTCAGAATTGTTCAAATATTTAACTATGTTTTCAGACCACGGAAGTTAAGTTTTTTTTTTCCTTTGGTGTGACGCTTGTCCTATGGTGTGACAAACATAAAACAACAGAAAAATATACTTATTTTAAAATATATTTTAAAAAAAAGAGTCAAGTTTGGCATTAGGGGAGTTACAATAATATCTCCTCTTAGATTGGTACAATTTCAAACAGTTTTCTTTAACCCTTTCACGCATAAGTTTAAAATATTCTAACCACCCCCCACCCCCAGAGTGAGTTTTTTCAAGGTGAACGTTCCCTTTAATGTTTCCATGGCGACGGGTGATACACCGCAGCCACAGTAATGCTGTATGACAGATGTGTCGCTTTTATTTCGCTTCTCCTTTTCATTCAAAATATTCACAAACTTGCTTACCATGTCATCACCTAGCCTATCTGCTATTCCGATTCTCAAATACGTGTAAGTGAGTGTAGTTTAAAAACCTTTATAAATCATCTTGATCTATAAACATGAGATGGGCGCCGCAATGTTGTCCTGTCAGTCGTATTTACAGCACGTGAATTCATCAGTTTCTCCCGAAATAAATGCAAGAAAGTGGCCGGTGAACTGAGAAGAATAGAGTAAACTTTATAGCTACTTCCACTATGTTTGTCTGATATGAATAACACATGTCGGCAAATTATATCTGAATAGATTGTTATTGCTGCTTCCACAGACATCAGTGTGTATTTTACAAACTCCAAATGTATTGTTTTACTCGTGCTTATGTATATTTAAATATCTGAAACCTAAAATAAACATTATGAGGTTGAAAACTCTGCTTAGCGGTAGTTGTGATCTATGAAAGCGCTGAACGCGTCCGACTCTGGCTCAGCGCCAGCCAACGCGCGAAAGCACAGTCTGAATCTGGCAGTGATGCGACGTCACTGAACATTATAAATGTGGCACTCGTACTCTCAGGGGCACAGACATAACAATCCCATATATGAGGCTCAAAAGGTTAATCATGCGGCGCCCGAGTGCATTTGACCGGCATAAAATCGGCATATGTCAGACTGACCGGCCGGTCATGGCCAATCACGTGAAAATCGGCCAATTCTGGTCACCAGCCGATCAATCGGTGCATCTCTACTAGACACGCCCCTTCCAACAGAGCCTTCAAATCAGGGCAGAAAATGGCGTTTTCTGGGCTTTTTCTCCCATCTGAAAAGCTAAACCACAGTAATGAACCTCGAGACTTCTGCCACGGTCAGGACTTCAGTGGGGAAGACGGTTTACCTCTGTGTTTTTGTAGAGATAGACTTTATCCGCACACACCACCGTGTAGAGTTTGGAGCGCAGGCCACGCAGCTCCAGATAACCCTTCATCTCATAGTTCACACAGGGGTTAAAGGTCAAGTCCAGGCTCGTCCGCCCCCGAGACACCCCGACACAGCTCTTCAACACCGACACCCACTCGTTCCTATCCACTGACACACACACACACACACACACACTTTAGACGTTGAGTGAAAGTGACTGTTTATCTCACTAGCCTCAAGTATCTCGTGTTTAAGTCATGTGACTGTGATATTGAAACAGTGTAATGTTTACTTCCATATTTACCTGGCATATCTTTAAAAGTCTTAAATTAAGTTATAAGAATCTTAAATGGTATAACAAATGTCTTAATTATGTGTTTACTGTATTGCAATTGTTTTAGATGACTGTAAGAGTGTGTGTTATCCCTCATATGCAGAATAAGCAGCTGGAAGCAATAAAGACAAATCAAAACAAGAGTCCAAGCTTGTTCATAATTAAAACACCACAATTATGCAAAACATATTTCAATTCCATAACTATTAAATAAATACAGTTTGAATATAGACTCACAGTCGCTCTCGGCGCGGAACAGGAAAGTGCGATTGTGTGTCACGACCTCAAACTTCTGATCGCCCACGTTGACCACGCCGGTGATGGACGCTGTCGGTATGATCCTCTTCGAGTAGACGTCCTACACACACACAAACACAAGTGTGTGTGTTTAATCAGCAGCACATGTAAATGTCAGTGGTGATGAAGGACACGTGCGGTGAGACACGTTCATCATGTCCTTTCACATCAAACATTAACCAGATGAGCGTAAACTACTGAAGTACTCTAAAGTCACCAGGAAATAAATGGAAAGTTCAGGTTTAGAACAGAGAATAGAGAAGAAAAGACTAGAGCAGTACACACACCTTCTCAGTGTCGAAGTATCTCAGGTATTCAGCATCCAGTTTGACCCAGCGTTTCTGGTAGATAAGAGACCTGCACACACACACACACACACATTACATAACAGTTTATTTTATATAGGATGGATTGCTTCAGAAAAGATTTACACTAGTTATGCTGTGCGAAAAAAAGCCTGATTGCAGCAACTTCCTTTTTTATTACAGATACGCTGAAGGTTTTGTTCTCTTGAACATGTGGGATAGAAACTGCTTTATTCACAAATTGATTTACGCAATATTCAAATTTTGCACAAAAGTTACATTTGCAAATTTGGATGGAAGCATAGATACGCACACACACACACACACACACACACTCTCACTCACTCACTCACTCACACATACCCTCTCACACCCCAAACACACATACATATTTTTACATTTTCATAAAACATCATTAGTATGTTTATTAACCCATTTCTCCACTAGAGATGCAGGAGATCTCACTATCCTTGTGGGGGCATTTGGGTCTGTCAATGTAATATAAACCTTTACACACACACACACACACTCACGCACCCTTGAGGAGGATTCTTGTCCAACCAGCCCATTTTAATAACTGGAACCCTGGCGGAGTCGAAGTCTTCTCGAGGAGGCGAAGCACTAACATGACCAGTGAACGGCAGATAGATGCTGTTCTGAGAGCCCGAGATCGAGCCGAAGTCATCAGTCCACGAACCCCGTCTGTGTGTGTGTGTGTGTGTGTGAGAGTGTGTGTGTGTGTGTGTGTGTGAGAGAGACAGAGAGGAGAGAGACAAACTTAATTAAGCAAACATCCAATAAACACACACTCACTCACAGCCAACAAACACACCCCATCAGACCTACACACACGTATTTAATGTTCAATTTCTAAGTTCAGTTGTTACATGATTTCTGTATTATATTCTTTTCATGTTATTTATTATTATTACTCTTTATTTATTTTATTATTATTGTTTTATGTTATTATTTTTGCTATATCTAGCCATGAAAAAATATATATATATATATATATAATATTGTCTTTTTTTATTTAGTTGTTGTGTCGGCTTTACTAAACGTTCTAAATCATGTTTTAATGCTTTGGCAACCTTTCCTTTGTCATGCCAGTAAAGCTTTCTGAACTGAGTTGGACTGAGATAAAGAGGGAGAGATGGGAGAAGTCAAGAAAAGAAGGAAGTGTTATGTTATTACATTGAACATGAACTTCTCCTATTGCCAAATCCACTAAAGCCTTACAGCAACACATTTGCAGAACTGCAGGAGAGATCTAAATACGTCCTGCATCTGTTAATAGACTCACTTGATGGACACGGACTGGTAACAGCTTGTGTCGTCATCGAGCAGCTCGTCGTCGCTGCACAGGCTGCTGTAACGGGGCTTCGTCGCCTTGGGAACCAGCAAGGACGTCTATTGGAGGAAACAGCTGTCAATCACACAGCGGCTCTGCTGATTGGACGAATCTGAGGTGTTGAGGAATGCTCATTATTACGCACCTTGTTGGCCATGTCTATGAGTTTAGCGTTTCTGCAGGGCTCGCGGTCGTCATATTCATCTGAACTTTCCCCTGAATCAAACTCTGCAGAGCAGAAGAAGACAAAACAAGATCAAACCAGACACTACACCTGTGTTTAGAGCATCAGACTCTTGCAGAACGACTGCTAGAGTAGGTACACCTTCATCTTCACAGGTTCATCTTGTTTTCTTCCTAAACACTATATGTGACCTTGGACCACAAAACCAGTTACAAGGGTCAATTGTTTCTTTAATTGTTATGATAGGACGATATTTGCCCGAGGTACAACTATTTGAAATTTTGGAATCTGAAGGTGCAAAAATAAAGAAAGAAATAAACATTGTTGTCCATTTATGTTCATGATTTTGCTGCATTCACTCACAAAAATATATATTGTTTATATTTACGGTAGGAAATTTACAAAACATGATGTTTACTTAATATCCAAGTGTCCGGGGTCACATATGTACTGTAGCATTTGCAGTTTTACAGACAAATGAACAGTACAATCACAGGACAGGACCAAACAACTACACACACATAAACAACAACTACAAATGAGAATGATGGACCAAATGAGATATAAAATATGTAAAATGAAAAATAAAATTAAAATTAAAATGAAGTAGATCATAATAAAAGCTCAGGCAAACCTGCCGTGAAAACACTGGAGAAATTTAAGGAAAGTGACAATTATAAAAGAAAGCAATTACATTTCAAACTGTGTCATCATCGTCTCTTTGACTGATAGTCAAGACGTCCCCAAGGAATTTCAAACCCACCAGAGATACTCAAAACTAGGAAATAATAATAAAAACCATGACAACTATGTATTTTTATCTAAAAAATGAAATAAATCATTGTTTGAGGAAAGTGGCAATAATAATAACAACAATAAAGAACAATTACTTTACAACTTTATGTCTGCCTCATTCAATGTAAGTAATGGCGTTAGTTGCAAACATTATTATAACCGTTGCCAGTGCGCCCGCGCACTGAAGCGTTATTTATTTATTTAATTCAAAATTACTATCAGATTTAATTTTATACCTTGACAAACTATACATAATTAAAAAGATATAATACTCAAGTTTCAGTATTTGACCACTATTGTATTCTGAGAAACTCATAGTGACAGTTATGTCTTAATTTGTGTCAGGAGTTATGAAATGAAAAAATGAGTCGATACCTTTAATATGAATTATGCGCGTCAGCCGCTTTCATTCATAAAAAACTCTGTGCTGTCGTCATGACAGCGATACACAAAACAACGTCCCTCAGGGCTTTAGCTCAAAACTGTGCAGATTTGGAGAAATATTGATAGATTCTCATAGATTTACATCATATTTCTATAGACAGGAATAATATTTATTGAATTTATACCCAAATGCGTCGATGTAATCTTTATGAGCATTTGGTATTCCGATACTGTGTTTTTTAATTCATACCAATAGCCTGAGGGCGCTACATGCACAATAATAGTCCATATATGGAACATGAAGAAGAGCCATGACCATGTGACATTCCAGGACGTCACTCACTGATATACACACAAAGCTAACTAGAGATCGCGCTGTAACATGCAGATACAGATGTTTTGAAGACAATAAACATGATTGCACTGATATTTGAGTTACCTGTGTTTTTCAAGCCATGCCAGGTATTTTCATAATAATAGATTATATTTATAATGTAATGCTAATCTATATAGACTATCATTGTGCAGAACACTATCCAATAGTATATTTTCTGTCAGATTTTTTTTATCTGAAGCCAAATTAGATCACAGAAGATTATTTAAAATACTCAACGTGCGTTAAAAAGTAAGTTTAGAGCACAAACATGGTTTTAATCTCATAAATTGTCGTGTATTGATGGTGTGCTAAGCTAACATGCTAGCTAGCCCTAGGTGCACCTGCTACCTAGAAGTTATACTTTTATTATTTTTTGAATGCTACCTGAAATGTGTCTTTATTCAAGAAATGCATTTGATACAGTTTAAAATCTGAGGTAAACTTTGAGAAAAGAAATTAGGGACTGAAACCCTATGAATAGCCTGTGAATAGCCAGTCGTTAGTAGCTATAATGCAGACAAAAGAAATGCATATTTCGAGCCATAACCAGGCTGGAGAGGTGTGAATGTGTGCAGGGGGAGACTGAGACTGAATGGGGATCGTCTGCACCACAAAACAATAGAGACAATATACTGGATAGATGGTTAGAAGATGACAATAAACATCAGTAGCATTTTAGCGTCAAATCAAAATAAAGTCATTTGACATGGTCTTGAAAAACATTTAACTAAATACAGAGTTTTGGACTTATTATCTTCAGATTTTAAACATAGAATGTTTAGACATATGGCTTTAGCTGTAGTGCATTTCTAGATTGCTCCAGTGCCAACTTCAATTTTATTTTCATGAGGATGTTTCATAAAAATTCATTTCTAATAATTTTACAAAACTTTGAAGCTATTTATAACAATTTTTGTCATTATGACAATAATTAATTCTACATTTACAATAAACTGCCAGGTGTCAGCTTTCAAATGAGATCATACTTGTGCTTTTAGTACAAAGGGTTCATGAACTGTATCTGTTTCAGTTTGGGTATGTCATTTCTGGGGATTTTTCAAAAGTGGGGTTGCAGCTTAACAGGTTAAAGCTTTTTGCACTCCGATGTACACTGCCCACTTGTGGCGGCGCTATAAAAAAAGCAGTATGCAGAAACTCAATGTGGCATACAATGATGGTTTGAGGCTGCTGCTTAAATTGCCACGATGGGGCAGTGCGAGCCAAAAGTGTGTAAGTGCTAATGTATTTACGTGTCTTGCTGTACTCAGGAATCTCATGTACAGATGTATGTGTAGATTAGCAGAGTCATATAACAGCATCATTGCAACACTAGTGAACCCTGCATTGAGTGCAGTTAGGTTCACTTCGAGATTGTGGAACCATTGGCGTTTTAGTCTATATGCTAATATTTGAACACTCTCTTTGTGTTTGTGGTTTTTATTTTTTATTATTATTATGTGTATGTTTGTATAGTGCTATGGACCATTTTTTATGTATGTCCTGAATAAAGAATATGATGATGATGATGAATTAGTTTGCCAGGTGTCGTCATTGTCACTAGTTTCTGAAAAATAATTAAGGAAAAGACTTTCAGATATTCAAATTAGATATTAAAACAGAACAAAACACATGGGCATGATATTGAAGACAGAGGTTCAAACGCTTCCTCTTTACGTGTTCGTTGCTGTAGCTTTGAGCTCATTAATATGCTAGAATGATATTTTAATGGTCGCACTCCAGGGCACACACACACACACATATTTGAGCCAATCAGATGCTGTGTAGAATGAGAAAGCTCCTCCCCCTGATCTCAGCTGCCAATCATGTGACGTCAACGAAAGCCCACTGGCTTATGGAGAAACAGAACAAGCCCTTTTAAACATCCTGCAACAACTTCCTGTTTCAATGAAACAAAAGTTTGGGATCGGTACGAAGAGAGTCTCTTCTCGCTCACCAGAGGCTGCACTTAAAAATACAGTAAAACAGTGAAATATTATTCTAATGTAAATCAGCTGTTCTCTATGTGTAAAGTGTGATTTATTCCTGTGATCAAAGCTGAATGTTCAGCATCATTACTCCAGTCTTCAGTGTCACATGACCCTTCACACATCACTCTAATATGAGGATTTGATGATCAAGAAACATTTATGATTATTATCAGTTGAAAACAGTTCATATTTCTGTGGAAACTAATATTTTATTTTTCAGGATTCTTTGATGAATAGATAGTTCAAACGAACAGCATTTATTAGAAATATAGCCTAAGCTTTTGCCACATTAAACACTAACGTTTAAATACTTTTATTCATCAAGGACGCATTAAATTGATCAAAAGTTACAAAAATTGTCCATAACTGTTTTCAACACTGATAATCATCATAAAGGTTTCTTGAGCATGAAATCCTCAAGCCCATCAGTACGGGCTCGTCACTTGTTTGGTTGTGTTGGGAGTATCTGGAGCACACACACACACACACACACACACACACACACGTGTTGTAAAACTGATGAAGATGTTCTATCTGCATGTGTTCTCTTCAGCTGAGCTCTCTGGGCCACCGTATCAGACTAACACCTGTACCTGTCACTCTACACACGAGTGCAGAGGAACTATATGCAGTCTCACACTTTACAAACAATATTAGTATCAAATAATATTAACAATATAGTATCAAATTTTACAAAATAAGTGAGAATGATAAAAAGTAAACAGTAATGTGTGTGTGTGTGTGTGTGTGTATATAATAATAAATATAGCCTACTTTTAACAGCAATAGTTGCAGCACAATTGAGGTGATTTATAAGCATATGACTATAAATAATGACATATATATAGATTGTTTGAAAGCAGCTTTGCAGTGACAGTAGGAAATGAAACAGAGGTTGTCTCGGCTTTACAGCAGCTCTAGAGTAAAGTTATAATAGAGTTAGAGTTAAAGGGATAGTTCGGCCAAAATGATATTAAAGGCATGATTCACTCGCCCTCGAGCCGTTCGAGATGCATGTGGCAATCAATCTTCAGACGAACGCATTTTCCGTTATTTTAGAAAATGTCTTCGATCTTTCAGTGGTTAGAGTGTGAAGTTATGGGGTCCACTCCTTCAGGTCCCAAACATGTGCATGCATGCTTCACAAAAGTCTGAAAAATGATTGCCATCTGCATCTCGAACGGCTCGAGGGCGAGTGAATCATGCGTTTAATATCATTATCATTAACTATCCCTTTAATGTGCGGGTTTAGTGCGGGTCTACTCACTGCTCTTGAGGGGCGGCGGCGGGACGCCTCTTCTCTCTCTCTCTCTCGGTCTGATCCGAGGCGGGACGTTCGGGAGTCGATCCGTGTCCGAGAGATCATCCACAGGGGAGCTGAGACGAGCACACACAGAAGAGGAAGAGTTATCATCATCATCATCATCATCATCATCATCCTCCTTCAGCTCAGAGGAGAAGCTGCGGAGAACACTGATCAGCCGACTGAGCTTCTTCATGCTGGAGCGACAGAGAGAGAGAGCGGGAGAGTGGGAGAGTGTGTGTGTCTCGGGTTCGTGTCGCCACACGCCTCAGAAGCACCTGACACAACAGGTTCATCACATCCACACACCTGTGCTGAGCTTCACATGCGTCACTCCGCAGGTGAAGGAACATCAACAACACAATTCCAGTGTAATTCCACACATACACATTTGATGATTAATCATTCATCATATGAAAATCCAGGAAAACAAAACTTAAAGGGATAGTTCACCCAAAAATTAAAATTAGCCCATGATTTAGGCCTACTCTCCCTCAGGTCAGAGGGTGTTTCACTTCAGACGGCCTTTATTAACCCCCAGGATGGACAGATGCACTTTTATGATGGACAGATGCACTTATGATGGACAGATGCCCTTTTATGATGGACAGATGCCCTTTTATGATGGACAGATGCACTTTTATGATGGACAGATGCTCTTTTATGATGGATAGATGCCCTTTTATGATGGACAGATGCCCTTTTATGATGGACAGATGCACTTATGATGGACAGGTGCACTTTTATGATGGACAGATGCCCTTTTATGATGGACAGATGCACTTATGATGGACAGATGCCCTTTTATGATGGACAGATGCCCTTTTATGATGGACAGATGCACTTTTATGATGGACAGATGCTCTTTTATGATGGATAGATGCGCTTTTATGATGGACAGATGCACTTATGATGGACAGATGCGCTTTTATGATGGACAGATGGACTTTTATGATGGATAGATGCGCTTTTATGATGGACAGATGCACTTTTATGATGGATAGATGCGCTTTTATGATGGACAGATGCACTTTTATGATCGACAGATGCACTTTTATGATGGACAGATGCACTTATGATGGACAGATGGACTTTTATGATGGATAGATGCGCTTTTATGATGGACAGATGCACTTTTATGATCGACAGATGCACTTTTATGATGGACAGATGCACTTATGATGGATAGATGCGCTTTTATGATGGACAGATGGACTTTTATGATGGATAGATGCGCTTTTATGATGGACAGATGCACTTTTATGATGGATAGATGCGCTTTTATGATGGACAGATGCACTTTTATGATCGACAGATGCACTTTTATGATGGACAGATGCACTTATGATGGACAGATGGACTTTTATGATGGATAGATGCGCTTTTATGATGGACAGATGGACTTTTATGATGGATAGATGCGCTTTTATGATGGACAGATGCACTTTTATGATGGATAGATGCGCTTTTATGATGGACAGATGCACTTTTATGATCGACAGATGCACTTTTATGATGGACAGATGCACTTTTATGATGGATAGATGCGCTTTTATGATGGACAGATGCACTTTTATGATGGACAGATGCACTTATGATGGACAGATGCACTTTTATGATGGATAGATGCGCTTTTATGATGGACAGATGCACTTTTATGATCGACAGATGCACTTTTATGATGGACAGATGCACTTTTATGATGGACAGATGGACTTTTATGATGGACAGATGCACTTTTATGATGGATAGATGGACTTTTATGATGGACAGATGCACTTTTATGATGGACAGATGCACTTTTATGATGGACAGATGCACTTTTATGATGGACAGATGCACTTATGATGGACAGATGCCCTTTTATGATGGACAGATGCCCTTTTATGATGGACAGATGCACTTTTATGATGGACAGATGCACTTTTATGATGGACAGATGGACTTTTATGATGGACAGATGCACTTTTATGATGGACAGATGCACTTATGATGGACAGATGCACTTTTATGATGGATAGATGCACTTATGATGGACAGATGCACTTTTATGATGGATAGATGCGCTTTTATGATGGACAGATGCACTTTTATGATGGATAGATGCGCTTTTATGATGGACAGATGCACTTTTATGATGGACAGATGCACTTTTATGATGGACAGATGGACTTTTATGATGGACAGATGCACTTTTATGATGGATAGATGGACTTTTATGATGGACAGATGCACTTTTATGATGGACAGATGCGCTTTTATGATGGATAGATGGACTTTTATGATGGATAGATGCACTTTTATGATGGATAGATGGACTTTTATGATGGATAGATGCACTTTTATGATGGATAGATGGACTTTTATGATGGACAGATGCACTTTTATGATGGACAGATGCGCTTTTATGATGGACAGATGCACTTTTATGATGGACAGATGCACTTTTATGATGGACAGATGCGCTTTTATGATGGACAGATGCACTTTTATGATGGATAGATGCACTTTTATGATGGATAGATGCACTTATGATGGACAGATGCGCTTTTATGATGGACAGATGCACTTATGATGGACAGATGCACTTTTATGATGGACAGATGCGCTTTTATGATGGATAGATGCACTTTTATGATGGATAGATGGACTTTTATGATGGACAGATGCACTTTTATGATGGATAGATGCACTTTTATGATGGATAGATGCACTTATGATGGACAGATGCACTTTTATGATGGACAGATGCGCTTTTATGATGGATAGATGCACTTTTATGATGGATAGATGCACTTTTATGATGGACAGATGCACTTTTATGATGGACAGATGCACTTTTATTATGGATAGATGCACTTTTATGATGGACAGGTGCACTTTTATGATGGACAGGTGCACTTTTATGATTGACAGGTGCACTTTTATGATGGACAGATGCGCTTTTATGATGGACAGATGCGCTTTTATGATGTATAGATGCGCTTTTATGATGGACAGATGCGTTTTTATGATGTATAGATGCGCTTTTATGATGGACAGATGCGTTTTTATGATGGACAGATGCGCTTTTATGAAAAGTGTCATATCGCGATATCACTGATATAGCAACGCAATGACGTATGGCACATTACGTTCCCTAGCACGCACAACAACAACACCTGTCTGAGCGCGAGAGCAGCAAGTGAGCCTCCAATGACGATTTGATTTAGTACCTAAAAAGGAGCTACTTCAATAGTATTTTAATAATTCCCGCAGGTCTACCACTTATAATGCGGGAAATTCCCCCACAAACATTGATTCACTTTAGCATGTACATTGTATGAGTAGCCTAAATGAATCCACACAGATTATAAAATCAAATCAATATTTTTAAAGCTTTCTCCAAGATGCAATTTTACCAACCGTGTGTGTGTTCAGCGGCGCCGCGTCTTCTCACTCTCGCTCTCAAAATGGGTTGCACAAGTCCATCGCCGATACCACACTCTTGTGTTTAGCAGTCAGGACATGACGGAATTGTCTTTTGTCACTTGCATCGTAACTAAAGTTTATCATTTTCACTTCTTTTTAAGTCTTATCAGTTTAAACATTTGCGATTTTAAACTATTCAGTAGCCTACTCTCACGCGCTCTCTGAGAGATGTTTGCTGTGCGTGCATACACACACAAGCCGTCTCACAAACAGCTCGCGAGTAACAAAAGTTATTTTTCGCGGATTATATCGCTTTAACAGGGGAAAAAAAACGCAAAATTGTGTAAAAAAGTCGGTTATGTCTGAAATAAGCATAAAACGCGTGTGACAGTGTGACAGACAGTATAATGAAAACAGTAATGGATCCGGGCACTAGCTCTAAAAGTGACAGCAGCCATATGTGTCTGTCATTAATGTTGTCGTCAAAACAACAAAAGATAGCTTTCATTGTAAGGGATCAGAATTAATAGCCTATGTATTTAATTTAGTCAGGACTCAGGACTAGTGTTATTTTACATTTGATTACCTTATTCAGTTTCTGTAGTATTTCTGAATACTAGTGTTAGACCTGCCCAAACACTTCTCTCTTTATTTGTATTTTTATTATTTTGTATATATTTTTTGCTACTTTTTTCAATTTAATTCAAAGATTGAAATCAAGCTTCCTTGTGTTGTGTAAACTCTTTAAAACAAAATTACCCAATTGTAAAAACGCAATGAGTGAGCAAACATTTAGGTGACATAAATGTATTAAAAAAAAATTGTCAATTTTTTTTCTATATCGTCATAAATATCATTATCGCAAATATTCTTGAAATATCGTGATATAATTTTGAGGCTATATCGCCCATCCCTAGGACAGATGCACTTTTATAGACTTCAAAACTGAAACGGCCATTCACTGCCATTATAAAGCCTGGAAGAGCCAGGACATATTTTAACATAACTCCGATTGTATTCGTCTGACAGAAGAAAGTCATATCCTGAGTAAAACATGGGCTAATGTTCATTTTTGGGTGAACAATCCCTTAAGGCACAGTTTCATGGTAGATTATCATGACAGAATATGCTAATCAATGACTAGAAGATAGTTAACTCCACATCGGCTACATAAACTCATCAAAACAATAACGAAGCCGTAACGTGATGACGCTGGGAATGAGCAAGGACTCATGGGAGTTGTAGTCTTCACCTCCACAGTCGATGGAAAGCAATCCGACGGGATTCGGGCAGAAACCATGTTCATGGATGAGAGAATTCATTAATGTTTTACTAATGTTATGCTTATCTGCTGCTGCCACTCTTTTAACTTTGTTGTTTATGTTTGTTTTATAATTAAAGTTGTCGTCTCCTTCCTCCCTGAACTTGAACTTTGTTACAGTTGCATTATCAATTAAATTTACATTCTTTTATTTCATTCTAATGAAAGAGCCGCAAGTGCTGAATTACTACTCACTTTATTTGACTAATTAAAATTGTGGGGTAAAGCAGCGCTTGTTTTACTCGCTCAGAAAGTTCTGTTATATCGTTACTCTACTTGTTGCACACAGCTGATATTATTAATAAAAGATTGATGACTTGTGTTGCTAAATGGCATGCAATTAATTTTAAAATCTATTGCTTTGTCTATCTATCTATCTATCTATCTATCTATCTATCTATCTATCTATCTATCTATCTATCTATCTATCTATTCTATCTATTATGTGTGGCATATGTAATGTATGTTCATATGTGAGTAAAAGCCTAAATCAAATCCGTTCATCATATAAAGCGATCATATCTCTCACACAACTTGCTTGAATCATAGTGATTCATTTTATGACACATTTATGGATCTTCAAAATTTTGGTTACGTGGACAGAAACCTCTTGGAATTCATTACAAACATCTTAATTACTGTGTCGAAGATGAATGAAAGTCTTATGGGTTTGGAACGACATGAGTAAATGATGACAATACTAATATATATATATATATATATATATATATATATATATATATATACATACACACACACAAACACAAGTTACATACACAAAAAACACCGCAAAGAAGTGTTCTGTGTAAAAGAGGGTACTTTGGCATTCACCCTACATTTACAGGCATTAGAGGAAATCACAGGTTTATTTCAGTATATGAACAGCATTTGTTTCAAGGTTTATCAGACTGGAAACACATGTTCTCATGTGTGTTAAAGATCAGGTGCATGCGGACAGTCAAACAATGAAGTTTCCTGTGACCCGACAGAACAACTGACCGACGAGAGAGGGAGAGAGAGAGAGAGAGAGAGAGAGAGAGAGAGAGAGAGAGAGAGAGAGAGAGAGAGAGAGAGAGAGAGAGAGAGAGAGAGAGGGGGAGAGAGAGAGAGAGAGAGAGAGAGAGAGAGAGAGAGAGAGAGAGAGAGAGAGAGAGAGAGAGAGAGAGAGAGAGAGAGAGAGAGAGAGAGAGAGAGAGAGAGAGAGAGAGCGAGAGAGAGAGAGAGAGCGAGAGAGAGAGAGAGATTTAAAAAACAGAACATCTGCAAGAGTTATGAATGAACCCTTGACTTGACCTTCAGCTCTGAAACTACCGCTGCATTTCTAAGAGTCGACTGAGTTCTGCTGGTTCTGAAACTCTCCGCTGACTCAGGAAAATCCAGAGAGTTGAAATCACTGAGGTTAGATAACCCAAGACCAGCACAAGGAACGCTGAAGACACAGACTGAGCCGTTCTGCTTTCACATCCTCAAATCAAACAACAATTTCATGTAATCATCACAAAAACTGAAAGATTTCTTTCAAAATATGACTTCATTCTCGCATTCCTGGACTTTATCAACCATAAATCTATATTTCTGTACAAATGAGGATTCATCATAAGAGGACAATAACAAGATATAAAATGAGCCAGATGCATGTACTCTTTAACTGTTACTCTCACTTGTTGAACATTACAGGATCTGCAAGAGAATCCGTCGAGTCAGCTTTATTTACAGTGCTTTTAACACAGATCGTTTCAAAGCAGCTTTACAGATAAACAGGACAATAACTAGCGGTGTGACAGTGCCAATACTAGTCAAACTTCATTGTTCTTGCAGGGGTTTTTCTGCATTTTAAATATTTTGAATGAAATTAAAAGGAGAACTTGGTAACTTTTTTAACTTAATAAAACTGTCTAGAAATCATTTGGATGGTTAAACAACCTGTTCTGGTGATATTGGTGACTTTCCCCGCTCCCCCCAGCGTTCCCAGGCGGAAAACCAACTTTGCAACTTGGGGACTACCGTCCCGGCAAGATAGAAATTGGAAGTCTCGTGAGTAGCGAGAACGAGAGCGAGCGCGAAACACAAATTGCTTTACGGCAATTCGACAAACACACGCATGTATGATGTATTACCAGATTACCCACCTCGGTAGACATAGCTCCACACGATACAGTTGGCTTGCTCTGATCAAGACAAACGCACATGAGCAGCGGTAGAGAGGGGGAGGAGGCCGCCGCAAGGGAGTTTTTTACGACCGTGTTGTGAAATATACGCCCTCCCACAGCTGTAGGGGGAGCTCGTGGGGAAAACATGCCACAACAAAAGGGAAAATCAGCGAAGTGAGTAGAGTTTGCCAGAGTTGCCGAGTTCTCCTTTACTCTATGTCCCGGCTAAGACTTATGTGATCATCTGAGGTGACGATCTGCAGGGGGAGCGAATGAACTCAAGGACCAATCAGATGTGTTTCATTTGGTCAGAATCAGAAGCGAACGGCAGTTTTTGTTCAGCATGAGTTCTGCCAGACCAGCTGATTCTGACTAACGTAAGGGGGGGGGGCTGATTATGATGTTACTTTTCTAACTTTAGTTAGTGTGTAATGTTGCTGTTTGAGCATAAACAACATCTGCAAAGTTACGACACTCAGAGCTCAAAGCAAAGGGAGGTATTGGCTTTTACAGAAATCTCTTTTTAAGGACTACAACAAACGGCCGGTAGAGACTACACCACATTCCTCCCGGGTTAGTGACATCACAAACCCTACAATTTACATAACCCCGCCCCCTGAGACAGAATATGCTAATCAATGACTAGAAGATAACCACACATAAGCTACATAAATTCATCATCAAGCTCTTGAAGCTCCACCCCCTGTGCCGGGAGCAGCAGCTCATTTGCATTTAAAGGGACACACACAAAAACGCTATTTTGAGCTAAAACTTCACACACACTCTGGGGACATCGGAGACTTATTTTACATCTTGTGAAAAGGGCATTATACACCCCTTTAAAAGCCTCTGTTTGGTCGTTGAGTTCATGCGCTCAACAGATACGTCTACAAAGCTCAACCCTGCAAAAACACACTGTAAACAGAAACCTTCAATGCTTTTCATGAGTGCGCTTGAAAGCGGCACCAATCAGCCGGTCCCGGTATATGAGCACACCTCACTCCTCTCCTCACTACACTGCACTGGTTGCCACTTTCAAGAAACGGCTGAAGACGCATCTTTTCCGGCAGTAACATCCGTTAATACTAAGGGTGTATTCACACCTGCCTTGTTTGGTTCGTTTGAATCGAACTCAAGTTCGTTTCCCCCCTTGGTGCGGATCTTTTGGGCAGGTGTGAATACAGCGATCGCACTCGGGTGCGGACCCAACAACCGAACCGAGACCCGGCTGAAGAGGTGGTCTCGGTCCGCTTCCAAACCAACTCTGGTACGGTTCGTTTACGGTGTGAACATGAACCGACCCAACTGCTGGAAATAACGCATAAAAATACTGATGTGTTCAGCGAACGGATGAAGGAGAGGGGATATAAGCGGTCTCACACACAGTCCGGCGCGCTGTCTGTGCACACGATACTGTTGCGTGTCTTTCTGCGTGTCGTGTGTGCATCAGGACATTCACAGACAGAGCGCTCTCTTTTGTCTTATCGCGCTTAAATGGTTTAAAAGCATTTGCATGAATAGGAGCATGATCATATAATGTAACGGTAGTTTAAAAATCCTATTACAACATCGTATAGACGACATTGTGTCATATGATGCTCATTAGATTCTTCATATTGCGTTTGTAGAGAATAACACCAAATCAGTAAAAGAACAAATACTGCATTACGAAATATCTCCATACTGAGCCTGTTTGTGCACTTCCTGCTTTTCCCTGCTTGAGAATTCCTGTCCAATGAATGGATGACCTTAGCACACGTGTGGTTTTGTTTACACAGTTTGGTTCACTTGCAAAAAGAGCAGTGTGAAAGTGAACCGTACAAAAAAGAAAACATTTTATTTGGTACCAAAGCAAGTGACTTTCCTGGTGTGAATACACCCTAACACTTTCTCTTCTATTCTATGTACTGTGTTAGTCTACACTGGGAAGGGCCATAGCACTTGCAAACTGTTGTCCTATTGTTAGTTGAAATGCTTCTGTTGTTCTCATTTGTAAGTCGCTTTGGATAAAAGCGTCTGCTGAAAGAAACAATGTAAATGTAAACAAGAAGTACAGGTACTTTTGACAGCCCTAAAGCAAACTTCACCCAACGCTGCAGTGAAGCGTCTCTAAAACAGGCAGTAGTGTGATTACTCAGCATGTGACAGCAGCTGCTTCCATACAAACATCCTTTTATAGATCGCAGACTGACCGAGATGACTGAAGTTTCACTAGTTTACATGTCATTGTGAAAACAGACACCGCTGCATTCTGGGAGTTTGACCTTCAACCCACCAGAGCCTGTGACAAAGCCTTTCCATATCTGATGGTACAGATCTTATGAAGTAAGATCACTGAAAATGGCCTGGATATTATAACGACAGCAATTTACCAATATCAAGTACACTTCAAGAGGTTTGAAAATTAGAAAAGAAGAATTTTTAAGTGTCTTCTGCTCCCCAAGCCTGCATTTATTTAATCAGAAATACAGTGATAAAAACTGTTTCCTATTTGTATTTATTTCTAAATATAGTCCGTTTATTGTTGTGACGGCAAAGCTGACTTCTCAGACTTTCATTTTTTATGGGTTTTAGATATAAAAAAAATAAAAAAAAACATCAAGGATGCATTACATTGATCCAGAGTGTGACAGTAAAGACATGTATAATGTTACAAGAGACTATTCTTCAAATAAATGCTGCCCTATTGAACTTTCTATTCATCAAAAACTCAGTGTTTTCAACACTGATAATAATCATAAATGTTTCTTGATCATCAAATCCTCATATTAGAGTGATGTGTGAAGGATCATGTGACACTGAAGACTGGAGTAATGATGCTGAACATTCAGCTTTGATCACAGGAATAAATTACACTTTACTGTATATCCACACAGAGAACAGATGATTTACACTGGAGTAATATTTCACTGCAGTTTTAGACTTTCCAGATCAAAATGTAGATTTTGACTTGAGATGGCCTAATTTTTTGTTGAATTTGAAGAATAATTCTCATCGGTTCCTTTAGGGTTAAAAGTTAACGGATTAACAAAACAGATTAAAGTTTCAAGCCTATGAACACGACCTACTGTTCCTGCACTTTAAGTGACGAATACGTAAAAGAAACTATCGATGTGAATTCAAAATCATTATTATTATTTGGGATAAATAACACTCTCTTTTTGTGAATGATTCATAAGCGCACGTTATTCTACAAGACATTATGTATAATCTTTCATTTAAACAAATGATGTGCACAAATATATATCCTAACCCGCCCGTATCGCAGGCTAAACCAACAAACTAAACCAGTCTTTAGGACCTGCACTGAAATCCTGTACACAGCGATTCATGCATCTAATGCTTTGCACAACATACACACGGTTTAAGTGCGGAAACTTTCACAAACATGCCGATAATGGACGTTTCCACGGATCATTACAGTATATTGGCGGATTGAGTCAAAATAATAATAAAAACCGCCTTGTGTTAAAGACGACTAGTGAGAACATCACTTGACCAAAAGAAAATGCCAATCAATGAATAATCAGACGTCTTAAAAGTGTGTCCAACTAGACAATTAATGAGCAGACGATTAACTGGTCAATATGTGGCATTTAGAAGTTTTCAGCCTCAACCATTGCTGTCACCCACATCAATCAATTACCCAACACCGATATCTAGCTAAGTGATCGCAGCAGAATGCCCCGTGATGAACTCGACCCGGTCGATCTCATGCTGCTTTATACTGATGCTCATTAAAACAAACCTTCATCTGAAACGAGCAAACCAACATCACAGAGCATGTCCTGAACGGGTCAGTCGCGCTCTCTCGCTAAACGCCCGGAAGCCAGCTAGCGGTCCACCGCCACCACGGACATCAGGAGGAAGTTACTGATGATGACTGATAGTTTTTGTGCAGAAAAAAGTGCGTTTATACCTATGAAACGTCACACACACACACACACACACACAGAAAGAAACGACATGAACACACACCATGAGAAAGACGAACCTGTGGTTTTACAGTGCAGCACGTCAGCTCAGAAACACTGCCATCGGAAGTGAACGTGAGGCTCTGAAGAGAATCACACACACTGCACTCACAACAAAACACAACATCAGGGCACTAACATCATCTACACAACACACAGACATCAAGTGACGACAGCAATACACAGACAACCACAAAACACACACACCCAGAACATCACAGAACAACAAACACTCACTTCCACATTGAACTTACGTGCTCAAACATGCCAAATAAGGCCATCAGAGTCGGCAGAATCCCGCTCTACAGCGATAAACCAGGGGATAGGGTCCCGTCAGCGAGCGTGAGGACCCGAGAGAGTCGGAGAACCCCGTGGAGAGCGAGCGAGCCGACCACACAGAGAACAGACGGAAGTGGAAAACACTTTTAGACGCGAGCCTCTGAGCCGAGACCTTCACTAACACTGAAAAAACAAAGAGCTTCCTGAATTCTGCCTCCCGTTTCTCATGCTCACAGACACGACTGCACCACACACTCACATGCAGACACACAGGGCATGATGACACTAACCCTGCATTCGTGTGTGTGTGTCTGCAGTGTGCCATTATTCATTACTAAACTCTCATTATCGCAATGGGGGAAAAAAATTTATTGTTTTTATGCGTAATGTGAAAAATACGATCTATTATTTGAATTGTGAAGCATTCAGACGTCATGCATCATTATATCAGCCATCCTTATTAGCAATTAAGACCAAAAAAAGGTCAATTTTACTTATATTATATGTATTATACTATATATACACAATAATAAAAATACTAACGAGCATTATTGAGGAACAAACTCAAAAGTAAAGCATTAATAAGAAAGATATTTTTGAATTGTACAGAATTCAAACTTCATGCGAGTCTTTGATCATTATTACGGCGATCTAAACGTGATAAAAGCACATATATATTATATTTAGGCTATATATAAAATAATGAAAATGCATTACTATATGAGCATTAGTGAGAAACAAACTCCAAAAGTAAAACATTTACATGCATTAATAAGAATGAGATTTTTTCAATTTGAGAACTTAATTGCGGTGTAAATCATGTCTGACGAGAGACTTCTCAGAAATGGGGATCTAAAGCCACAAGTTCTCAAGGAGATGAATCACAGGCTGACTTTCTGGAAAGCCACTAAAACTGGTTTCTTGTGGGAATACAGCTGCAGAAGCGCTCTCGCATGGCATTGTGGGTCAGCAGCTCCCACACAGACTGATGAGGAGAGAAGTGCTGCCATCTAGTGCTGGCGTGCAGAAACACTCCTGAACAAGACAACACTGAACACGTTTCACACTCACTCAGACCTGCGATCAATCAGCTGCAGAAACAGGTAAAGTTGGTCAAACCCAACATGTGGTAGGAGTGTGTGATACTGACAAAAAGTTATATCTCAATATGGATTTTGCCGATAACGATGATCAGACAATATTTTGCTGAGTGTGTTATTGGCATGTTTAGGCAGTGACAGAAATTAAATTTAAAGCGGTGGTATAATGCCCTTTTCACAAGATGTAAAATAAGTGTGTGTGTGTGTGTGAAGGTTTAGCTCAAACTTCTCCACAGATATTTTTTATATCGCATGTTAAAGTTGACACTTTTTGGGTGTGAGCAAAAACGCAGCGTTTAGTGTCTGTTCCTTTAAATGCAAATGAGCTGCTGCTCCCGGCACAGGGGGCGGAGCTACAACAGCTTGCACTCACACACACACACGCACGCACTGAACATTTCAAAAACCTTTAGCCTTTTATGTTCAAACCGGAGTCAGACAAAGATGGAGAGACTGGAGAAGAAGAGACAACATGTAGAAGCAACAGGACACTTCTGAAGGGTTAGTTGATGAGTTTATGTAGATTATGTGTAGTTATCCTCTAGTCATTGATTAGCATATTCTGTCTTGATAATCTATAAATCCAGGGTTATGTACATTTTAGTTTGTTCATTTGTTACAGGGGAAAAAAACGTTTAAATATGTCATTTTGGTGATCAAAGATGAGTTTTAAGGGCTACAATTATTAACTTCAGGGGGACTTTAAGTTACAAAAAAGTGGCTTCCAAGTTACACATTATACTAGACATATAAACACTGGGTGCAGTTTCTGTGAACACCACAGGGCGGCGCTCTCACCATCACAATACAAGAGTGTGTGTCTGAATCACAATAACCGAACACACTCCCACTGCCTGGACGAACACGTCATTTCCCAGCGCTGACTCATTTCCACTGGTCCGTTTGACCCTTGTGATGGTCTACGGGTCACATGACTCAATGACCTCCAGTCACAGGAAACACAAACACTAGATTGTGCAAATGCATTGAGTAAAAGCATTCAGTGTCATGAGTGTTCACTACGACACTACTCTCACTGTTCCTGCAGAATCTGGGAATGTGCTGAAATGTGCATTGCAGTATAAACACACTGTGTGAGGTGCTGTATCCCACAATGCACTGCACTCAATTAATAAACTGCAATTTGACACACTGCTCACACTATTTAAACTAGGCCGAACGGAACGAAACTCGGTGGGCATGTTCGACTCATGACCCCAGGGGTCTGTAAGAATTTTGAAAGAAATCATCCACTAGTTGGCTCTAATGAGGTTTACGCCCTCTGTAATCATGTGGTGTTTCACACATCCACTGCTGTCAATCAAATTGTTCATTAAATATTCACGATTATGTTAAAAAAAAACTTCTTCTGCGAACTAGTCCTAGGTTTTTCGCCCGATCGGAACCAAACCAGTCTAGTACAAATCTCTGAACGCTCTAGTCTAGATCAATAAAACAAAAGTTTAACTTTACCCTTTGGATGGCTATAACAGGGTCACTATAACAGGGTCACTTTGGATGGCTATAACAGGGTCACTATAACAGGGTCACTTTGGATGGCTGTAACAGGGTCACTATAACAGGGTCACTTTGGATGGCTATAACAGGGTCACTATAACAGGGTCACTTTGGATGGCTATAACAGGGTCACTATAACAGGGTCACTTTGGATGGCTGTAACAGGGTCACTATAACAGGGTCACTTTGGATGGCTATAACAGGGTCACTATAACAGGGTCACTTTGGATGGCTATAACAGGGTCACTTTGGATGGCTATAACAGGGTCACTTTGGATGGCTATAACAGGGTCACTATAACAGGGTCACTTTGGATGGCTATAACAGGGTCACTATAACAGGGTCACTTTGGATGGCTATAACAGGGTCACTTTGGATGGCTATAACAGGGTCACTTTGGATGGCTATAACAGGGTCACTATAACAGGGTCACTTTGGATGGCTATAACAGGGTCACTTTGGATGGCTATAACAGGGTCATTTAGAAAATGGGCGCGGCAAAACATACTTAAAAGCCTATAACTCCTAACAAAAACTCAAAACGTTATGAAAATAAGTGGGCACATGCGGCATATGTGTCCCTGGACCACAAAACCAGTCACATGGGTCATTTTTTTTAAATTGAGATTTATACATAATTATGAAAGATGAATATATAAGCTTTCCATTGATGTATGGTCTGTTAGGATAGGACAATATTTGGTCACATACATACAGAAAATCTGGAATCTGAGGGTCCAAAAAAAAAAATCGAAACATTGAGAAAATCTCCTTTAAAGTTGTCAATTTATGTTCATGATTGTGCTGCATTTACTCACATAAATAAATGTTTTAAATTTATTTACGGTAGGAAAATCTCTTCATGGAACATGATCTTTCCCTAATATCCTAATGATTTATATTATAATTTTGACCCATACAATGTATTGTTGGCTATTGCCACAAATATACCAGGGTCACATATGATTCTCAACAAGCGTGTAAACTTTTATGGATATCGGACCATAGGTGGCGCTATAACTGTTAAAAGCTTTAAAACCCATCGCTCTGTCTCTATAGTGAGCAGTACACACACTAAAGCAGTTCGCTATACCAAACAAAGTGTGTGTTGTACCTGAAAACGGGAGGGCTTCCGGTCGACGTGCTCCTGGGAACTGTAGTCCTGGTGCACACGGACACACGAGGAGGAGGAATGGGGGGTCTGTACGGCACCGGCACCGGCTCGTCTTTAGGCTCTTTAGAGACGCCCACGGCGTAGCTCTTCGGAGGAAGAGGAGGAGCACCTGCTTCTCCCTGAGAGGAAGATGAACACTGCTCGTACAGGTGGAAGCGCTCCGAAGACGAGGAAGAAGAAGAAGAGCAGGATGTAGGGGACTGAGGGGAGTGTTTGCTCTCGCTCTTCTGGAGTTGCTGCGCCGGCCCTTTAAGAGGAAGATGTTGTGGGCGTGGCCTCGGAGTTGGGATGGGCGTGGCTCGTTCAGGTGTTTCCGTGGTTACGGAGCCAGGAGTGAAGGGAACGGGAGGTCGATTAGGCATGAGACGAGGCGGGACGGGAGGCAAACGCTTGTTTTCCGTTGCGAATTTCGTTCTTTCTCTGGCGACGGGTCTGTCGTCCTCTCGCTCGTCGTCGTCCTCCATCTCGGTGTCCGATGGGAAGATTTTGCGGAGACTCCCGAGGATCCGCTTTCTGTGGCCGGGAAGAGCCACGCCCATTCGCTGAAGCTTAGCAGAGGATAAATCCTGGCATTCCCACAGCGTTCCCAGCCCGGACTCCTGGAAGGCGGAGATGTACTGGTCGAGCCGGAGGTGGTTCAGCCACTCCGACACAAGCTGGGATCCTTCCAGCGGGACCGAGGACATGACGGGAACGCCCACGAGCCCTCTGGGATGAGGCAGAACTACACGCTTAGGGAGTCATCGGGACTGGGGAAAGAGGGAGAAGAGATTAATTATCAATACAGGGTTCGTACAGATACTGTAAAATGAAATTCAAGGAGTTTAAGCACTACTTTTTTGGTTTTGAAGGATTACAATCAAACAATATCTTTATTATCTTTCAAATTCTAAAAAGGTAAATAGACAAATAAAAAAAAAAATAGTACACACAAAGTTCAGCAAATGCATGGATGTGGTAACTTTAACCATACTGAACAACTTTGCCTCGAGAACCACTGCTGTCAATCAAATTGTTCATTAAATATTCACAACTATGTAAAAAACGTACTTCTGCGA
Organism: Rutilus rutilus; assembly: GCA_021464565.1. NCBI lineage: Eukaryota > Metazoa > Chordata > Actinopteri > Cypriniformes > Leuciscidae > Rutilus > Rutilus rutilus. The sequence goes on from JAJAQA010000008.1 coordinate 42,689,913, forward strand.
ACTAGTCCTAGGTTTTTCACCCGATCGGAAACAATCCAGTGCAGTACAAATCTCTGAACTCTCCAGATCAATAATTATCAACAGAAAAAGTTTACCTTAACTCTTTGGATGGCTATAACAGGGTCATTTAGACAATGGGCGTGGCAAAGCACTCTCAAAAGCCTATAACTCCTAAACGAACACTCAAAACTTTACAAAAATAAAGTCATAAAGTCTCAAATCTTAGAGTCATTAACCTTTAAGATTTATGGCTTTGATTTTCGTGCAGTTTTAGAGTAAAACGTGATTTTGAAAATATATATTTCATATAAAAATTTAAAATAGTATTTTTGTGTTTTTTTCATAACAATACGCGAAACATTCTTTAACTTTAATTTCACTTTTTTAAACTTTTTCCACTCCAGCAATAATCTGCCTAATGTCGTCTCTGAAGAGATCAAACTCCAGTCTGTCGCTTTAAAGCGCTCAAGATTTACCAGTTTAAGCTGGAAATGTCATATTAAGGGTCTATGCTCACAAAGTCAATAAATGGATTATAAATACAGCATAAATATAATTTAGTATAAACAAATCCTCTAAAAATACAAAATATTAAATAAAAAAACAATATCAAACTAAAATATAGTACATTCATTTAGTTGGCGGAAAAAAAAAAAACCCAGTTTGAAGAGCCTCAGAGGGTTAAAGGATACGATGACAAAGATGATCGCTTTCCTTATTAAACCTTGAATTTCTCTTCTTTGAATATATGATTGACCTGAAGAATGAAATCATGTACATAATAATGATATGAGCAATATCACGCTCATAGCCCTATATCAATATCAGACGGGTGTCAAAAGATTGTTTTATCAACTAAATGAAACACTATTGTGTAATATAGCCTATCGTCTTCCACTAATTCAAGCACTTCTCAAGTACGGCTGTTTCTAGAGTTTTCCAGGACTTACATTTCAAAGTGTCAAATTCCAGTTCAAGAACCCTGTCCATAACGCCATCACTAATGATAAACTACAGATTTATTTTCCACTTTTCATGATGTCGTTTCACTGCAGAAAGTTCCCGGCCTAAACGTCATAAAACACCAGTGTGTGTGTGTGTGTGTGTGTGTGTGTGTGTGTGTGTGTGCATCTCTCAGTGAAACTGAGCCTGCATGCTTGACATTTACTGCCATGTTCTTCCTCATATTTTCATTACATGTGGTGGGAAATGACACACAGAGTTCCTGCACGAGAAACTGAACCTCAGGCATCCCAGAAACGCCGACTCGGGCACAGATGCCCGTCATTCAGCACATGCCTTCACAAATGAGGAACACCACCAGCCATTCGTCACACAGGAGCAATGACATTCTCACTCATTAACATTCTCAAGCCTCAACAGCAAGCAGGACACGGCCAAACTCATTCGTTTCAATTACTCACTGCGAAATTCATTCGTCATCTTAATAATTAAAATGAACATCAATTTAACAATTGAATAACTTATTAAAATATTAACAATATCAACAAATGCGTTTGATTTCATCAGAATTTTTTACTTTTTCTGGATCCTGTGTTGTTTTATTTTTTTATTTAATCCAAATGTGTTATCAACAGCAGTGGGAAACAGATGACTGCACACAACTTTAACACGTTACATTAATATAATTCATTAATAATAATTAATCTTTTCAAATGTAATCAAGTTCATTTTTTAACAACTTTAATTTTATTAAACAAACCTAAATAGTTATACTGACCAGCTGCCGAATAAATGCACTCACTAAACAGCTTCAGCTCCAGTGTGGCAGTAGTGCGTCTGAACCCTGCTCGTTTATTCCTCTTTGATTTGGTCTAATTCTGCAGTAAAACACACTCTAATATCAATGCCCACATCATAAAGACACAGCATTTCAGAAAAAAAGCTAATTTCCTGTTTGTAATTTCCTTTTCCTGCTCAGATAAGATCATTTTTCCAGTCGAGTTTATGATCAGTCAGATGAGCCACAGATATCTGCTGTGCAATATGAGCATTAAACGTGTCCCTATTATATCTCTCTCGTATAGTGTGTAATAGAGCTGTTTGTGGATGTAAACGCTCCGCAAC
>JAJAQA010000008.1:43297000-43542000 GCA_021464565.1 Rutilus rutilus
ACCATCTTCTCGACGAGAAGCTTGGGTTCGGGGGAACCTGACTGCCCTGCCGGAACGTTCGCAGCTGGCTACACGATGGACGCGTGGGAGAGGTGGCGGGTCGTGTATCTGGCGGCTCTTTCCGTGGAGGACATTGAAGATATCTACCTTTTCGGAACCATGATAACAGGTTTTCTGCTGTTTGGATTAGGCATTGCCCTGGTTTATCGAGGAATTAAGAAGACGGTGACAGCTGTCCAAAACCCCACAAGGCTGCCCGTCATGATTGAAGCAGTGGGCAGAGCTGTCAGCACTCAGACTGTGACTATGAACCACAATATGGATAACATCATGGAGAAGCTCACAGCTTTGCAAAGGCAAATGGATCGTTTCGGAGACCAAAATGGACCAGGAGCTGTGTAAATTGGAATGCGGCTACTCGCCCAAGACCAAACAATCCCAATCTTATCTGCTTTCGGCCCCCCTCACCAGCACTGGCCTTGGCCGAGGCCTGCTGTTGGAACAACAACTCCCTCGGAAGAGCACTGCAGTGAGACGCTTTTGCGTTCATTCCCCCAACTCCCCACAGACACCTGCTGATTGTTGACGCTGTCTGGGACCTGATCAAGGTTGTCTCCATGGCAACTTGCTGTGTATCGCTATGACATCCTGCGGACTGAGGCACCTAGATTATGATGCCAGGCGTAGCGACTCTCCAGGCCTATACATACACAAACTCTTACATATATATAGATATGCAATCACCCCATCCCCCATCCCTCGCCTTCGCCGCTTTGTACCACCAGTCTGACAGGCGGGTCTGTGACCAGCGCCGAGAATGGCTGCAGGACCGGATGGCTGCTTGTCTGTGCTGGGTTACCTCCACCCCCAACTCCCCTCCCCTGTTGCAAGTCTTGTGTGTTCATGTTGTAGAGCAGGGGTGGGCAAACTTTTTGGCTCAAGGGCCACACTGGGTTTTAAAATTTGACAGAGGGCCGGCCCAGTAGCAGATTATGAAACACGATCTCAAGAAAGTGCGTATATATACCACGAATTAAATTTCTCGTACCATTTATACGCCAAAAATATGTATATTTTTGCGTGCATATGCTGCGCACTGTAAATTCCATTAGTTAGGATTAGGGGTGCCGAGTGCAATTTTAAAAAAATATTTGAAATAATTTGAAAGATATTTTGAAAAATGTCAGTAACCAAACAGTTGATGGACCCCATTTACTTCCATAGTAGGAAAAAAATATATATATGGAAGTCAATGGGGTCCATCAACTGTTTGGTTACCGACATTTTTCAAAATATATTATTGTGTTCAGCAGAAAAAAGAAATTCATACAGGTTTGAAACAACTTGAGGGTGAGTAAATGATGACCGTATTTTAATTTTTGGGCGAACTATCCCTTTAAGTGCGTATCATATGCACGCGAAAACTGCGTTTCATAAGAACTACAAATACAATTCGTGGTATTCGCACTTTCATGAGATCGGGCTGAGCAAACACATTTACGTTGTGGCAACGTCTGCGCGAAATTCAACAACTGAGAGACGACATTCTGACAATACATTTTTTTTATGCTAGATATCCCCATTTAGCATATGTTATGTTTTGAGGTTAATTTTTAATTAGTCAGTTGTTTGATAATTATAGCCTATACTTTTTAAATATTTTTTATCCTTATTATTATTTAATGGGCCTAACCGTAAATTAGAAACAAAACACCTAAGTGTACACTTAGAAGAGTAAAAATGACAGAAGGTTACGTTAATTCAACTTAAAAAAACTGAATGGCAATCAATTTGCACTTCCAAAAGTCATACATTTGTGAAAAAAAAAAAAACGAAATAAACGATTATACAAATTTATTTTAAGTATAATAAAATAAAACATAAAAAGCAAAGGCAGATCAGAACATTTAATGAACAAAACCGGGTTCTGTACATGGCAGACAGGGGAGCGTAACGTTAGTCGAAAGCCGGGCGATAAAGGAGGATACATCCACAAATCCAGAGTAGCAAAACTAAATAGCAGACAAATCAAAGGAAAAACTAAACATGTGTGCAAGCGGTTACCGAACATTTTTTCTCTGTGAGTTTTCAAAAAAAGAAATAAACATTAACGTGCACCAAGTCTATGTGCTTAAGTTGCTGTCTGTTTGGTTTCCATGGTGACGCGTCTAGCTTGTTACGTGACACACCGCAGCCACAACAGCGCTGAATGAATGATGATCTGCTTTTATGTCATTTTTCCTTTTTTACATTTGCTAGCTATGGCATGAAATATCTGATATTCCGATTGTCAAATATATGCAACGCAATATATATATATATATTGCGTTGCATATATTTGCAAAGTATTGCAAGAAAAGGGCAAAATGAATGCGATCTTTAGACAATTTTTTAAATACTCGACGGGCCGGATTAAACAGCCTAACGGGCCGTATGTGGCCCGCGGGCCGTAGTTTGCCCAGCCCTGTTGTAGAGTGTACTGATTATGTGCTAATGTTGCTGAGGTGTTTTTTTTTTCCTGTTCCCAAACTGTACTCCTTACAGGAGCATAGTCTGGGGGTTGCCTTTTTTTTCTCCTCACCTTTCCTCATGTCATGCTGTATATTTTTTTTCCTCAATCCTCTGTCTTCCTGTCCTGTCTACCCACTTGTCACATTGTATGTATGTTTGTATGGACAGGTTGATGGCTAATTTCGCTGGTACTTGTGACTAAGTGACAATAAAGGCTACTACTACTTTATAATTGTAGCATCTACTTTATAATTGTAGCATCCGTTTAGTATATGAGCAACCGTTTCATTTTCCTGCTGAGTTGGATGTAATATACAATAGGGTTCATGCTTTGATGGATACCATATTGCCAAATTGTACTTCGTTGGAGACACTGTAGTCTTGCTTTAATCATGAATATTAGGATGTAATCTTAGATTGAGGGGTCTGTCAGGACAGAATGAGACACTGAATGGTTGGAAAATTGAAGTAATGCAAGTTCCCTTTCGAAAGGGAACTCCCACTGCGTCGAATGACGCTAGGGGAACCACCTCAGCGTGACCAATGACTGAAGTACCTATAAAAACCCGCCAATCATAGTGGTCCGCGTCAGCCATGACGTCATGCTCTTGACGCACCCGGGAAGTATAAAGGGAGCGCTCAGAGAACGTCTTCAGGGACTGATTTACTGAGTACTGATGAATTTGAAGATGGATAAACCTGCAGCAAAAACATTTAGGAAGTGTGTCGACCCATTTCCCACTGCGCAATGTGTCGTCGGAGTGACGTAATTTTCATGTAATTTTTGGACGTCCAAATTTGGTCCATTGAAGGGGTTGTTTTGTAACGCCAGGCGACGTCTTTTTTCGACGTGTTCTGCACGTCTAATGTTGACGTCTATCCACAAAAGTTCGTTTGTGGGAAGGATGAAGGAGACGAGGTCGGCTTGCTGTGGATTGTGTGTTTTATTAGATAAGTCTTTTCCAAACAATAATCGCGCTCAGTGCGCTCAAACAAAACAGCGGTTTCTTTAGGCTTCTCCTCATGAGACCACACACACACACACACACACACACACACACACACACACACACACACTTCTTGTTCTCCCTGGGTATCGAACCCGTGATCTTAGCGTTACAAGCACCAACTCTCTACTGTTTGAGCTACAGCATCACACCTTTGTAGGCGTCTCCAGTTATCACCTGATGCTGAGATGATTATTATGAATCATTAATAATCTGTATTCATATGTATTAATCATGTTGATAATAACAATGTTGATATTTGTAAATAAATAAAAAATTACATATGTAATACCGTAATGTAATATGTAATTACCGACGTGCGGAAGACGGAAGAGGGGTTGTGCGAAAAACAACCCCTTCAATGGACCGAATTTGGACGTCCAAAAATTACATGAAAATGACGTCACTCCGACGACACATTGCGCAGTGGGATAGTAATCATGTAAATTTCCTACACCTGTCATAGACGTCCAAATGACGTCCAAAAAATTACCCAGTTCAAAGGTCCAATGTTGAACGTCAATATGACCGATGGACCGATGGACCCAATATAGACATGATCTGCACGTCTATTCGACGTCCAATTTTTAGTGGGTTGGGAAATGTCTCACACCTGGTGACTTGCATGACCTATGTGTTTGGTGTTTGGGTGAAGAGCACGCGCGCTCTGCTCTCGAAGAAGAGGGGGCGGGGTGCGCGCATTGCGAGAGTCTTCCCTTAAGGACTCTTCGTTCTCGTCTGTCCTCGTCTTCTTTGCCCTGCAGTTCAGGTCCCTCTCGCGCCGAGGCCGAGAGAAGGCTCAGATCGTGGGGGTCGCAAAGAGACCTTGCTGACGAGTTCGAGAGAGGAGTGAATCTCTCTTGATCGTCAGCGCGAGACGAGGATGAGCTGCTGGCCGAAGATGATCTCTCTCAGGCGTCTTTTGGGCCAGCAGGCAGTGCTCTTCTGGCGTCTAGCCAGGACGAGCAGGAGGAGCGTGAGGTGGGCGAAGATGTGGAAATGTTAAATGAGCCTGCCCAGCCCTCCTGCCCTGCGTACGAGGAACTGATGGAGGTGATGGAGCGGGCTACTGTTAGGCTTGATTTGCCTTGGCAGCGCGTTAGAGAGGAAGCTGCTCGTGGAAGGCTCGACGAACGCTTCCTCTCTGGCCACACCCCATCAGTTCCTGGGAGCCTTCCATTCCTTCCTGACCTCCATTCTGAGGTCGTAAAGGCATGGAAGAACCCGTATTCTTCCCGCGTCCATCGCTTCCATAGAAGGAGTTATTCCAATGTGGAAGGGATGTGGGAGCACGGGTATGTGTCGATGCCTCCTGTTGAGGATACCTTCGCGAACTATCTCGTGCGGGGGGAGGCATCGACACTAAGAGCTCCAACCCTGCCATCCAAACCTCTTCAGACCACATCTCGTCTGAATGGCAGGGCGTACGCGGCGGCAGGTCAGGCTGGTGCTGCACTGCACACAATGGCTGTGTTGCAGGCGTACCAGGCTGATCTGCTGAAGGACCTGGACCAGGGTCAGGGCTTATCCCCTGATGCGGTAGCTGAACTGCGCCGCACCACAGACCTGGCTCTCCGGGCCACCAAGCAGACAGCAACGGCCGTCGGGCGTTCTATGGCTGCTATGGTGGTCACAGAGAGGCACCTGTGGGTGAACCTTTCTGGCATCGCAGAGAAAGAAAAATAATTTCTCCTTGATGCCCCGGTCTCGCCCTCCGAACTTTTCGGTACCTCTGTCGAGGCAGTGGTCGGAAAGTTTAGAGAGGCGAGGGCGCAGGCAGCGGCGTATAAATCCTATATTCTGCGACGGTCCAGGTCCGCAACCAGACACCCCGGGGGTCCTGGCCCGTCTCGCTTTGAGGAGCGTAGACAGGGCCAGTGGGACTCAGTCGCCACTCGTGCCCCTCCTCCTGGTAGGAGCAGGACCGTGAGACGGCGCAAGTCCAGGAAGAAAAGGCAGGGGGTAAGGAGAGAAGACTTCCAGGATAACCGGGATGGTAATCTCCCTGGAAGAGGCAGATAATCGCCATTCTCCCTTTACACGCCCTGCCTTCCCTCTTTCCCCCTTTTAAAGTAACATCAGGCCCATGTGCCGGACCTATGATGATAATCTATAAATGTGACGGTCTGCATCAGGCTTGGTATATATCTTCTGAACATAGAACAGGCTGTTCCAAGAAACGTTTAATAAATATGTTGATATATTCCTGGAATTGTTTGGCCTCCGTTCTTCTTTGGAACGGATCTGTTCTGCTATACAGATAGTTTCTATGAAATCATGTGTGGCCTCCGCTATATGGCATATATATATATATATATATCAATGTGTATGTAGAAGAATAGCATTACAGGTGGAGATTGAAAAGTGGCCCCTCTCTCTGTGAGGTGGTGCTTTAGGCCCTTTGCTCCATGAGCCTTGGTGAAGATAAACTAGCTTTCTTAGATATATGTGTCAGGCCTCCTCTCCATTGAGAGTCTTCCTGCTGAGGCCACCATATACACAGTTAGGCTGTCTATGGTTAGGTATATGTGTCAGGCTTCCCCTCCATTGAGAGTCATCCTGTTGAGGCCTCCATATACACTTTTTGTCCGTAGCATGTTGTAGTTCTCTCCTTTGAGAGTCATCCTGCTGAGGCCCCATGCAAACAGCTTTGCAGGTGGAGCTGAAAAGTGGCCCCTCCCCCTTTGGGGTGGTGCCTTAGGCCCTTCGCTCCGGTAGTAGATAAGCTAGCTATCATAGGTATGTGTGTGTTAGGCTTCCTCTCCATTGAGAGTCATCCTGCTGAGGCTTCTGTATACACAGTGCATGTTTCAGGCTTCCTCCCCTTTAAGGGTCATCTCTTTTGAGGTCTTCATGCAATTAGCTTAGACAAGATAGCTGTTTTTGGTATATGTGCCTGGTCTCCTCCATTTAGAGTCATCCCGCTGAAGCCTCCACATATGCAGTGCATGCCTCAGGCTGAGGCCTTCATGCAAACAGTTTGGTAATAGGTAACTAGCTGTTTTAGGTATGTGTGGCAGGCTTCCTCTCTATTTTAGAGTCTTCCTGTTGAAGCCTCCATATACATAGTTAAGTCTGTAGCATGTGGCAGGCCGCTTCTCCTTTGAGAGTTATCCTATTAAGGCCCCATGCAACCAGCTTTGCAGGAGGAGCTGATAGGTGGCCCCTTTCTCTTTGGGGCGGTGCTTCAGGCCCTTCGATCCCTCAGACTCTGATAGTAAATAAGCTAGCTATCATAGGTATGTGTGTCTGGTTTCCTCTCCATTGAGAGTTATCCTGCTGAGACCTTCATATATATACAGTCATATGTGTTAGGCTTCCTCTTATTCAAGAGTCATCTTGTTGAGGCCTCTATGCCAACAGCTTTGCAGATGGAGTCTTATAAGTGGCCTAGCTATATGTGTAAGGCCTCCTCTCCTTCGAGAGTCATTCTGTTGAGGCCTCCATATACACAGTGTATGTTTTAGACCGCCTCTCTGTTGAGAGTCATTCTTTTGAGGTCCTATGCGATCAGCTTTGCAGGTGGAGCTGTGAGGTGGCCCCTCCCTCTATGGGGTGGTGCTTTAGGCCCTTCGCTCCCTGGGCTCTGGTGGTAGATAAGCTAGCCATCATAGGGATGTGTGTCAGGTTTCCTCTCCACTGAGAGTCATTCTGCTGAGACCTCCATATATACAGGCATGTGTGTTAGGCTTTCTCTTATTCAGTTGAGGTCTCCATGCAAATAGCTTTGCAGGTAGAGTCCTAGAAGTGGCCCCTCTCTCTGAGGAGGTGCTTAAGGCCCTTCACTCCCTGAAGCTCCTTTTTATTGTTGAGCTAGCTCTCCTAGCTAAATGTGTTAGGCCTCCTTTCCTTCGGGAGTTTTTTCTGTTGAGGCCTCCATATATACAGTTGGACTGCTTTTGGTTTAACTCTAGCATGTGTCAGGCCTCCTCTCCTCTGAGAGTCATCCTGTTGAGGCGCCCATGCAAGCAGCATTTGAGGTTGGAGTTTGAGATGTGGCCCCTCCCTCTCTGAGGAAGTGCTTCAGGCCCTTCGCTCCCTGAGCTTTGATTACGATTATTAGAAATATGTGTCAGGCTTCCTCTCCTTTGAGAGTCATCCTGCTGAGGCCTCCATATATAGTTCGCTGAGTGTAAGAGCTGTATTCTGGCATGTGTCAGGTCTCCTCTCTTTTGAGAGTCACCCTGCTGAGGCTTCCATGCAAACAGCATTTCAGGCAGTAGTTCAGAATAAGGGCCCTCTCAATATCGGAGAGTTGTTTTTGCCATTCTGTCTGAGCTCTGCATTTTTGAACCTTTCACAATTTCATAATAAGGTCTGGAGACCATGCAAGTGTGCAGGCTTCCTCTGCTCTCGGAGTCTTCCTGTTGAGGCCTCCGCTTCCCTTAGGTCTAAATAGGTTGTTGGCTTCAGCGTTAAGCGTGATAGCCTCCCTGGCATAGGGTTCGACTTTGGTCCCCCCGGAAGTAGCAGGCCAGAGACCCTTGGCTCGGGGCTGTACTCCCTTTAACCCCCTGAGGTCGGCTATCGCGCCGGCGCGATAGGCTCGTTTTTCTCCTTATCAGTGCAAAAAAAATTTTTTTTTACTTTTTATCTTATATGCTTGTGTTATACATCAATCGATCCTGCTAAGTGTGTATTATTTTTGTGTATACTCACAATAAAAACAAAGTGTTGTGTTTTTCGCCAAATAAAGAAAATAGTCAAGTCAAGTCAAGTCATTTTCATTTATATAGCGCTTTTAACAATGTAGATTGTCTCAAAGCAGCTTTACAGAGATAAATGTATAATTTAACGTAAGATTGTTTTGGCTTTATAGCGGTTCTTTAATAAAGTTATTTTATTTTCCAGCTAAAGTTAGTTTTGATTGATTCGCTTCCGTCGCAACGATCATTTGTTTTTAAATTAGGGCCGCCAAGACGACACCATTCTCTCTACACAGACTTTAGCGAACCTGTGAGAAACGCTGATGGCGTTCAGATGCGCATTAAGAACGGGTTCTATAGTTATGTGCGTTTGAATATATGTGTGCAGGTTTGGAATTCCCTGCAAACCAAGCCTAAACAAATTACTGGTGTTTCCTTATAGTTTTGATTCAGAATTTTATTTTATTTTATCAATTCGGGGTAGATACGCAAATTGAGTTTTCCCGACGACGCGTTATCTGTAGAGTGGGAAAGGGATCCTCCATAGGGAGAGACTAGTTGGCACTTCAGCACTGCATTGACATCGGGTCCAGGCGAAGGTCCTTCATCAGATCTGGAAACGGCCTGGATCCGGCAGGCTGCGGGAAAACCTTGGGATAAACAAAGACACTAAAATTAGCGTAGATGCCATTCTTCTCATGATGTAACAAGTACATCAGGATTTATGGGAAGTGTTCCCGGTTCCAGCTGACCTAATCTATGCAGCCTAATATTGAATTATAGAAGTCTATAATGTATTATGTGAACGCTCTGTCAAAGAGATGTGTCTTTAATCTAGATTTGAACTGACAGAGTGTGTCTGCTTCCCGGACAATGGTAGGAAGGCTGTTCCAAAGTTTTGGTGCTAAATAGGAAAAGGATCTACCACCAGCAGTCGATTTTGATATTCTAGGTATTATCAACTGGCCGGAATTTTGAGTTCGCAATAGACGTGAAGGACTATAATGCGTTAAGAGCTCGCTCAAGTACTGCGGAGCTAAACCATTTAGTGCTTTGTAAGTAATCAGCAATATTTTAAAATTGATGCGATGTTTAATAGGGAGCCAGTGCAGTTTTGACAGAACCGGGCTAATATGGTCATACTTCCTGGTTCTGGTAAGAACTCGAGCTGCTGCGTTTTGAACTAGCTGTAGTTTGTTTATTAAGCGTGCAGGGCAACCACCCAGTAGAGCATTACAATAATCTAGCCTTGAGGTCATGAACGCATGGACTAATTGTTCTGCATTTGTCAATGAGAGCATATGACGTAATTTAGATATATTTTTAAGATGGAAAAATGCGGTTTTACAGATACTAGACAAGTGACTTTCAAATGAAAGATTGGTATCAAAGAGCACACCCAGGTTCCTAACCGACGACGAAGACTTAACAGAGCAGCCATCAAGTGTTAGACAGTATTCTAGGTTATTACGTGAGGAAGTTTTTTGTCCAATAATTAGAATCTCTGTTTTTTCAGAATTTAGAAGTAGGAAATTACGAGTCATCCAATTTTTTATATCAGCTATGCATTCTGTTAATTTAGTGAATTGGTAAGTTTTGTTAGGTTTTGAAGAAATATAGAGCTGAGTATCGTCGGCATAACAGTGGAAGCTAATTCCATGTTTCCTAATGATATCTCCTAATGGTAGCATGTACAGAGTGAACAGCAGCGGTCCTAGTACTGAGCCCTGTGGTACGCCATACTGAACTTGTGATTGATAAGACATCTCTTCATTTACTGCTACAAACTGATAACGGTCAGATAAGTATGATTTAAACCATGCTAGTGCAATTCCACAAATGCCAACATAGTTTTCTAGTCTATTTAAAAGAATGTTGTGGTCAATGGTGTCAAACGCAGCACTAAGATCGAGTAACACTAATAGAGAGACACAACCACGATCGGATGATAAGAGCAAATCATTTGTTACTCTAACGAGAGCAGTCTCAGTACTATGGTATGGTCTAAATCCGGACTGAAAATCCTCGCAGATATCATTTCTTTCTAGAAAGGAACATAGTTGTGAAGATACTGCCTTTTCTAGTATCTTTGACAGAAAAGGTAGATTCGATATCGGCCTGTAATTGACTAATTCTGAAGGATCAAGTTGCATTTTTTTAACAAGCGGTTTAATCATAGCCAGCTTAAAGTTTTTTGGTACGTATCCTAGAGACAAAGATGAATTAATGATATTAAGAAGAGGATCTATGACCTCTGGAAGCATCTCTTTCAGTAGCTTAGTCGGTATAGGGTCTAGCATACATGTTGTAGATTTAGATGATTTAACGAGTTTAGTAAATTCTTCCTCTCCTATAGCAATGAATGAATCAAATTTTTCCTCAGGGAGACTACAATGCACTGCCTGATGCGATACTGTAGTAGACGGTTGCATAGTTATAATTTTGTCCCTGATATTATCAATCTTATAAGTGAAGAAGTTCATAAAGTCATTACTGCTGTGCTGCTTGGAACCTTCTGTGTTTGAAGCTTTCTTTTTCGTTAGTTTAGCCACTGTTTCAAATAAATACCTAGGATTATGTTTATTTTCTTCTAATAGGTTTGAAAAATAAGCAGATCTAGCAGCTTTTAAAGCCTCTCTGTAAGCAATCGAGCTCTCTTTCCATGAAATGCGAAATACCTCTAATTTTGTTTTCTTCCAGTTGCGCTCCATTTTTCTGGCTGCTCTCTTAAGGGCCCGAGTGTGCTCGTTGTACCACGGCGTTGGATTATTTTCTTTAATCTTCTTTAAGCGCAAAGGAGCAACTGTGTCTAAAGTGCTGGAAAGGAGAGAGTTAAAAGTTTCTGTTGCAATATCAAGTTTTTCTAAGCTATCCGGGATGCTAAAATGATGAAACTGATCAGGAAGATTATTAATAAAGCAATCTTTAGTAGCAGAAGTGATAGGTCTAACATATTTGTAACACGGAGTCGGCTTTGCAGCCTTGGCTAAATGTAATTTACACGAGACTAGATAATGATCTGAGATGTCATCGCTCTGCTGCAGAATTTCAACGGCATCAACATCTATTCCATGTGATAATATTAGATCTAGAGTATGATTACGACGATGAGTAGGTCCTGACACGTGTTGTCTAACTCCAATTGAGTTTACAATGTCTTTAAATGCCAAACCCAATGCATCTTTTTCATTATCGATGTGTATATTAAAATCACCAACAATTAGTACTTTATCTGCAGCCAATACTAACTCTGATAGAAAGTCCGCAAATTCTTTGATAAAGTCTGTATGGTGCCCTGGTGGCCTGTATACAGTAGCCAGCACAAATCTCAAACGTGATTTATCATTTATACTATATATTTTTACATTAAGCACTAACACTTCAAAAGAATTATATTCGAAACTTGATTTCTTAGTGGTTTTGAAAATATTACTATAAATTACAGCAACACCACCCCCTTTGCGTTTAAGACGAGGTTCATGTTTATAACAGTAGTCTTGCGGGGTGGACTCATTTAAAGTAATGTAATCGCTTGGTTTTAGCCAGGTTTCTGTCAAACACAGCACATCTAGGTTATTATCTGAAATCATATCATTAACAATGAGTGCTTTTGAAGTAAGCGATCGAATATTCAGCAACCCAAGCTTTAGCATTTGCTCATCTGTATTATAGCTGTTTTTTATTTGTTGAACATCAATTAAATTTTTAACCTTAGATAGGTTTAAACATTTTTTGGATTTCCAAAATCGGGGAACAGACACAGTCTCTATATGATGATAGCTAGGTGAAAGAGGCTCTATGTGATGGGATTTATCTGACCTGGGTGACGCGAGGCCGCTGGCAGACGGTTGGTTTAGCCAGTCTGTCTGCTTCCTGACCTGGTGCCCAATTTGTCATGTTTGAGCTCTAAGACTATGAGCCATATTACTAGATAGAAGAGCAGCACCATCCCAGGAGGGATGAATACCATCTCTTTTCAACAGGTCAGGTTTGCCCCAAAAACTTTTCCAATTGTCTATGAATTCTATATTATTACACGGACACCACTCAGACAGCCAGCGATTCAGTGAACACAATCTACTAACTATCTCATCACTCCTGCGAACAGGAAGGGGGCCAGAGCAAATTACAGTGCCTGACATCGTACTTGCAAGTTCACACACCTCTTTAATATTAATTTTGGTGATCTCCGACTGGCGGAGTCGAACATCATTAGTGCCGACATGAATAATGATCTTAGAGAATTTACGATTAGCATTAGCCAGCACTTTTAAATTTGCTTTGATGTCAGGCGCTCTGGCTCCCGGCAAACATGTGACTATGTTCGCTGGTGTCTCTATTTTCACGTTCCGTGTGATCGAATCACCAATTACTAGGGCACAATCAACAGAATTCTCAGTGGGTGTTTCACTGAGCGGGGCAAATCGATTTGTTGTGGTAATCGGAACGGAAGAGTGGTTTTTTGATCCGCGACTAGAGCGATCCCTCACTGTCACCCATTTGCCCGGCTGCACAGGCTCTACTTCAGCTGGAACCGAATCATGTAAAGAGTTCACTATGCTATGCGCATCCAAAATAGTATCTAAAGCTCTAGCACTCTTACTATCCTCAATTAAAGTTTGGATGCGTGTCTCTAATTCTGAAATCTTCTCTGTCAGCCTAACTGTCTCCTTACATTTATCACATATAAATCCTACATTGCCAACAGAGAAGTCTATGCTAAACATGTGACATGAATTGCAGGTGACAATAACAGGACAAGACATTACTCACCGTGTTTGTTGACTGATTATTACTTACCTGAGCTTTTATTAACTCAAAGGCGCGAGCGCGCGAGAGAAAAATAAATAAATAAAACAGCTGAGCGCACGGGTGGCGCGTTAACAGGCTAGCAGTAGCGAATTAGCGTGTTGTGCTAGTAGTAATGGAAGCTAGCGATGTCAATCTGAGATGTTGGGTAAGCTGTATTTAGTATAAACAACTACAAATTGTAGTAAATGATGGTTCAAAACAAAGAAATACGAGGCTAAGACGGAGCTTACAGCACTGAAGCAAACACACTCACAGCAGGCAGCGAGGCAGACAGGAAAATAAACATGATGCGATTTCTTCCTCCTCTCTGTCAGTGAAGTCCATTCTGAAACGCGTCCGAAAATGAACCATAACTCAGCGAATACTCAGTCAAACAGGCATACAGACACACAGGCATGAAGCTTGAATTCTCTTCTTTTAAATGAATAATTTTTATTTAAAAAGAAATATTCTCTGTTTATGTAATCTTTATGAAAAGAGAGAGATGTCAGTCGTTCTCATCTCAGCTCATTACGTTTTAATCTGCCCCGCCCACGTAGAGCGCGCGCTATTCAAACGCAAATGACTGAGGCAATCCGTGCAAACCTGTGAACGCCCCCATATCAGCTCGAGAAAACACATCAAGCTTATTCAGATCATTGTGTCTCGCAGCGCTGTGAGTAATAATAATAATGGAAAATGTACCTCAGAAGTGCGGGTATTTCGAGGAGCAACGGATGGAATACTGTAGTAAGTTTTTTTTCATTCTCAAGTAAATCGCGTTTCTGTGTGAATGAATGAACGGCAGAGATGCGCTGTTTGCCACAACTCGCAAAAAGACGGTTTAAATTTGAATTGCGTTTCTGTGTGTGAATGAATGATCTGCTTTTAGCAAACTATTTTGCTATACTGAGTAAAAATCGACTGAAATATGTTGAAATAAAATGTATTTGTATAAGCAACGTATTAAACTGCAAATTAACATTTATATTCCTTATAATAAAATCGAAAGACCTATGTTATAGACATATGAAAGACAACATTTCGTTGACTAGTTTTGGATAGATTACACATTTTTACTGTAAAATATCTGCCACCTCAAATAAGCTTTTGTTTGCCAATTTTTGCTAATATGTTAAATATAGTATGTTTTGTCAATGTAGGCTATATTCAAAGTAATGAATCCTTAACTTTGAAATATGTATGATAAAATGTATACTTTAGTTTTTACAAAGAAAGATTACACTTGAATTGTTGTTGTAATTGTAACCCTTTAATAAAAAAAATATATATTTACAAGGTAGATGTAAACAAATTTTAAAAGGTAAATATAAGCCTTTTCTTTAAATAATTTTTATTGTGTTTTATTATTGACAAATTTGGGGAGAGGATACATATTCCAAAACTGAAAATACAGTATGAGAATTAACTGCACAATTACTAGACATGTTTTCCTTGGATATTATACAATTTGCAAGCACAATTTGTGAAAAAAAATAAAATAAAATTGAGATGCTTCCAACTGTGAACCAATTTGGTAGAATATATATATATACACTGCTCTTGCATTCTTTCTTGTGGCTATAGGTGACACACCTGAATGAATGGCTCATTAAGTATGTGGGCCCCATTGTCTCCTCAGGTGTGAATCACTAAATATGCATATATATATATATATATATATATATATATATATATATATATATATATATATATATATACACTGCTCTTGCATTCTTTCTTGTGGCTATAGGTGACACACCTGAATGAATGGCTCATTAAGTATGTGGGCCACATTGTCTCCTCAGGTGTGAATCACTAAATATGCATGATGGTGTTGAATTGTTGACGCCCTTTGCGCATATGGCCTTTCCAAACAAAAAGTGTTTTACAAGATTTAAATCAATGTATTGTGTTATGTGAATGATTGGGCAGGATGATTTTCCATTAGTCAAAAGTCTTATTGACACATATTTAGTATGTTTTGTGGCCTTATTTCAGAAACTTTAGATTTTAGTTTTTTCAATAACCATGCATAAACATTATTCTCTCAAAAATACAAACATGTACATGCATGTTGCTCACATATCATGCTAGCCCTGTTTGTGCTAAATAGTGTAATTACACCTTTGCCATTAATATGTTTATAAGCAACTGGAAAAAGCACAAATGTCAGGGCATGTCAGAACATCTCAAGGACCCCAAAAAACCCTCAAGCTGTTTTTGGGGTCCTTGGGATGTTCTGACATGCCTTGACATTTGTGCTTTTTTCAGTTATTTATAAACATGTTAATGGCTAAGGTGTAAATTCACTCTATATAGCACAAACAGGGCTACCATAATATGCGAGCAACGTGTATGTAGATGTTTGTATTTTTAAGAGAATAATGTTTATGCGTGGTTATTGGAAAAAAATAAAATGAAAGTTGCTGAATTAAGACCACAAAACACATATTAAATATGTGTCCACAAGACTTTTGACTAATGGATGTTGTCCCTTTGAGTTCTAGCTTCAAAATGATGTGAAAATCATCCTGCCTAATCGTTCACATAAAACACTACATTGATTTAAACATTGTAAAACAGTTTTTTTTGTCAGAAGAGGTTTATGCGTGGGAGTGGTAATGGGTCATCAATATTAATGAGATTCAGACCAGGGGTGTGACATAGACGCTCCCCCAAGTGCTAATGGGCCATCAAGTGAGGCAGCCTGAACAAAGAATGAGGAGATTCAAATGTTTTGTTTTTCAATCTGTTTTATTGTAATTTTATCAGCCTGAGCATTGGTGTTGTGGCACAGAGTTGAAACTGCATTCTCAGAAAAAAACATTTTGAAGAGAGTCTGGGGAGTGTGTGTGTCAGCAGAACTCAGCTGTGGTCCAAGTTCCCGGGCAGGCAGGAATCTCAGAGTCTGTGGAACCATATCAATGTCAGTCTCTGTTTTCCATGACAGAGTGGACTCCTTGTTGCTCGTCTGAATGTTTGTCTTGGCCCTCTTTGCCACATTCCTATAAAAATAATAATATTAATTAGAGATGCACCGATTACAATTTTCTAGGCCGATTCCGATTTCCGATTTTTCACTGAGTTTGACCTGCCGATACCGATTTTAGCCGATTCCGATTTAATTTTTTTCTAACCACTTTACAGCACACACAAATATTTATTTTCCATCTTTTCTTTAACCCTTTCACGCGTAAGTTTAAAATATTCTAACTGACACCCCCACCCCCCGAGTGAGTTTTTTCGCGAACGTTCCCTTTAATGTTTCCATGGCGACGCGTCACGCGATACACCGCAGCCACAATAAAACTGTATGACAGATGTGTCGCTTTTATTTCACTTTTCCTTTTTTATTCAAAATATTCACAAACTTGCTTACCATGTCATCAACTAGCCTATCTGATATTCCGATTCTCAAATACGTGTAAGTGAGTGGTCGTTTAAAAACCTTTAATCTTGATCTATAATGAGATGGGCGCCGCAATGTTGTCCTGTCAGTCGGATTTACAGCACGTGAATTCATCAGTTTCTCCGAAATAAATGCAAGAAAGTGGCCGGTGAACTGAGAAGAATAGAGTAAACTTTATAGTTACTTCCCCTATGTTTGTCTGATATGAATAACACACATGTCGGCAAATTATATTTGAATAGATTGTTATTGCTGCTTCCACAGACATCAGTGTGTGTTTTACAAACTCCAAATGTATTGTTTTAATCGTGCTTATGTGTATTTAAATATCTGAAACCTAAAATAAACATTATGAGGTTGAAAACACTGCTTAGTTGTGCCATAACAGCGCTGAACGCGTCCGACTCTGGCTCAGCGCCAGGCAGCCAACGCGCGAAAGCACAGTTTGAATCTGGCAGTTATGCGACGTCACTGAACATCTAAATGTGGCACCGCACCGTACTCTCATGGGCACAGACATACAAATCTCATATATGAGACCGTACCGCTCAAAAGGTTAATCATGCGGCGCCCGAGTGCATTTGACCGGCATAAAATCGGCATATGTCAGACTGATCGGCCGGTCGCCGGTCATGGCCGATCACATGAAAATCGGCCAATTCCGGTCACCAGCCGATCAATCGGTGCATCTCTAATATTAATAAAGGTTAATAAAGGTTGATCAAAGTACTATCAGCATGTCAGGGCAGGGCAATCAGCATGTTGATAAAACAAAAAATATATAAGCTCTTTTATATTAACATTACCAATCAATAATTGTAATATTGTGCATGCATAACACATTTTTTGCAAAGCCACAGTAGTAGGTAAAAAAATAGTAGATAAATATGTACTTACTCTTTTTGATTTCCGTTGCTGCGTGTCCTGCGAGTTGCAGTGGAAGGCGAGAGTGAACAAGCTACATTCCTTTTAAAAAAAGATGAAAAATATTTTTTTCATATATTTTACAGAGTACAATTCCAGCACATGCATAACTGATGGACATTTAGCAATGCTGATAACACAAAACATATGTAACATCAACCAATCTCCAAAAATAAATAATAAAGTCATACAGGCTCATATTATTAACACTAAGTATAAACAAAATTGAACTAACATCTGTAAAATAGTGGGTAAATATGTACTTACTCGAACTGATTTCTGACTGTGTTGCTAAGCGCACTCCGAGTTGCAGGCGGAGGTAGTGATGAAGCTACATTCCTTTTAAAAAAGTTGAAGAATATTATTACATAAATATAACTATAGTAGCATTAGTCTATAATGAATAACTGATGTAAATAATTTTAGACGCGTGCAATAAGCCTATATGCGTGTCAATGGGCCATTACCGGAGAGGCACACCGCAAACATTAGCCTAACACATTTGTGCACTTCATTAACTGGGTATATTTACACATTTCAGCACATTTACACACATTTACAACTGATATTTGCGAGCATGCATCGTTAATGATAATGAGGCAGCATTTATATAGTCAAAATATAATCTAAACACCTACTAGGCCTACTTTCTAAAATAATTTCTAAATTCTATCTTTCATACATAATGATCTAAACATATCATTTAGGCTACACATACAAATACAAATTTCCTAACCAAGGGGTGTAGCATATGTACACAAAAAACAAAACAAAACATTTTTGACGTTGAAATGGTACGAGATATTAAATTCATGGTATAGATATGCACTTTCATTAGATCGTGTTGAATATAGGTAGATATCAAATGTCAATACTCTGGATGGCAAGTCCACCCAGTATAATATGTAAGCTCATGTTTTGAATAGCTTGTCAACTAATGCAAGTAAGAATAAATACTTACTCATCCGAAATTCTATCCACGGCTGGATCAAGTCGCTCTTCAAAATACAAACGGTCGTCATCAGAGTAGTCGCGCTCTTCTTCTGATGAAAATCTGGACTCTTTGTCGCTAGTATCCAGGACGAGCTGAAGGGCTTCCGCACCGGTGTACCGTGTCATCTTCCCAACACGCAGGTGACGAAATGATGAAACTTGAAGCGTTTAATGCATTTGCTTGGGGGCGTTTACCTGTTTTGCATAGATGGCTTAACACATTATCTTGTGAATAGCGCGCTCCGTGAGTAGGCGTGAACGAATTAAAGTCAATGAGCTCGTAATGAGCTCGACTGGAATCGCTCTCTTTTTATACAGATTACAGAAGCTGAGAATATTTGTTTTTTATATAAATTACTTCATTTAAAAGCTGCGATCTCAAGCTTTATGCCCGTGGGTCTGTTTGCCTGTTTGACTGAATTTTCGCGGAGTTATAGATCATTTTCGAACGCGTTTCAAATGGGAGTTTACTGACAGAGAGAAGGCAGAAATCGCATCATGTTAATTTTTCTTTATTTGTCAAAAAGCAAAACACTTTATTTTTATTGTGAGTATACAGAAAAAAAAATAGAAACTGAACAGGATCGATTGATGTATAACACGAAAATTAAAGATCAAAATTAACAGAGCATTTTGTGTTTATTTTTCATTGCTAAAAAAAAAAAACGAGCAAAACGCGCGGGCGCGTTTTTGGTCCCCAGAGGGTTAAGGAACCCTTCTCGGTAGATGTGGTATCCATGCCTTGAGCTGGAGCTCGGCGGTGGCCCTAGGGAGAAGTGCTACTGTTAGCCTGACGTGTAAGTAGTAAGGGGCTTTAACCTTGGGTTAATGTGTTTTTGTGCTTGTTACACATAGTTGTTAAGCATCCCCTTAGCATGGCGGCGTTCGACGCAGTGGGAGTTCCCTTTCGAAAGGGAACGTCTCAGGTTACGAATGTAACCTATGTTCCCTGAGAACAGGGAACGAGCACTGCGTCTCTTTGCCCTGCTTTCGGTCTGCTTATTCAGTCCCTTCAGACGAAGAGGATGACATGTTCTCTGAGCACTCCCTTTATACTTCCCGGGTGCGTCAGAGCATGACGTCATGGCTGATGCGGGCCAATATGATTGGCGGGTTTTTACAGGTACTTCAGTCATTGGTCATGCTGAGGCGGTTCCCCAAGCGTCATTCGACGCAGTGCTCGTTCCCTGTTCTCAGGGAACATAGGTTACATTCGTAACCTGAGACGTTTTCCTTGTAATCTGAGACCCGTCCAGTGCTGTCCGTTTTGGGTCTGTCTAAGATGAAGAATTGAGGCTCTTGCGTGTTTAATCTGTAGCTGGTGAGGTGTACTGTCTTTATTGAAGATCGCCATGGTGGAAACCAGCGAATCTGTGATTATGTTGTCGTTAAGAGCAACTACTTCTCTGTCAGGTCACAGCCAGGACACCTGTATTCCTGTACGGCAGCAGAGATCATTTAAATCTAGCCAGTCGGAGCGCACTCCAAATCCGGCTGCTCTGATGTCTAACTTTCTGTTCTGCTTTAGTTTAAATCCAAGAAACTGGGACTCGTTTGTGGAAGCAGCAGGTATTCTGCGACGCTGTAGATGTAAAAACAGCGATTCGCGCACACACGTGTACACACACACACTCACTCACACACACACACACACACGTGTACACACACACACACTCACACACACACACACACACACACACACACACACTCACACACTCACTCACTCACTCACCTTCTTACTCTCTCACACACACACACACACACACACACACACACACACACACACACACACACACACTTGGGCTGGGACGATACACCAGACTAGACTAACACTAGACTTATACAGACTGTACATTAAGATGAATCATATTTACAAAAACAATTCATCATTCTGAGTTTTATTTCAGAAGCATCATACAGTACTACATTCTCTTGAATAAATAATTCAATAACAAATAATTTCTTTAAGTCACTTGTCGCCACCTAGTGGCGAAACATTGTAATCGATAAATGCGTTATTTTAAGTGCCAAGTTTTTATCAAAAGCTGATTTATTCAACACAGATTTGAATGTTGCGATATGATTTTGTCAAAGGTTTAATAGACAGACGAATTAGAAGAAGATCGCTGTACAAACTGTATATTCAGTCCCCTAATCCTAACTGATGTATTTTAACAATGTGAACTAATGAGTACTTGTATATATTTCATAATGACAGCATTATGTTATTTATTTTTTAAGTGTTATGTTTATCTTTGGATATAGGCTTAATGTGTGTCATTGTTCTCTACAGGTTGAGTGGTTGTGGTGTCACAGATGAAGGTTGTGCTGCTCTGGCTTCAGCTCTGAGATCAAACCCCTCACACCTCAGAGAACTGGATCTGTCATTTAATGCATGTAATTATCCAGAAGTGAATCTGCTGAAGGATCTGAAGGATGATCCACATTATAAACTGGAGACACTATGGTAAGAATAGTTCTTAACAATTTTCAAATGGCTGTTTTACTCACTAGAAATAAAAGGAAATTGTACCAGGTTCAGTAACACCACGTGTGTGTGTGTGTGTGTGTGTGTGTGTGTGTGTGTGTGTGTGTGTGTGTGTGTGTGTGTGTGTGTGTGTGTGTGTGTGTGTGTGTGTGTGTGTGTGTGTGAATATTTTAAGATTCTTAAATTGAGCTTCATTTTTGCAGGTCTCTGAACTTTAAACTGTTTAATATGAGTTTAATTCTGCTCATAGTGTTGTGACCGATTGGGAAAATAATATTAATATTATATTTTATGGAAGTAAAATAATGTCAAATGTTTTTGAAACAAAAAGCCAGTTGAATTGCACTACTTGAAAAAAATAGACATTGCATTAACCATGCTTGCATTTTCATGCATTATATTTTTTAGGGCTTGCATTTTTATGGGCTGAAATTCAGCATGGTTGAATATTTAAGTTGTGAATATTTAAATTCAAAACATTTCAAACACATTTTCATAATTACTAATTAAATAATCCA
Organism: Rutilus rutilus; assembly: GCA_021464565.1. Classification (NCBI taxonomy): domain Eukaryota; kingdom Metazoa; phylum Chordata; class Actinopteri; order Cypriniformes; family Leuciscidae; genus Rutilus; species Rutilus rutilus. Next base: position 43,318,291 of record JAJAQA010000008.1, read on the forward strand.
TATTCACCTTTCATATTTCACTTCCAAAATATTCAAACTGTTTAAAAATACATGTTTACAACTACTAATGCAATGCCAAGTAGTGCAATTCAACAGGCTTTTTTGTTTCAAAAACATTTTAAATGAATTTGGATGATATAGATTATCTAGTTAGTTTTCTTATGAAAAGATGTGACAGACGTAATATCTCATACTGCATATGTGACTGTTTGTGTGTTTTATTTTAGGACTGACTATGACTTTTAGATGACAGTCTGATCTTCTGATGATCATGTGATGGTGAATAAGGATCCACTACAGAGACTCACAGTCAACAGAATCAACAGAGACTGAAGATAAAGTGACTTCACTGTTATAACTTAAGACTTAATTTAGATTTCAACAATCCTCTGACAGACCTGATGAGGCGACAGTGAAACACCTTTTATTTCAGAGCAAATTACAATCTACAATTACAGATGGCAGAGAGCGTGTGTGGCGTCGTGTGGGTGAGCGGTTTGCTGATGTTACCGTTCTGGATCGTGTGGCCCATGGTGGCGGTGGGGTTATGGTATGGGCAGGCGTATGTTATGGACAATGAACACAGGTGCATTTTATTGATGGCAGTTTGAATGCACAGAGATACTGTGACGAGATCCTGAGGGCCATTGTTGTGCCATTCATCCACGACCATCACCTCATGTTGCAGCATGATAATGCACGGCCCCATGTTGCAAGCATCTGTACACAATTCCTGGAACCTGAAAACATCCCAGTTCTTGCATGGCCACATACTCACCGGACACGTCACCCATTGAGCATGTTTGGGATGCTCTGGATCGGCGTATACGTCCTGCCAATATCCAGCAACTTCACACAGCCATTGAAGAGGAGTGGACCAACATTCCACAGGCCACAATCAACAACCTGATCAACTCTATGTGAAGGAGATGTGTTGCACTGCGTGAGGCAAATGGTGGTCACACCAGACACTGACTGGTTTTCTCATTAAATGTTGAGAATAAAGTCTTGTTTCGAGAAAAAAACTGTTACATTTCAAGAAAAAACGTCCAAATAAAATGTTGAGAATTAACTTTTTTTCTCGAAATTTAACGAGTCTTTTCTCGAAACAACTTTATTCTATCTATAACGGTAAAAATTATTACAGGCCGATAATTTCATTTATATAAAAATATAACTACAATTAAACATTATTAAAATACACCGAGTGATGGATATACTTACTGAAATGTTAGATGTTGAGAAAAAAAAAGATATATAATTAATGTAAAGTTAAATTGATAATTAAATTGTATTTTTGAATTAAGTAAGGTAAAGGTATTGGTCGCAGAGATTAAATTGTCCAGAGATATTTGGTCACAGAGATGAAACTGTCCAGAGAGATGCTCAGATGTCCAAAGATGAAATTTTCGCAGAGATACTTTGTAGAATTTCTGACTAAAGGGACCTGTGAAACATGGCAATCGTATATATAGTCCCGCATTTAAAAAAAAAAAAAAGTGATGAGACATTCTCATTGGTCATTTTCAAATGTCTTTAAAAAAGACAATATTTTATTGATGAGTCGCGTTACATTGTTTTTTTTTAAATCTGTGTAACATACACTCACCTAAAGGATTATTAGGAACACCATACTAATACTGTGTTTGACCCTCTTTCGCCTTCAGAACTGCCTTAATTCTACGTGGCATTGATTCAACAAGGTGCTGAAAGCATTCTTTAGAAATGTTGGCCCATATTGATAGGATAGCATCTTGCAGTTGATGGAGATTTGTGGGATGCACATCCAGGGCACGAAGCTCCCGTTCCACCACATCCCAAAGATGCTCTATTGGGTTGAGATCTGGTGACTGTGGGGGCCATTTTAGTACAGTGAACTCATTGTCATGTTCAAGAAACCAATTTGAAATGATTCGAGCTTTGTGACATGGTGCATTATCCTGCTGGAAGTAGCCATCAGAGGATGGGTACATGGTGGTCATAAAGGGATGGACATGGTCAGAAACAATGCTCAGGTAGGCCGTGGCATTTAAACTATGCCCAATTGGCACTAAGGGGCCTAAAGTGTGCCAAGAAAACATCCCCCACACCATTACACCACCACCACCAGCCTGCACAGTGGTAACAAGCCATGATGGATACATGTTCTCATTCTGTTTACGCCAAATTCTGACTCTACCATCTGAATGTCTCAACTGTCCAATTTTGGTGAGCTCGTGCAAATTGTAGCCTCTTTTTCCTATTTGTAGTGGAGATGAGTGGTACCCGGTGGGGTCTTCTGCTGTTGTAGCCCATCCGCCTCAAGGTTGTGCGTGTTGTGGCTTCACAAATGCTTTGCTGCATACCTCGGTTGTAACGAGTGGTTATTTCAGTCAAAGTTGCTCTTCTATCAGCTTGAATCAGTCGGCCCATTCTCCTCTGACCTCTAGCATCAACAAGGCATTTTCGCCCACAGGACTGATGCATACTGGATGTTTTTCCCTTTTCACACCATTCTTTGTAAACCCTAGAAATGGTTGTGCATGAAAATCCCAGTAACTGAGCAGATTGTGAAATACTCAGACCGGCCCGTCTGGCACCAACAACCATGCCACGCTCAAAATTGCTTAAATCACCTTTCTTTCCCATTCTGACATTCAGTTTGGAGTTCAGCATTAATGAGAAATTGAACAGGTGTTCCTAATAATCCTTTAGGTGAGTGATATATATATATATATATATATATATATATATATATATATATATATATATATATATATATATATTGCCCGTTCGATGTGTGCAAAAATATTGTATTGGTGAAAAAACGTTATCTCTAATACTTTTTTTTTTTTTGTCATGTACAAACGGCATGGCAATATCATTTCATCTTTGCATTAGAATATACATAACAGGGGCTCGTTCTTCGTACGTTGCTTATTACATCCGAGATCAAATGACACATCCAAGATGATTTCATCGTGCTAATCATTATCCGGCTAATTGAGTTCTTCGAACACACCTGTTGTTTTTGATTAGTATCACTGGATTGAGTTATCTGAGATAATTGCGCGTTCATGCGCTGGCTTAAAAGGGGATATGTATCGATAGTAGAAACATTGATCAGCAACGCTGCTATTGTATGTTCAGCATGGCCAAAGAGCGGCTCAGTTTTTCTCCTCAGCAGAGCAAGATAGTCGAAGTTTATTCGGAATTTTAATGTTTAATAAAAAAATAAAAAAACGCCAGCGAACACCTCAAAGTCTGCAAAAGCCAGGAGAAAGGGCTGGCAAAAAGTAGCAGACAATTTAAATCCGTTAGAAGTGGCCATGCTAGATGTTTTTATTATTTTGTTCATTGTAATGTCAGAGTCACCACACTAGAACATGGGACCAAAGTGAAGTACAAAAATATTCTACATAATGGTAATTTTTAGTTATATTAGCCTATAGTCTCTTCTCTTCTATAAAAGGCACTGTTAAATAAATGGTTGTCTGTTTATAAAAGCAACCAAGAAAAAGGCTGAAAAAAAGAAAAGATCTTAGTAGCCTACACTGTAAAATATTTTTTGCTGCATTAAATTAAGGCCGTATAGTCATTTCAACTGTTAAATCTTGAGTAATGATGAATTGCTTTGACTTGTGAAAGTGAAAACTGATAAACTTATGTTAATGTAAAACTATTTATTGAAGAAGAGTTGAAAAAGAGTTATATATGTAGTTCATTGTAATGACATTGTGTTTTCCTCTTTTGTGCACTTTTACATAATACACCAACACTTGTTAACTTAAGTGGACATTTTATAACTTTCCAAAGGAAAGAAAGTATAAGACTTTGTAATGTCCATTTGTTTCCATTGCACTGGACAGTGAATAAACCCTCTCAGATGACTGTCATATGGAGGAACTAACCTACCTGCAAGTGCATAAATAACTTTACTTAATTTATACTTGTATGCTTTATGGCTGCAATATAAGTTGCAGGATTCCACATCTACAGAAAGGCCTACAGAAGAGTCTGCACAGACAGAGGAGACATAGGCCTACAGGTGGGCAGTGGATAGCCAACTTTTCCTTTTTATTTGTTGCATGAGGCATGTGTCTATATCTCTTGTTGCAGGCACTTGACCACTGGCTTTTTTTTTACAAAGAACAATTGAAATAAAACTCAAGGAACTAAGCATATTTGTCTTTTATTAAATATATATTTATTTTTTTTGGCAATGTTGTGTAATATGGCACATGCAGCAATGTCACAGGCCCTGTCAGGTGTGCAACCCTCAGACTTTTCAGACACTGACATCTTCCCTTTAGTTAGCCAAAGTTCATTTCATTGTGTGCCCTTGTCCTGGCTAGAGCTGCATTGTAACTGGTTTGGGTCAGGGAATGGGGTCATAAAACACCTGTCTGCAGGCAGGAACATGTCATAATCACCTATGAGAAAATGCAGTTCTGTTAGGATCAGCATAAGTGTATGTAATACAGTGAGCTTGATATTTAATTGTGGAACTTTCCTTACCACTTTCAAATAATGTGCATAAATGTGAATCTCTACAAATTCTTAAGTCATGCACAGATCCTGGCCATTTTGCTTTCACATTTGTGATATGGAAGATTTGTCAACTGCCTTTTTTTTTATTTAATATAATATTATTAATCTGGAATATTAAGAATCACAATAGTAACTGGGCTGCACATTTACATTGTGAACCCCCTTTCTGTTCACATAATCCCCTTCATTGAGGCCTTGATGGCAGTCTAGCCTATAAGCCTGAGTGACATACTGTAATCAGCATGGTCATGATCGCATGATCTTCATAAAAAAATATTTAAATAGTCTAATAAATAGTATAGTCTAATAAATAAAATAAAATAAAAACTGCTTTAAAAAACTGCTTTACAACATTGGGTCTAAAGTGGCTTGGAAATGCCCAAAAAAAAAAAAAAAAAAAACTGTTTTTTAAACCTAAAAGCGGCAGGTAAACTCCGAATGACACGACAGACAGCACTTTCCATCAAGTTCTCCGCATCTCCAATAGTGTAAAGGAAAGAGCCACTCGCAAATAATCTTAGGGCAATGCAAACAGTTTGTGCTGTAGTTAAAGCCCGACTCCGACAAGTCGAAAATAAATGTGCGTTTCCAACAAATTAATAATGTAAACGACAATCTCACGAGTCACGAGAAAAAATATATATCTCAGAAAGTGCACTCTATCGCTGAGCTGGACTTCCCGTATCAGCTCCGCTTATGAAGCCGGGATCTAATCCTGTTTACATGAAATAAGCTGCTCCCGAGCCGGTTTAAGTTTGCGCACCTGTTGCTATGACAGCAAGTCCAGGATGAGCGTCGAAGAACCAAACAATCCAAGATCATGCCAAATCGTCAACAATCAAATCCAGCTAACTGAGTTAGCGACGTACGAAGAACGGGCCCCTGGTGCATAAAAGAAATACAAATAAAACAAGAAAAATAACAATCATAGTATTAAACAAAAAAGATTGAAAGGTTAAAGGGGCTTGTTTGTGTTTTTGTTTTGTAAATCATATTCTTCTTTAATGCAAACAATTTTTATTGCATTCTTTTTTTTCATCATTTTAAGGGCTTTTATATAAGACACTCATTGAGAAGTTCTCTCATTTACAACTCTTCTCATTTATTACTCATTTACAAGTAAAGTAATACATTACAAGTAACATGCATTACATAATCAGATCACTTTTTGATGTTACGAGTAAATTAATCCAATACAAGTCACATACATTATGTAAGCATGTTACATTCTAATAATACAAACACATTTATTTACATAAATGTCACTGCAGATTAAGTATTTTCAAAAACAATATTCACAGTATAAGTATGAACTGTAGCTGAAATATAGCCATTGATGCATGAGGTCCACTACAGTGGACAGATGATTAATCTGATTTTTCTCCCAATCTAAAATCAAAACTTGGAAAATGTAACTGTGATATGACTCATCATTAGATATTGCTTGATGCTGCAATATTTTTTTATCTACAAGAGTCTCCTAGGAAAAAAGGAATGGTTGGATATTCCGGAGCAACTTGGCATTTCTGACTGACATCTTGGTTTGAAAAAAACAACAACAACATTGAAACACACGGCTTGCCACTTGGTTGCAATGTATAGGATGATGCACCAGGGTGGGTCCACTGAAGAGAATTATGTGCAACTATGCCATCAAAACCCGTGCAAATTTAAGCAAATGCTTTTTTAATAGCTGTCTTAAGCCGAGGTAAGGCTGTTCCAGGCGGGATACATGAGCGCTGAGCACACGGTGATCCCTTGGATCTCAGATCTCCGAAAACGTCAGATCAAATTTTTAAATAGGCGCTATCTGTATAAACAAACAACATATTTGAGATTGAAACAACTACATTATCGACTGAAAAACTCTTAAAACTACATTTCGTGACACATTAACAGTAGTATTTTTTAATTTCGCAGTCTTTCTCCTGCTATTGACGCAACTTGAGATTTAAAATAATAGCTGTAGAATATACACAATTTACATATACAATATACAAGTTAATTTAATCTTACCTTGCATATAGCAGTGGGAGTTAGCATTCTACATAAAGCTACCACATAATAACACTAAAACAGCTCACGTTAGCTACAAGTTATCGCGAGAACAGATTTAGATCAGGCATACTACTGGCATACTAATGGGGTCCTACGCCCGGACTCAACACACCGAGTAACCGGATTATTCACCACACCGGTGTGGTGAAGTATCCGGTCACTCTGAAGTGATGGGTCCGGGCTGAGGAGTCTACCTCTCCCAAAACTTGAATCTGACATGTTCCCATCAGCATTCAAATTGTCTGCATTGAAACCATGTGCCATCATTCCTCATTAACATACAGGTCACCAAACAATGAGTAATGTATTTTCAATTGTAAAAAAAAAAACTCTTAAGCACACAACAAATGATTAAAGGATACCAAGGGGTGAAAATTAAAAGTGGTAGCGCTAATTATGAAGTGAAATGTCCAGTTCAGCAAAAATGAACCTATTTGTGTTACTGTTCATTGAAACCTTGAGTGAACCGCAGCGTCCACCGGTGACCAAACGGCATTGATCCTTGGACGAAGATCCTGGAAGACGAGCTGATCTTCATCCGGGTCACGGCACCACTGTAACCGGCCTAATTCTGCCCACTGTTATGATCTGCGTTGTGTTGGTTTATTGAGAGAAGACACCGGACACTGGAACTGCTGCTCATGGAGAATTTATTATCATGGAGGATGTGGATAGTACTGGATGGATTAAAGAGAAAATACAGCAATGAAAAGTGTTTTCTCTGTGATTTTATCACCTCTCCGCAACTCACTCAAAGCAGACTCAGTACACATCACAATGATAATAACATATCAAAAATACTATGAATGAAACATGTTGCAAACAAGTGCAAAATGAATTGTCACAATTTATCCAAACATACATTATATTCTCTTGCAGCTAATTTTAAGTCAATCATAAATTAGCCTAGTAAAGAAACAAATTGATACAAAATTAAGACATTGGAAAATTAAACAGAAATAAACCATACCTGGATGGATTAAAGAGAAAATACAGCAATGAAAAGTGTTTTCTCTGTGATTTTATCACCTGCAGATTAAAGACCAGTAAATGAATCAGTTAAAATCACCACGTTCTATTGACGCACACACATACTCAAAATCGCTGTACTCAGTAATAAAACTATCGAATCCTATCCATCCATTCATTCATAAAAGACTTCCTAAGACATTTATAACAGTCTTAACAATAATATTACCACATATTATGAACTTAATCAACCTTCTGAGAACTTTTATAAACTGAAATCGAAAGAGCACCTCTAACTGCTTACCTCTCCGCAACTCATCAAAGCAGACTGAGGACGCAGCGCGAGGTGTGAACGGTAATGACGTCATGACGGCAGCAAAAATACAACGCAAAACTTATTTCCCAAATTAATACTAATGATATTAAAAACCAAATTATAGCCTTTTCTTAGACAATTAAGTATAAAGTAAATAAACAAAAATTGACAGGAAGGATCATTAGTGAAATACATTAATTCTTATTTTGAATATTTACTCATGAATATTAACATCCGTCACACATACATGAAGTTGAGGATTATGAATGAAAATATAAATAACTATACTTTTCATTTAAATAAATTTCTTCAAATACTCCGTTGGTGTAGCAGTCAAACCATTAAAACTCCAAAAAAAAAAATTAAAGTCATTCTGAGCACCAGCCTATGAACACACACACATACACACACACTCTCACACACACTGTAGATTTAACAAATTGCTGCTCAATTCAAATAACATCCATTATAAAAAAATCTGTAATTTTCATTCAACTGGTCACATCTCACATTCACTTTCACGAAAAAACACACAAAATGATTATAATAAAAGTCAAAGGTGACACGTTACAATAAGGTCTCATTAGTTAATGCATTAACAAACAAGCAATATTTTTTATATCACATTTGCATTTATTAACCATTGTTTATGTTAATCAAAATGTTCATGTTTGTTCATATAGCTTTAATGTTAACAGATTCAACTGTTGATCATAGAATTATTAATAAATACAGTGGAAGTATTGTTTGCTTCATGTTAACTAATGAAACCTTATTGTAAAGTGTTATCAGGTCACATTACACCAAACAGAAACCGGAATGTCGAGAATATTAATTTTACACATGAAAAACAAGTAAACATTCAGTCCTGCAGAAATTCTGGGTAATATCTGAGGTAGAAGAAGCTGGGGTTCATTACAAACATTTCCAACACATAATAAAAACATCTTCATGTGATAAAAGTGACAAATACCAATGAAAACAGAGTTTCATCTGCTTGTTTATCTTCATTCATTTGAATCTTAATAACTGTTGTGAACAGATTCTGTATGATTGCAAACAAATCAAACAAACATCAGAAAACAAACAAAAAAGAGATCAAAGAGTAAATGTCAAAAACATGTCCGGGTCACATGACCAATAAAACACACCATAAGGATAAAATAAATTATATTCCACATAATTAAAACTAGGAACATGAAGATTCTCTGCATCGTGACATTATTTTTTTAATGACAATTTAGCACTTTTTATGGCAATTATGAAAAGGATTTTTGTTTATTTTACAAATATATATATATAAAAAAAACGAATTATATATTATAATTGTATAAAAAATATATATATATATTTTTTTTTAACATTTTTAATATTTGTTGTACTACCTTTATGCCCAATTAAATTTAGCATACAGTGAAAAAATTAATAATTGTGGGAAAAAAAGTGTAACGAAATCCAAAAAATAAATATAAATTGTAGCGGAAAACAACAACTCATTGTTGTGGAAAAAAAATTCTACAAATTGTTTTGAAAAAAAAGTAAAGAAATTGTTGCAAAAAAAAAAAAAAAAAAAAAGTAATGCAAAAAAAATTGTCGTCAAAATTATTTTCATGCAAAATGTAATATGTTCTCTCTTTAGGTCTTGGGCTGAACTTTGACCCGGGCATGTTTTTGTGCCGACCTTTGACCTGGGCATGTTTTGTCCCGACCTTTGACCCGGGCATGTTTTAGTGCCAACCTTTGACCTGGGCATGTTTTTGTCCCGACCTTTGACCCGGGCATATTTTTGTCCTGACCTTTGAACCGGGCATTTTTTTTGTCCCGACCTTTGACCCGGGTATGTTTTAGTGCCAACCTTTGACCCGGGCATGTTTTCGAGCCAACCTTTGACCTGGGCATGTTTTTGTCCCGACCTTTGACCTGGGCATGTTTTGTCCCGACCTTTGACCCGGGCATGTTTTAGTGCCAACCTTTGACCCGGGCATGTTTTCGAGCCAACCTTTGACCCGGGCATGTTTTTGTCCCGACCTTTGACCCGGGCATGTTTTCGAGCCAACCTTTGACCTGGGCATGGTTTTGTCCCAACCTTTGACCCGGGCATGGTTTTGTCCTGACCTTTGACCCGGGCATGTTTTACTGCCGACCTTTGACCCGGGCATGTTTTCGAGCCATGGACCCGAGTGTTCGGCTAATCCCGCAGGAGTCAGGAGTTAGCGCAGCGAGGTCTGCAGTGAGCGCATGTCCTTCAGCAGACTTCATCGTGACACACACAGACGTATCGCATGTGTTCCTCAACGCTTGCAGAGCCGCTCGTCTTCTCTCCTTTAGTGAAGGCAGACGAGGATGGACAGGTAAAATGAGACGCAGCCTCCTGATAATGCTGACATTGGTTCTACATTGAGTTGTAGTCGACAGCATGATCACCTGAGCTGGGATTTGATGCTATCCTGAGCTTTATCTCCTGCTCCCTGATTCCTGCTTTATCAGCCAATCATTCATATTCCTGAATCACTATTAAATGTGATGAATGTCACTGATCTCCATTCAGTTCAGCTGTTCCTGCTGAAACACAATCACAACAAACTACATCTTGTGTTGATGAGAAAGTGACTGACACGGCTATTGTGTGATATTTAAAGAGATGAAGCTCTACATAAGGTGAATCTGCAGCTTTAGAGAAATATCCACTGGAAAAACCCAAGCTCTTTTATTCTCCAAGATAAACGTGTCGCTTGAACGCTATTGTCATGGAAATGAGCTGATATATAGTTTATAGTAATGGCTGTAGTTCAGAGGTGTTTATTCTTCTTCATGCAGAGTTTATCTCCAACATTGATCCTGATGATCTTGATTAGCAGCTTCAGTGTGTCTAATTAGAGCTGGAGATAAACTCGCTGGAAGAATCACACACAGTGTAATGCTGATTTAATGGCTTTACCGTTGATGTTTTGTTGAAATCTCACCATTGTTTCAACATTAATTGCGGGTGCAAAAGTGATATTGAACCAACATAACTTTGTAATGTTACTTTGTAATTCAGTGCAGTTAGCATTGATGCATCGACATCGACTCAACATTGTTTCAATGATTGCTTGCTATCTTAAAATAAGTTATCAATACATAATAATTTTTTTTTTTTTATTAAAACTGTAAAAAAATTAACAGTAATTTTAAGTTTTACTGTATGGTTTTAATTTATCTGATTCTTTCAGGTTTATGTCACATTGCATTATTCCACATTTGTAAATCGCTTTGAAAAAATCATCCTCTAAATGACTAAATGTAATTATAAAGACGATTGGATGATGACAAACGTATTTCATATCATACAGATGTGATCAAACAAAGTCCTCTTTATGGTTTATCATCAGGAACTCTGCCTTTGCAGAAAAAAAAAGGGAAAGACAAAACTGAACAACTGAAGGCAAGGATTAAAAAAAAACAACAAAAAAACATGATAAATTACACAGATAAAAACAAACTGAAAAATACCAGAATAAATTCAAGAATGGTAAAAAAAAAAAATAAAATAAAAAAATAAATAAATAGAAGACCAAAAGTATGAACAAACGAGTGAACAAATTGGAGAATAAACATAAGCACAAAACTAATTTATAGAAGACCAAAAAAAGCGACGCGAGTGCTTTTGCAAAAAAAAAAAAAATCACAATCTCCAACGCGCGAATACGCAACACCGTCTGCTCTCACACGCATGCGCCATGGTGCTCTCGTGAACGCGCGTCTCTGTTTACCCCTTCTCTCTCTCTCTCTCTCTCTCTCTCTCTCTCTCTCTCTCTCTCTCTCTCTCGTGACAGAAAGTGTAAGTAAGTTTTCCTGTCGCCATTTTGAGCTGGAAAAATACGAATACGTCACGGAAAAAACAGAGCATCAAAGTGTTTATCAACGTTTAAGAAGGAATGTACGTGTGTCTTTATGATGTTAAAGCTGGAGGATTTGAGATCCTGTATCTTGTAAAAGTTTGATCAAGGTGAGTGTTCATGTGTGACTTCCTTATATTAATATGAATCTCTGGAGGACATTTTACTTAATTGTTTGTTTGATATTTAAGGGTTTCTTTCAGGTCAAGGTTTCTTTTGTGTTTCGTGATGTTTGTGATTCTTCAGAAGTTGAACAGTATGTGTGTAAACATTGTTCAGATGATGTATTTCAAGACGTTTGTCAAGTTTTTGTCATTAAAACGCTCTTGTATGTAGTCCTAATTTCTTACGCATCTAATCCCATGCCTCTGTTGCTGATTCCAAAACGCCATTTTAGAGTTAGTTCGGAGGTTTGAGCCACTGAGAGCAGACTAATGCTGGGGACACACTGAACGACTAGCTGACACATTCTCTGACTGTTTCCATCGACTGCAGCAGCAGATCTTAAAACCCCTTCCCCATCACCCCCAATTTTGGCAAGTGCTGCATACATGACATACCCAAAATAAAAAGGTTGCTGCTCATAAGTAATTCTGAATAGAAACATAACACACACATATTTAGAAAGCCAACCCTTGAGAGTTTATAGTTCAAGACTCAAAATTAACCAGACTGTTATTAATATTGAGATATATAAGCTCAAACATAAAAACAAAAACAACAAATATTAAGAATATATTTATTAAATGTATAAAAATATTATGTGAATTTTTTATATATATTATGCAACTTATAACCACAACTAAAGTGTAGCCACAATTGTGGTCATGCTTCATTTCAAATCTGAGGATGATATCTCTAAAATTATGCATTTTATGAAGCCTATTGTGTGACCATGTCAGGGGAGACAGTGGCGGATACAGAACGTCATTAATGGGTGGGCCTGGTGAATATACGGAGGGGCCTCGGTTTTTTAAGCTTATATACACGACCAGTGGCGTAACTTTGCGCGAGCCACACGAGAAAACACTATATCCGCGCCACTGATCGCAGCGGCAACGAGCACTTTGATCACTTGATTTAAAAAAAAAACACATTTCAGCGCTAGATCGTCTCTTATTTAAAAAACGAACGAAATGAATGCTCTGCCAGTTAACTGGAGATGTTTTATTTATTTGTAGAATTGGTACATTCGTGCCGCGAGATGTTTTAAAAAGTGGTGGGGACAATATCGACCCTGGCAAATTACGCCTGTACACGATAAATATGTCAACTATAGAAGCAGATCGGTGCTTCGGTAGTGAATTTAAATAGGCCTATGTCTTGTACTCATGTCAGTCAGCCCCCGGCTGCTTTAAACCTCATCTGTCTGTTACGCAACTTGCATGTAGACTATCACAACGTTAAGTCAATGCGCGCACGGAGAGCGGTGTTGCATGATATGCCGACATAATATTTTTCTTTTGTAGCTATTTTTCGTAGCTACTGTACATAAATGTCCTCAGGAAACTATTGAAATGAAATTATTAATTAATTAATTATTATTATTATTATTATTAAAATTTAAAATGTAATTTGTTTTTATTAATCTGATTGGGTGGGCCACCGGTCAAGCTGGGTGGGCACGTGCCCAATTCAGACATTATAGCCTTTCTTCTGGCATAATGCCTGGTCATTTACATCATAATGCAATCACTATACACGAAAAACCCACGCATTAACTTGAGTCTTGTTAGAAAACAAACAACAAAAAACTATTATTGGAACTTTAAATGCGAATTCTTTAAAAAAAAAAAAAAAATGTGGAAAAGAAAGCTCCTGCAGCAGGTGCATTAGCACAACAGGTAGCCTCAAGCTACATGACACATTTTAATTTATTAATATTACACTTTTATTTAAAGCTCATTTTAAAACACCATCGAGTATTTGTATCATATTCCGGTCGCGGTCTAAAATGTTTTCAAGTCCAAAAAAGATTTTGAAATATGTTATATTTAGCATTTTATATGAAGCTATGGGCTATGCTAACCTATACCTTTATTCTTTATTCATATAAAAATACCCCAAATCGCACGAAAATAACACACAAAACACATATAAGTTAAATCGTGCATTTACTAAAACTTGTTTCGGTGAAGAAATGTCACTTTCGCTTTGTTTATCAAGGATGTCCAGAATAAGGAAGTGCACACAGGACGCGTCATGCAGAAGAGGTCACGTTGAAGCACGTCAGCTGTTCAGCGAATCATTTTTCTCCGAGGTCAGATATGACGCGAATCAGGAAGGGTAGACACACAAGCGAGCTCCGTGCGCTGTTTGAGCACTTCAGATCGCATAATTCAGTGTAAAATGAATAGGAATTCTATTCTGTGATCACTGCTGATCAAGGGGTTTTAAACACCGACTGTGAACACAGACTGAACGCGCTGAACACGCGCGCATGATCAGTCATAAGTATCAAATTACATTCATAACCGGCCTTACAGTAAGCGTGTCCTCGGCTTTATGCAGTTATTAATGCAGTTATAAGAGAGAGAGAGAGAGAGAGAGAGAAGCATGTCAATATTACTTATTTATTTATTAATTAATTCGTTTTTTTTTTTCTATTAGTGACAGTAAACTAGCCTAATAAATGAAACACAAAGCCCTTTTAACAAGTAGGCCTATCAATAATTATTTATTTGTTATATTATCTGCAATAATTACGAAAACCCGTGCAGCTATCAATGTATTTATATATTCAGTTTAATTTTCGATTGATTATAGCTTGGACTATATACTTTATTAAAATTAAACTGCATGTTTCCGTTGATTGTGAAGTTAGACATTGAAAACTGCAGATCAAGCGCATGGGGCTTCATGGTTTTTCTTGTTATGAATTGTATCCTATTTTCCGTTATTACAGTTAACTGAGCGAAGTGATCTGGAACTGTAATGCGGTCAAGACCTGCCTGGAACTACTTTAGTCGTGCGTTTCCCTGAAAATAATTGCACACCTTAGAACCTTCATCAACCAATCAGATTCAAGCATTCAACGGCCCTGTGGTCTACAGGTTAATAGTAAACGAACTCTGCTTGCTGTCCTTGGAGGAGGCTCGAACCCGAGGCTCGGCTTGAGCTCCGAGTTAAACCCTCTGTGATGGATTTGCGCATAAGAGGATAGAGATAATTTACTGGAGGAGAAGAAAGGCTGCCTGAGAATCTGTCATTCAGATGACGTGGTGTCTGCTGCTTATATAGTACGCTCGTAATGATGATCGACAGGACTGAATGTTTAGACTCCTACCGAAACCTACGTTTTAAAACTTCATTTGATTTAGTGTGTGAATGTTTCTTCATTCAGAGTCAGTGGAGGAGATCAAACTCTTCAGATTCTCCTGTATCTTCATCATGGCTGATTCACAAGGATCCAGAGATGGAGATTTTCCTCCAGGATGCAGGTACTTTCAACAAACACTGTTAAATATTGTGTTACAGCACAGAAAAAGATCTCACAGATCATAGACCAGTTTACAGAAAATAATATATTTGATTGCCTATTTTTGACTGTTTTTGTTTTAAAACTAATATGAAGGGTTAAATAAAAAGATCATAAAGTTTCCTCAAAGTGCTTTTTGGTGAAAGATGAATGTTTATATTAATATAGTTCCTCTCATAAAGAATGAACACCTTGATCTAAAGGATTAAACTGAATCTGTTCTCTGTTCCAGTTCAGTCCAGCAGAAGAGCTCAAACCCAGAGTCCAGCTGTGTGTCTGTGAAGAGTAACTGCTCTATGGATCCGCCAATGAAGTTTAAGAGTGGAGACAAACGGCCTAATCTCAGGTACATCATTTCTATAAAAGATGTTCTTATAGTATGACACTTTTGAATTAGACGCATAATTTATCTCAGTCAGTCAGTCTAATACTAGCAATGACAGCAAGTAAATGTAAGCTGAGGTTTTTTCCACCTTTATATAATGGAGTAGGTGTAAAACTGAGTGGATTTGTCTAACCGCTGGTTCAGATTTGTTGAAAGCTTCACAGTGTCTGGTCAGAACAGTGATGTTTCACAGCAAGAGTACCGTTACTAGAGTACAGTAAGGTGGTTTATCTTTAAAGCTCAGCTGAACATTGGTCTCTTTAGTCGGTTCAGTCTTCATCCTCCATTGTGCCGTTGAGAAGAGTCATGTAATCGGGGTTGATGTTGAATCATTCTATAATTATATAGTTGTTTTTAATTTGTCTGTTTTGAATTCATAATTCCTAATATTACAGTTTGTTTTTTCGATTGCTTTGATAAATTTTTTGAATCATGCTTAACATTTGCAAACCAGTGAGTTAATTTCTCCAAATAAGTGTAATCAAAGTTTGAAACTTTGAAAAGTGCAAAACACACTGAGTTACAGACGCTAAAGCAAAAGTGTCCCAACACTCCCTGGGGTCTTTCCTAAGACAGAAGTTTCCAGTAAAAGTGCACAACATTTATATGTCTGTCTGCTTTTTATTTACTTCACAGTTTTTACAGTTCAGTCCAGCAGAAGAGACCAAAACCCATGAA
Source organism: Rutilus rutilus (assembly GCA_021464565.1). Classification (NCBI taxonomy): domain Eukaryota; kingdom Metazoa; phylum Chordata; class Actinopteri; order Cypriniformes; family Leuciscidae; genus Rutilus; species Rutilus rutilus. The sequence goes on from JAJAQA010000008.1 coordinate 43,334,583, forward strand.
GAGAAACTGCTCTATGGATCAACTAGGACATTTTAAGAGTGGAGACACACAGTCTGATCTCAGGTATATCATTTCTATACAAGTAATGCTTTTAGTATTTGATTTTTATGAAATTGTTAATATACACCAGTTTAATGAGTTCAAATCCTGCAAGTTTCAGTCAATAAAGATTATTATTGTGCTCATGTGTAAAGCTCTATGTATTGTATTGTTAATACATTCACACACTGTAAAAGCTGTTGGTCTGTTACTCAGTTAATGACTCAATTACATCAATATCAGTGTGTCTGATTCTTTACCCTCTTCATTCTGATTTAAGGTCAAATCTTCAATCCAGACCAGTTAAAAACAAAACTGTGTTCAAGCCTGTGATTCAACCACAAGACTTTAATGAAAGCATGTGTCCTGGTTTCAGGTAAAATGCAGGACTTTTGATGTTGTTGTTGTTGTTGTTTAATGTTAGATGTTGCAATTCACATCACACACGCACATCACTCACACACACACGATTAATGATTTAAACATTTCAGAAACCCAATGATGCTCTGTGTCCCGTAATACAGCAAACAAATAATCCATTTTGTAATTTATGGCTATTTACTTCTCTGACTTGTGTAATAATGTGGTATTTTATTCTTACAGCCATGAATCTAATCCTGCTGAAGTCCTCAACACATTGAGATCAAATTTGAGACAGAAGTTTGAGTGTTTGTGTGAGGGAATATCAAAGCAGGGAAACCCAACACTCCTGAATGAGATCTACACAGAGCTCTACATCACAGAGAGTGGAAGTGGAGAGATCAATAATGAGCATGAGGTGAGACAGATTGAGACACAGTCCAGGAGAGCAGAAACAGAGGACACACCGATCAAATGCAGTGACATATTTAGACCTTTACCTGGACAAGACAAACCCATCAGAACTGTGCTGACAAAGGGAGTCGCTGGCATTGGGAAAACAGTCTCTGTGCAGAAGTTCATCCTGGACTGGGCTGAAGGGAAAGAGAATCAGGACGTCCAGCTCATATTTCCACTTGCTTTCAGAGAGCTCAACTTGATGAAGGACAAAACACTCAGTCTTTCAGATCTTCTTCATGTCTTTTTCCGTGAAACAAAAGAAATGGACATATCCAGTGATGAGTATAAAGTGTTGTTCATCTTTGATGGTCTGGATGAGTGTCGTCTGTCTCTGGATTTTCAGAGCGATGTGAGGTTGTGTGATGTGACTGAATCAGCCTCAGTGGACGAGCTGCTGACGAACCTCATTGTGGGGAATCTGCTTCCCTCTGCTCTCATCTGGATCACCTCCAGACCAGCAGCAGCGGATCTCGTCCCCTCTGAGTGTGTCCATCGAGTGACAGAGGAACGAGGCTTCAGTGACACACAGAAGGAGGAATACTTCAGGAAGAGAATCAGTGATCAGAGTCTGGCCGACAGGATCATCTCACACCTGAAGTCCTCAAGGAGCCTCTTTATTATGTGCCACATCCCAGTGTTCTGCTGGATCTCAGCCACTGTTCTAGAGAAGATGTTGAGTGAAGCAGAGAGTGGAGAGATTCCCAAGACTCTCACTCAAATGTACACACACTTCCTGCTCATTCAGACCAACATCAAACATGAGAAGGACTATGAGAAGAAAGTGAAAGATGAAGACATGATTGTCAAACTGGGGAAACTTGCTTATCGGCAGCTTGTGAAAGGCAACCTGATCTTCTATGAGGAAGACCTGAGAGAGTGTGGCATTGGTGAGACAGAAGCATCAGTTTACTCAGGATTGTGCACTCAGATCTTCAGAGAGGAGTTGGGCTTGTGTCAGGGGAAAGTCTTCTGCTTTGTTCATCTGAGCATTCAGGAACATCTAGCAGCTCTATATGTGCATCTCTCCTTTATCAACAATAACATCAATGTGTTTGACCAGATTACCAAACCAACTAATGGAGACACAGTTTCCCTATCTGATCTCCATCAGAGAGCTGTGGATGAGGCTTTAGACAGTAAAAATGGGCATCTGGACCTTTTCCTTCGTTTCCTTCTGGGTCTTTCAGTGGAGTCTAATCAGAGTCTCTTACAAGAACTAAACACACAGACAGCAAACAGCTCTCACAACAATGAGAAAACAGTTGACTATATTAAAGAAAAGATCAGTGAGAATCCCTCTCCAGATAAATACATCAATCTGTTTCACTGTCTGAATGAACTGGGTGATCTTTCTCTAGTGAACGAAGCTAAACCTCATATGAGCTCTGGAGGATTACGTGCTGTGAAACTCTCCTCGTCTCAGTGGTCAGCTTTAGTGTTTGTGTTGTTGTCCTCAGAGAAGACACTGCAGGAGTTTAACCTGAAGAGCTTAATTGGAGTCAGAGATGATCGGTAAGTAACACTGAATGCAATCATTACAGTATAAAACATTATGAACAAGGAGAAACTCAGAGATCAGAGGTGTTTAAATCACGGGGGCACAGATTGATTTCTGGGATATTGCACATAATTTGCAGGTGTTTCTCAAACCGTGGCTGTGTCCCAGTAAGGCTGCATATCTCGACTGCCACGTCATCAAGCACCTCTGAAGGCTGTCTCAGTTTGAAGGATCTTTTGAAGACAGACTTCATTTTGTGTCTTTAATTCAGCTCATTTTAAAGGATGCATCAAGTGTATCCTTCGTGTTCTTCAATCTCCCACAATCCTTTGCACACATTGAAGAACTGATGGAAAACGAGTCGTCACTGAGTTTATCTGAGTTCATTATGAAATATAAGACACAAATAATGTATTCGGAGATGAAGGCATACATGTTATCTTATGTTTCTGTGTAAATTAATCCCTGAACACTAAACTGACAATAATGTAAGACACTGGGAGACACAGACGGCTGTCATTCACTGTATTGCATCAATAAAAAAGCCAGTTAAAGATAATTTAATATAAAGTATTTTTCCAAAATTAAGTTTTAATAGTATTTGTGTGGTGTGACCGTGGGGCGGGAACATGTGTGACGTAGCCATGCACACTTACTAGAGCGTCTCATTCTAGTGTTTAATGCTGAGGACTCGAGTCTACAAGCCTCAGAAGGACCCGTTAACTTCATTTACAGTTGAGTGCGCGAGACTTTCAGAGTAAACTCACTTGACCGTTGTGTGTGTAGCGGTGTGTTATTTGCGTTGACAACTAAGAATCACTCCTGAATGCTGAAATTCGTCCCTTCATTCCTCTTTTATTTCATCTGGAGTAACAAACAGATTATGAGGACTCGTGCAGCAATGCACAACGCGCTGTGAATGATAAAGGATAAATTTTACGTAAAGTAAACCACTTAAAGAAAGAAAATAATTTATAAAACATAAGTGTGTCCATTACAGAGGGATTTAAAGTCACAATTACACAAATATAACGTGTGAAACAATCGTTTACAAGAAATACGGCCTTATTAAATCAGCACATAAACTTGCGTGACCTCCCGCTGTGAATGCTCATGCAGACTGGGAAGAAACAAAGTGTGCACCCTGCATAGTCTGTAAAGGCATGTTGTGCAAACAACTGGAAATATATTTTTATATTTTTACATTTACATTTATGCATTTGGCAGACGCTTTTATCCAAAGCGACTTACATTGCATTCAAGGTACACATTTTACATTTTGTCAGTTCTTGGAATCGAACCCATGATCTTGGCGTTGCTAGCGCCAACGCTCTACTGTTTGAGCTACAGGAAAGCCATTGTTTATATAATTGTTAAATATTGTTTTCTTAATAAGAGGACGATTTTGACACTTTTCAGAGTGAGTTTGATTTATACAGACTATCTAGCACAGTTGTAAGAGATCAAGGTAAAAAGGCAAACAAGACGCTTTCATTCACCACTGAGAACAGTGATGTGACTGAAGATGTTATGGAAGTTGTTAAAGCAGGTGAAATGCATTCCTAAACTAATTCCGACGGAGGAGTTGTCCCTCTTCCTGAGTCAGCTCCGTGCACTCCAGTCGCAAAGAAAGGAGAAGTTGAACCTACACTCTCTGAGTTGCAAGATAACATCGTGAGGCTTGTGGCTGAAAAAATAAGAGAACGCGGACAATCTTGCAGGCCTAATAAAGAAAACTGCAGACACCATCAAAGCTTTAAAGGAATCATCAGAGTTTCTCTTCAACGAAGTTCAAGACATGAAAACAGAAATAACAACGGTTAAAAATGCAAGCGATGACCATCAGAAGAGAATAACAGGCCTGGAAGACAGACTGAATGAAATGGAGCGCGATCACAGATGATGAACGTGAGGCTGTATGGCCTGCCAGAGCAAGAAGGAGAAGACATTAAACAGCGTGTGATTGACTTCTGTAAGGCCGTCATTCAAAACCCTGAGAAAGATCTTCGCTGTCAAATTGATGTAAGCCATAGGATCGGGAGGAGAGAGAATGGTAAAACTCCACCGGTGATTACAAGATTTACATCAAGATCGACCAAAGAAAAGGTATGGATGTGTGCGAAGAATTGGGAATTCCTCAAAACAAAGAAGTTAAAATTCGGCGAAGACTTGACTACAAAAGACAAAGAGACACGCACAAAACTGTGGCCACAGATTGAAGAGGCTCGGAAGCAAGGGAGGAAAGCCTTCTTCGTCGGAGCCAAAGCCATCATTGAGGGTGAAGAAAGAAGATTGTGATGATAGCTCTGACATGTTCAAAAGTGAAGCTACTTATGGACTTTCGTTGAGAAGTTCAGTCGTATTCTAAAATACATTTGAGTTGCTGTTATACCTAATGTTTGACACTTAAAAGGTCAGATTTATAAACCCAAGTTTGCTTACTCTAATCAGTATTCAAAAGGTGAAGAAAATCATTTTTCTTCTTTGTTATATTTAAAACTCAGTTCTTTTTCTTTTTTAGTTAACTTGTTCTACTTTTCAAGTTGTCTTTGTCATTTTATTCACTTAATGTGAGGGGTGTACGAGAACAGATTAAGAGGAAAGCTGTATTTTTATTTTTTAAAACTTTCAAGGCAGATTTTTATTTTCTTCAAGAAACACATGCTTTAGCTTCAGATTTTAGTTTCTGGAAAAATCAGTGGGGAGACAATATCTGGATGGCTTATGGAAGCAGTAAATCTGCTGGCGTTGCCATATTAAAGGGATCTTTTCAGGGAAAAATCCTTAAAAACGTTGCTCATGATTCAGGAAGATGGGTTATTTTAGTTATTGAATTTATGGAGAATATTTTAATTCTGGGTAATATATATGATCATAATAATAGTCATAGAAACACACACCTCTTTGCAGAATTTGATGAACAAATAAATGCCTTATTGAATTCCTTCATCAACGCTAAATTAAATTTGGGGGGTGACTGGAACTGCATAAGTGACCCCATCATAGACTGTTTACCTCAAAGGTCCTTAAGAGGCACTTTATAGAGAATTTAATAGTCTATGTATGCATTTAAACTGTTGTGACATATGAGGACTAAAAAATCCACAGCGTTTCCAGTTCACGTGGAGTAACAAAGAGTTATCTAAGAGATCCAGGATTATCTTTTGGCTTATTTCAAATGAGTTAGTAGACAGTGTGGAAGAAACCAGAATAAAACCCTCAGTATTTTCTGATCATAATAGGATTACTTTAGTGCTATGTATAAGGGATCAGTCAATATAAAATAAAGCAAATTATTGTAAATTAAATAATACACATTTGAGTGATATAATCTTCAAAGAAAAAGCCATAAAAATCATAGATGAAAATTTGATAAAAGCAAAAAAAGACAAAATATATGGCAAACATTGGGAATATACAAAATTTCAGATCCGTGAAATGGCCATCAAAAGGGCAAAATAATTATCTAAGGAAAAAAGAATGAGACAAGATAAAATACTCAAGGAAATAATTTCTATCTATGAAAAGAATGAGCAATCACAAGCTGATATCAATATTTTATTTGAATTACAAGCTGAATTGGACAATATCTATCAAAATTTGGCACAGGGAGCTTTTATTCGTTCTAGGCGGAGATGGATAGAACATGGTGAAAGGAATACAAAATATTTTCATAATTTAGAAAATAGAAACGTTAGTGTTAACCTAAATATATATATAAACTTAAAATTAATGATCAGATCTCTGAAGACCCCTCAGAATGTCTAATTATGTGGAAGATTTTAATAAAAAACTATACTCCGAACACAACAGTTGTCAGAGCTCATATTTCCTCTCTTGTATAAAAAGTGTGGCTCAAGATATTGATGAAACTCAGAAGGACATCTGTGATCAAGACATATCCCTAGAAGAACTAAAAAAGAACATTAGTAAGTTAAAAGATAATAAATCCCCAGGGAAGGTGAATTTTATAAAGCATTTCAAGACTACATTTCTGAATTCTTAGTATTAGATTTAAGGAGGCTATAGAAACTTGTAGGCTTCCCCCAACTTTGTGTCAAGGCTTAATCACCTTGTTACCTAAACCCAATAAAGATTGTTTGCTTCTTGACAATTGGAGGCCTATAACCTTAATTAATAATGATGCAAAATTGTTGGCTCATATTTTCGCGCAAAGAATAAAGTTGTGCTTAGATACTATTAAAGATGATAGTCAGTCTGGTTTTATGCAAGGGCGGCATATTAGTAATAATATTCGATTAATCTTAGATTTAATTGATTATAAGGATTACATAACTGATAATAGTTATATTCTATTTCTAGATATATACAAAGCATTTGATACTGTGACACATGATTTTTTTATTTGATGTATTAGATTGTTTTGGTTTTGGTCAATACTTTAAAAGGGCAATACAAACTTTATATAGTGACTGCAATAGTTCAGTTAAACTTCCATGGGGAACTACTCGTAGATTTAGCATCTCCCGGGGCATAAAACAAGGAGATCCAGCGGCTCCGTTCCTATTTCTGTTGGTCATGCAAACAATGGCTCTATATATACATAGTGACTCTTTTCAAGGCATCAAAATTATGCAAAAAAAAAAATGAAATGCTGTCAGCTTGCTGATGATACAGCTATTTTTTAAAAAGACATATCAGGTTAAAAAAGTTATAGATTGTCTCAATATATTTTCTAAAGCTTCAGGTTTATCTTTAAATGTAAAATTTTTTACTCTTTTTCCACTTAAAGACAATGATATTCCTTTAACCGAATTTTAAGGTATTCCAATTAGGGAGGAAGTTGCGTATCTTGGTATCAATATTTGTAAAAATCAATCAATCAGAGTGCAATCCAATTTCCAACCCCTTATGGTAAAAATGAAAAAGAAATTTGATATGTGGCTCATGAGGGATTTATCGCTCAAAGGTAGAGTTCTTTTATCTAAAACTGAGGGCTGTCTCGTTTAGTCTATCATGCAAAAGTGTTAGATATACCAAAATCTTTTACTAAAAAAATTGATATGGAAAAACAAGTCACACTATTTAAATATAAATATTTTATGTAATTCTTATAATCAAGGAGATTTGAATGTGCTTGATTTACTTCTAATACAATTTTCAAGTTGAACTGGATTAAACATTATATTAAGCATACAGATAAACTATGGTACATAATTCCTAATCTTATTTTTGAAAAAGTTGGTGGTATAGAGTTCCTTTTAAAATGTGACTATGAGGTTAACAAGCTCCCTATTCAGATATTCAATTTTCATAGACAAGCTCTTTTATGTTGGCTTCTTACATACAAACATAACTTCCCCCCCCCCACAAACAGTTAATTTGGAATAATAAAATGGTTAAATATAAGAATAAATCAATCTTCTACGACAACTGGGTTAAAAATGATATTCTATTGGTTTCACACCTGATAAATATCGAGGGCCACTTATTTACATATACTGAATTTTTAAAGACATTTGGGATTGCAATATCTCTACGAGAATATAGCATTGGTTATTTTGATGCAATACCAGCAGGCTTTTTAAAACTTTTGGGAGACAGTAATGAACCCCATAAGCAATCACTGTTTAAAAAACAGGTATTGTTAAATGGTGTTGATATTAAAGACAGTAAATGTAATAATACATTTTTCAGATGCCTGATTCATTGCCCTGCAACACCTCAAAATAAATACTTTTGGAATGAACATTTTGAAAATTTGAATTGGAGATTGATTTGGACTTATAATAACAAACATTGTATCAATAATAAAGTTTATGAAATATACTTTAAAATTATACATTACATTTATCCAACAAACCAGTTCCTAAAAAGGTATAAGAATGACCTTTCTGAATCTTGTGTATTTTGTAAAAAGGATACTGAAACTATTTTGCATCTTTTCTTTGAATGTATGCATGTGAATTTTTTTTTTGCATTGATGTGGAATATTTATTTAATATGTTAAGTGGAATCAAAATTCACATAGAGAAAAGGGATGTCTTTTTTTTACTTGGTAAGTTTTATATCCACAAATGTAAATGGTCTTGAAAGGATTCCTAACATTTTCCATTTTAAGGCTGATATGAAGATTTACTTGGAAACACTGCAAGGACTCTCAAACCACAAAGCAACCAGAACTATGGTCATCTATAAAAAAATAAATTCCTCTTCTTTATTCTAATTATACATATATACCTCCTCTCCGATTTGTCTTATTTTTTTCTTTTCTTTTTTCCTTAATGTGTGAATTGACTGTTTAGCATCTTTGATATAAATGTTACCTGCAATATTCCTCATATTTGATGAAGCTCTGGATTCATTTAGAACCTTGAACCTATTTAGAAATATGTGTAGACTGTATTATACAATGGATAATTTTGGAAATAATAATAAAAAAATAGTGTTATGGGCAACAACAACTCAACCTGTAAGAAATCGTTCATTCAACTTTCGACCTACAACCCATGTTGAACTTGCTAAACCTACAATTAAATCTGAGATTTCTCAATGGCAATCGTGTGAAAGAGACAAATTTAGCCGTTTAGCTCCATAGACTCCCCTTCATTTTGCACTCATGGGCGATCGCCCCCAGTGGAGCTCTGGTGGAACTACAACCAAAGTTTGGTACAATAGAGCATCACAGTCCCGCCCACAGCCCGAGAGCGCTTAGGTGCCGGAAGTAAATTTCCCATTCATTTCTCCCATTGACGTTTTGGAAAAATCCGTATCTAAAGAGTTTTAGAGCATGTCTGAGGATAACCAGCTACGGCTGAACTCATAAGCATACAACATATCATTTCGAGTAAAAAAATTAAGAGAAAATCCAAAAAAAGTCAAAGGTACTAGACTGTGTACATATTTTCATTTCCGAGCGAAGGAACTACTCATCCCATATCCACCGCGCCTCACTGAAGTCGACTGAAGACCCAACCCGCGAAAGAGCCTTTTGAGCAACTTCCAAATCTGATGACGGCCACGCAAACTTTTTCCTCCAGTGAATTTTATATAGTTGATGTGCAGTTAATAGCAGATCTTTCAGTAGTAATCGTGTGAATAATAGTGTTCTATATAGGTATTGAATTTTATATTTAAAATTTACGCTGGAAGACTGACTACGCGCACACAGACACACAACACAGGGACGAAACGACGAGACAGTGCCGTGTAAGTGTATGAAATGACCGGGAAATGGATATGGAAGGGAGAGTGGAGAAATGGGTGAATGTCCATGTGCTGTCAGCATCTCGTGTGCAGCCGCTCCTAGGATAGCGGCAGTGTGAGGGAGGAACGAGACGTGGATGAATGAGGTGTGTGTGTGTACAGTATGTGTGTGTGCGCGCTTCCCCAGCGGTGGCAGATAATGTGCCTTTATCACAATTAGCTTACTTCTCATTTCAAAAACAACTTGTTTAACACAAAATACTTCTTGATTCGTGAAAATATACGCATTTCACAGGACAAAAAATCTGGTATGTCAAAATAGTGTTGTAGTGTAAATGCAGGCTAATAGACCTGACACAGCGACATCGTCAAAATAAAGAAAAAACAAACCTGTGTTGCTGAATACAAGCTTCTACAGTTATTGATACTAAAACAACTTTCACATGTCCTTTATAAAGCAGTGTTTAATTAAAATATATATATTTGAGAGTATTTAGGAAGGTATAATGTATTGTTTACTTGATATGAATTATTATTGATATTCATATATCAATAATTATAACTTTTGTTAGCATTATTAATGAACTTATTTATTTTTTATTTTCCATTAGTGTCCCACAGAACACTGCAGATGAAGTTCTCCAGAAGCTGCTGCCTGTGGTTACAGCAACTAGAGCCGCTGTGTAAGTAACACTGAGAACAAGCATCACTGTTAAAACATTATAACATTTCTTACTTAAACATTAGAAATTAATGTTTTAACAAAAAATATGAGTGTGACACACTTCACCAACCCTCCACCTATCTGACCTGATCTGTGATCTTCTGAACCGTTTTTTTGTGATTTTCGTGTGAGAAAATTTATTTTCAAATATATGCATTTATAATGTATGTATGTAAACATTTATATTTTTTATATTCATTGTAGTTTAATTTAAATGTTAATAAATTTATATTTAAAATAAAACTGATGTATTCCATTTAATCAGTTTTATATAATCGTTCTCCCTCACATAGAGACATAATCTCTTAGAATAACAGTTAAACTCACTGATATATTGAATTAATTGATTCCTGATTCCTGATATTGATTTAGTTAAATCCTCACGTTTGATCTAAATGATTGAAACTAAGTGATCTAAATTATCTAAATGATTGATCCAAATAATGAAACATTTGGATTCGTGCCGAATGAGAAATGTAGGCTTTTTGATAATAATAATAATAATAATGATAATAATAATAATAATAATAATTTGTTATATTCAGGGTGGGTACATTCATACCACAGTGGCTGGTGGATGCCCAATTTTACCAGCCACTTTTTCCGAAATTCAAATTTATAAAAGAAAGTGCACTAGCATATTTTGATTTGCTTCAATACATTTTTTTTTAATTTATTATTAATACATATTTTATTTTGTTTGGTCAGTTTCAAGTTCAAGTTCCACTTTATTTATTCTTAGAGAAGGACATTTAGTGTGCAGCAAGATAGCTAAAAGCACACACACACAGAAAAGCACCACCAGATGCCAACAACATTGTACACACAACACAGGACACACATCAACACATAAATGGAGACACTCCTTCCCCCAAAACCAATGACAGAAACCAATTGGACAGTACACAGGTCAATATGTCATAATGAACAATGACAGAAATAAATTAATAAATAAAGAAGCATCTACTATATATATAAAAAATGTCATAAGATGTCACTGTAGTGAATTCAGGTTCCTAATAGCCTCAGGAATAAAAGAATCCCTGGCACGTCTAGTTCATAACATAGTTAGCCTAAAACGGCGACCTGAGGGGAGCAGATCAGACTCCCCAAAAAGTGGGTGATCAGGGCAATCTAAAATGTGGTCAGCCTTACCCCGGACCCGCTTATCATATATATGTTGCCGCTGTGGTAGCTTTACCCCAACCACCTTAGACGCTATTTTTACCAGCTTTGTTAGCTTACACTTGTTGATCATTTAAAAAAATGTTTAGACGGATTCAATAAAACACTGATAACACAAAGTCATCAGAGTCCTGCACACGCTGAATGAGTTCATCTTCCTCAAGAAGAAAAGTCTCTGTTGGGCCTTTTTACAGGCAGTTACTCTCACAAGATCATTTGCTGTCAATGATGGATCCTCAATATTTATATTCATCTACTGTCTCAACATTCATGTTCTGAATAACAGTTTGTGAAACATTGTGCTGTAATCTACGGAAATCAATAATCATGTCCTTTGTCTTGTCCAATCTAGTCCAGCCAATGAAGTTAGGGTTCAAGTTAAAAAGAGACTGAAGTTTCTCAGCCAGCAAGTAGGGCTGAATAGTATTGAATGCTGAAGAGAAGTCGATAAAAAGGAGCCTCGCATGAGTTTTTGAGGATTCCAGATGTTGATAAAGGGAATTTAACACTGTAAGTATTGCATCCTCAACACCTCTGCTAGCCCTGTAAGCAAACTGGAGAGGGTCTAACTGTTCCTCCTGCTTCAGGAACTTCTGCTTAACCAACTTCTCAAAAGCCTTCATCACCAATGAGGAGAGAGCGACAGGTCGAAAGACCTCAGGGTTCTTACACTTAGTCACAGGAATGATCGTAGAGTGTTTCCAAAACTCGACCTAGCCCCGCCCACTTTCTCGAATCCGAGAAGCAGCTGGAGTCATGTGTGGAGTTAAGTCGTCCCTGAAAACCGGCCATGAGAAATGCATCATTTTATAAAACTACAAATAAGGTCGTACTATATAGTCTACCAGCGTCACAGGACCTTCATGCTGCTGACACCACTGCCTTTTCCAGGAACAGCGGCACAGAGAGCCGGGATAAGAGTAGGTGTGCGTGTGTCAGGTAACACAGTGGTTTCTGTGACTTTCAAACATGAACATGTGAACATTCCGTCCAGCAGCGAATCCAAGCGTTTGTGGGAGGCGAGGAAAAAGGCTCTCGGAAAAGTGTGGGAAAATCAACACAGCTCTTTTTTTGGTAACACTATTAAATTAGTGTTTATTAGACACATATAAACGGTACAAATATAAGTTTAAGTGTCTCCATGTGGGACCTTTAAGGACTCGACCACTGATGTTGTCAGGGCCAGGACTTTTCCTAACCTTAGTTTGTTTAAATAATGATTTGACCTTAGATACATCAATATCAAAATCAAGAATAGAACAATCACTGACCAAATTCTCACTCGTGTGACTGATTTTAGCACCAAAATCACTGTTATAAAATCTCATAGAAAAACTATTTAATTCATTTGCTAGCTGCTCATCAGAATCAAAACCCTAAGGACACAGTGCTAGTGCCTTTGTGTAGACCTGTCATTAGTTTCATGCCATTCCACACAGATCTGAGATCAGACTCACTGAATTTGGACTCAATTTTCCTTTTATACTGAAGCTTAGCCTTTACTATTTCAGCTCGCACAACCTTCCTAATTTCAGCATATGCACTTTTGTCACCACTACTGAAAACAGTCCTCTTTCCCTTAACAAATGTTTCAGTTCTTTAGGTGTCCAGGACTCCTTTCTCCGAAATACTGAAGCCTTTATAAAATAACGCAGTGCTACTGCACAGCCATACAGTGCTGAGGCTTACTCGCACGCTATTGGCTGGTCAGTGGGAACTGCACGAACCAATGGCAGAGCGGCGTAACTGCGCGAAACAATCGTTGCGAAGCCTGCCGAACTGAGCGCAGGGAATCCGTTTTCATTTACACTTGTCCAGTTTCGTCTGTCCAGACCTCCTCCTGAAGTGGTTTGAGCGATCGAAGCCTGCCGAACTGAGCGCAGGGAATCCCTGGGGAAACTCCAGGGGAATCCGCCTATAAGATTCCATCTACACCTGCTCACATAAACGTGTTTTTGCAGAACGGATATAAATCCGATCTTCAATTCCTGCTCTATATGCAGATTTAATGGAGTGCACGTCACCGAAAGCAACAGATGAGCTGCATTTTATTGATCATCAGCTAAAATTTCTAAATCAAAGACCGCAATAAGAGAGAGCGGCAACAGCCCTGGTAAGATCATTTCGTTTCTTTATTTTTAATGATGATGATTGTGTGTTAAGCGTATGCGACTTCCTTTCACTTTGATTTGTGATAGTTTGCACGTTGGCTTGATGAAGAGATGCTCATCTGCGGTGATGCGTGCTGCAGTAGCGTCGTCTTATCTGGCTATAACATTACAAATAGCCTATAACACGCTCTCACACGGTTATTTTTTAGCATTTTTGGGAGGAGTAAAATTTACATGTGGTTTCAACAACCAGATGCATTTACACTTGTCCAGTTTGGTCTGGAATGCGGCCCGGATTAAATGCGGCCTGGTTTGAGCGATCGGATTCAAATCCGTCTCGAATGCATTTCGGAGGGCATTTACAACTGGTCTTTTCACGATCGGATAGCCATCCGTCACAGAAAACGCATGAAGTGGCCAGGTGTGAACAGCCCCTAAAAGACGCTCCAATCGCCATGGATTTAGGTTTTTATCGACTGAAGCGACAATCGCTAGTCGTTCGCACCCGCCGCTGTGGCTGGTATACAAGGCAAAGTCACCCGCCACTTTGAAAAAGTTCCCGCCATTGGCTGGCGAGTGCTAATCTCCCACCCTGGTCACATTTATATAGCGCTCTATTGGATACTCAAAGCGCTTTACATGGAAGGGGGAATATCCTCAACCACACACACACACACACCCACTAGGGCTGGGACGATGCACCTATCTCCTGATTTGATATTATCACGATACTTGGGTAGCTCAAACAGTAGACTTTCCTGTAGCTCAAACAGTAGAGCGTTGGCGCTAGCAACGCCAAGGTCATGGGTTCGATTCCCAGGGAAAGCAAGAACTGATAAAATGTAAAATGTGTACCTTGAATGCAATGTAAGTTGCTTTGGATAAAAGCGTCTGCCAAATGCATAAATGTAAAATATGATATGTATTGCGATTTTTAAAAATTGCGATTTGCGATTGTTTCTATTAAATGCTGATTTGCATTGTGCATATCGCCACCTATTTGATGGTTGTGCAATAATTTTTTTATCTTTTTGTTTAATAATCTTTAATCACTGTGAATATAAAAAGATATTGTTTGTTTGATGCTTATTATATAATAAAAAGAAAGATTGATTAAACTAAATACAGTCTGTGCGTACAAATTTTTTTTGTTTAGTCATTTTGCTTCCACATATAAATACATGATAGCATAGAAAACATCCTGACTCTGAACGCAGATAAACGATGTGTGAGATGAGCATTAGCTCTATATTATAATAAAATGAACATGACCTTGTTTTAACGGCGCTTTATACAGATATAACTCTCAGGCCCACTGGAGCCTCATCAATAGGGCACGCATGCGCTGAACACCTCTGGAGTGAACTGACCCTGGAACAGAAGCGGCTCCGGAACGGCTACAGCTGCTCACACACCCTGAAAGTGACCTCTGTACGCCCGGGTCACACAACCTGCTTTCTGGAATAACCCCCTGGTTTGCTCGTTCTTGTCTTTCCCTCTGGATTTGTTTGTTTGTTTGGACTGATGTTCTGACCTCTGACCGTCTCACGCCAAATACGCATTAAACTTCACCCCTTCATTATATGTAAGTGTGAACTCGTGAAATTACTGTTATTTTTTATTTTTGATCAAATAAATGCAGCAGAAGAGACTTCTTTTAAAAAACTCAAAAATATTACCGATCCAAAACTTTTGACTGTAGTGTATATGCATGTATTGCTTTGGAATCATCATTCGTCTCCCGAACTGCATAATTACACCAGTTGTCTGTAATATGATGATTCAGATAAAAACAACTCAGACTTAATACATGAATCCATGAAGTACAGCAGACACCAATCTAACTGGCCATAAGAAATACTTCATATCTTAATACACAAGATTGTAAGCACTTACCATTGTCATGTGACTCGATTACATCATTGTCAAACTGTTGTGTAAAGTCATTATAAAAATTGAGCTCGCACACAAGAAGCAAGATGGTGTTTATTACATAATTTTGTGTGTATTTGACCATTCAAACGCCACGATATATATAACGACTATAAGCAAGGACAAAATATAAGCAAGGACAAAAATAAAGCAATTTAATTTGAATCAATATTGATTCTGGAATAAAAAAATAAATCTATTTTAAAATCGTAAACCAAAACATTGCGATAGTTTGGTGAATCGATGTTTTCTCCCAGTCCTAACACTCACTCACACACACACACACACACACACACACACATGTTGGGTTTTCAGGTTTTATGGGGACTTTCCATAGAAATAATGATATTTATACTGTACAAACTGTATATTCAATCCCCTAATCCTAACTGATGTAATTTAACAACATGAGCTAATGAGTATTTGTACATATTTCATATTGACAGCATTATGTTATTTATTTTTTAAGTGTTGTGTTTATCTCTGGATATAGGCTTAGTGTGTGTCATTGTTCTCTACAGGTTGTGGAAGTGTGGTGTCACAGATGAAGGTTGTGCTGCTCTGGCTTCAGCTCTGAGATCAAACCCCTCACACCTGAGAGATCTGGATCTGTCTAGGAATAAACTAGGAGACTCAGGAGTGAAGCTGCTCTCTGCTGTACTGGCGAATCCTCACTGTAACCTGGAGACACTGGGGTAAGATCATCTCTACCATAAAGACTCGGACTGAATAAGGATTAATATGTAGATAGTGTATACAGTATATCTTTGGCGTGAGCCCCATCCGGTGGTTCAGCGACAGATTCCTGCTTGAACCGTCAGATCCTGCCGGCGGTAGAAGGCAGCGGTGAGGAGTCTCCCTGAAGAGGAACATTTACATCTTACTATATTATTATCTCCAAAAGAAAGTAAAACTAACAGTTGAATAAACCGGACGAACTACAAACCAGACGACAGATGCAGGATACAGTGAAGAGGGTTTTTAAAGCACAAATGTTTGGTGTAAATCAACTTGCCTTGTAATGCTTGTGCAAACAGACCCTTGTAAAAGTGTGAGCATTTCCTCAAAATGTGTGTGTGAGGGAAAGAGGGAAGTGTGTTTCTCCTGAACCTGGACTGTCACCATATCAGATTTATCACTACATGATTATCATGACCAAAATAACACACGATAACAATATATCGCCATATCTCTGGAAATCTTGAATATAATAATAATAATAATGCTTTTAGTCAAATTCATCTTTACTTATTTTATTTTGTGTTATTTTTGAAAAAAGAAGAATCACACCATCACATACAAAAGATCAATTACACTTAATGCAACCAGTTTGAAATAACGGTAACACTCTATCACAAGTTTACAGTAACACAGCGCTTATAAATCATTTTCTATGGGATGAATATAGTATCAAAATGATTAACACGTGCAAGCACAATTATCCATGAACTTGATAAATGTTGCAGGTATGTTTTACTATCCACAACCAAATGCCTTTAAACCTGCATGTGCAAAACACTAAATTGAATGAATGTGCAGCAATCTTCACAAATAGAGACATTTTTGTGAATACAAATGTTTTCTTTTGTATTAGTGTATCATAATTTGCGCATGCAACAAAGAAGATGTGCATGTGTGGATCAAGTGACACTAGTGCATTCATTGACCCGTTTCTGAGTCGATCCTGTTTGATTTATTTGGATTTTGAGACTTTCATTTCTGCGATTTAGCCTTGCACGATCCACACACAGCTGTCTGAGAAAACCTGCTACCACTAGATGGCAGTAGCTGCTAAAACACACAACGGCAGCGTAATAAAGCGTTCTTCCCCATTTAAGACGCTTAATGTGAGTGATATTGAAGCACCAAATTTAGTACACAATATAGGCCTACCTTATTAATAATGCATACTTTATAGAGGCAAACAGATTACATCAAATTATGAGCAACAACCCATAGAAAACCATTATAAAACGCTTAACGTGCAATAGCGCGTTGCATGTTCAATAAGGTGTAGGCCTATAGGCTACTGAGTTTAATATCAGCGTCTTACTGCATTGACGTTCAGCTTTTTCTTTATAATAGGCTCTATGGGAGGAAAATTATACACAGACAATAGCCGATATGAACGCAATGCACAACGCTTCACGTTAATGGCATTTCCCTTCCTTAGAGCCTGTTAAAAAGAAAAAGCTTAACGTGAAATTTTGCAGTTGCGTTCAACTTTGCATGTGTAGGGGAGAGCAACCGCTCCGGGAGCGCAGTAAAGGTTTAGGTTTGATATTCCCGCATTTTCTAAAGGGACCGTCTGCAAATTCCACTCACAGTCCAAAAAATATAAACGTCCAATCATTCATTCAAATGAACGATCCTTACAAGCTTATAGTAAATGCCTAGTGGCAGACTGACTTACTGTGTCCAGCCGACATCTCGAGTGAACAGTACAATTTTTTTGTTCGTTTTTAAATTACTGTTTTTTTTTTCATGTTCCAAAGGTTGTAGTTCGTTCCTAGTGACAGTCAGGTGAGATTTTGCATTTTACACCTGTAGTAAGTCACTAAAAACCCTGTTAAAAATAATAGTTTACTGTAAATACATAAGGGTGGAGGTATTGGCACAATTTCACCTGTAGTAAATCAGTCTAGTCACTAGGAACTAGGGCTGGGTATTGACACAAATTTCACAATTCGATTCGATTTCGATTCACAAGCTTGCAATTCGATTCCGATTCGATTCAATATTGGTTATTTTGGATATCAGGCAGCCTACAGATCAACTGCAAGATGCTATCCTATCAATATGGGCCAACATTTCTAAAGAATGCTTTCAGCACCTTGTTGAATCAATGCCACATAGAATTAAGGCAGTTCTGAAGGCGAAAGGGGGTCAAACACAGTATTAGTATGGTGTTCCTAATAATCCTTTAGGTGAGTGTATAACTCTACCAGCTCTCTGCCCAGCACACAAGTGCAAACATAGTCTGACTTCACAAAATACATTATGATATTATAAAAAAAAAATGAATAAAGAAAAATTAAACTACAAAATAATATTAACCAGTACATTTTTAGTCTTCAGTGGCTGTCATAAAAACCTTGAAAAAAAAATATTTATTCAAACATGCATTAAAAATTGAAGAACATTAAACATTATAATGCACACTGCTATTTACCTTTTTCCGGCTACAACTGAGTTCCCACGGGACTTCAGCGCGAGACTACAGCTAGCCGTCTAAAACACTATTTAGGTGAATTTTAACAATGGCTACATTGCTAAACGCATCTTGTTGTCATGTAAGGGCCCTGTTCATGTTGGACAGACATTTTAATTGCATTTTGTGTCTATCAACAGGCACAAAGACACTCTTTATGTTGTAGCGTTTATACGCCCGTATAAATATAATTAATTATTATTCATAACGAATTATGATCAATAATTAATAATTTAATTATTTTCAGAATTTACTGTAGCAGAATCAACAGTATGATCATTTTATCAGTTCATCCAATGAACAGAAAGCATAAACAATTATTAACTCTAGGAAATATAATATCTTCCTGGCCAAGAAAGGATAATCCCCAGCTAACAGTAAATTACGAAGTAAACCAAGGGTAAAAGCATAGGTAACTTAAATCGAAGTTCAAGACAATAAATTCGTAAGCACATAACACAAGTAATACTTCTCTGTTCAAATACAAACAATATTTTATTGATTATATACTAACACATAAAACTAATATCTAACACAAACACACACACATTAATACGAGTTGCAGAAAGGAAGAGAGTGAGGAAAGAGTGAGATGATGATGAGTGAGATGATGAAATCTCAAGGTTCTATATGCACTTAAGACATGACCTGGAACGAACCATCAATCATTAATTAACCCTTCTATCGTTTCTTAGACAGGTTATTAAATTTATATCAATACACCAGTTCAGCTTTTAGTCTGGAGGTACTTGCTTGTCTTTGCGTTCCTTTTTGGGAATTCCCTTCATTGCGTAAAAGGGGGTTTCCCCGGGTTCGTTGGCTGGTCTCCTTGTGCCTGGGTCTGCAGCGGCCAGTCACGTGGTGTGCTGGAGCTGCTGGCGGATGGATGAAAGTCTTTGTCTGAAGCTGGTTTTGCCGTCGAATCGGGACCGAAACTTTGCCGCAAAACTTAACTTAGAACCGAGACTCACAACGGAAAAGAAAATGATAACTCAGAAAAGAAAGAAAATTGAGAATAGAGTAGGCTAGTAAGATGGCTTGAATAAAGCTGTTGAACCCGTTCTTCTGATCTTAATTTGGGTTTGTTGTCTCTTCGCGTCTACATGGTTACTGGTCTGATTTAGATCTTCATCTTTTTCTGCCCATCTCTCTTGAGAGTGATAGCAGAGCGTTTCTTGAGGGTGAACACAGAGAGCGAGAGCACAGAGATAGAGAGGGAGCTTTGTTTCGGGTCTAAGATTTTAAACTCAAAAGTTTGTCCCACCTCCTGAAGAGATCGGACCAATTAGACACTGGCTTTATTTGTCTCATCGTAAATCATGCGTTATCTGGGATCTCCTTACTTTCCAAGCTCTAGCAGAGAGTACAGAGGCCACAGTTTAGACATCATTACTATTATAAGAATACGAAACATTTTACACCGATTTCAATCAAGCCATCTTTTGAATCACGAGCATACGATCCTACTGATATGAAACACAACACACTTTCATTCAAACATCTAACAGTTATAACCATTAAATGACTTACATGGGATATAACCAAGTGTAGACACATATACACATATACTAGGTTGTAGACAACAAAGAATTATGTACGATAGTCTGATTATAGGTCAGTCAAGAATTGTTCTGGGATGAGTTTTATGCATTTTGATATGTAAAAATCTCAGTTCTCGTGGTTTTAAGAGAAGAGAACTCTGGTTTGTCATTCAGAGGTCTTAACGGGGGAGGGGTCAGGAATGTTTGTGGGGTTCAGCAACCTCTCTGAACCGATCCATCTTTTTAAAAAAACCTCACATTGACAAGCTATTCCGTTAGTTTTGGCCATTACAAGGGTCTTTTGCAGACTCTCTGGCGCCGGGATGGGTGACTTATGGCTCTGGGTTTGGTGATTTGACCCTGGTATGTGAGGACTCTGTGTGGGACCTTGGTCTTGGAATTGGAAGAAGATCGCTGTACAAACTGTATATTCAATCCCCTAATCCTAACTGATGTAATTTAACAACATGAACTAATGAGTATTTGTACATATTTCATATTGACAGCATTATGTTATCTATTGTTTAAGTGTTGTGTTTATCTCTGGATATAGGCTTAATGTGTGTCATTGTTCTCTACAGGTTGGAGGATTGTGGTGTCACAGATGAAGGTTGTGCTGCTCTGGCTTCAGCTCTGAGATCAAACCCCTCACACCTGAGAGAACTGTATCTGTCTGGGAATAATCTAGGAGACTCAGGAGTGAAGCTGCTGAAGGATCTGAGGGATGATCCACATTATAAACTGGAGACACTACAGTAAGAATAGTTCCAATGACTGTTTTACTCGCTAGAAATAAAAGTAAAGGTTCAGGTTCAGTAACACCACGTGTGTGTGTGTGCGCGTGTGTGTGTGTGTGTGTGTGTGTGTGAGCTTAATGCATTTGTAAACATTTTGAGCGAATTGCTTAAAGTTATTGAAACTTTAGAGTGTTTAAAGGGACACTTCACCCATTTGCATCAAGCCTTGTATCGTTAGAAACCCAGTCATATTTTTGAATGGTCATGCATTATTCCCTCATTTTCCCCTGAGATGGGAGAAATAAGGATTTCAGTGTTGCACTTCCTGCTTACAATGACGCAAAAATCGTCATTTTGCGTCATTATAAGCAGGAAGTCCCATTTCGTTGTAGAGGGGTTGAGACTACAAACTCGTTCCTCATCTTTCCCAGGGGGCGGGACCCGCTCACGCTACAGGCCTATTACAGATCAGTGGGTGGGACTTCACTTTCTGAAACTAAAAGCAATATCCTCCATCTTGTTTGGAAGCTAAGCTAACAGGCGCTGTGGAGCCAGATGTGAAGATATGACAACAGCGGAGGGTACTCAATATTATGTAGGAGAAGAGGATTTCGGAAGTCTGATGCTGGAATCAGGTGTTTGTGGCCATCTTTACGAGCCGCATTATAGCGAAGAGCAGCCGAGGCAGAAGACCCGCCTGTCGCGGACGAGGAGCCCGGACTGGCTCGAGCTGGGGGCGGACTGGTGGCGCCGGTGCTCTCACTGTTCGCCTACGGACACAGAGATAGAGTCCATCTGCTGCGAATAATTTCAACGATGCCAATTTTTCCTGGACGAAATCTCTGAATCAGACGAGGACACGGACGTTTGTGTTGTGAACCATCCTAGTTTCGCACCGCTTATGTCCTGACTGAACATCCCGGTAACGTTACCATGCAATAATTCACCATTTCGAAAGAAATACAAATGAGGAGTAATTCACTAATGAGTTCGGCAACTAACTAGACATTTTGTGTGAAATGAATTTCAAGCTCTGGTGGTAGCTAGCCTTGTAGACGGATGAGTGATTCATATGCTGTTCTGGATTAGTGGGAGTGGCTTGCTGAGCTGTGCGATGTGGTGCATTGTGGGAGTTGTTGTCTTTCATACAAATGCAAAAGACAAAAGTTACTTTCTGTCTTTCCTCGGTCAAGAAGGCACCAAATTCGAAATTTATTTTACATTTCGACTACATATATGACCCACTTTCAATAAAGATAAATTATCCATGGGTGAAATGCTCCTTTAACCCTCTGGGGTCTGAGCTGTTTTCTGGGCCCTGGAGGTGTTCTGACATGCTCTGACATTTGTGCTTATTTCTGTTACTTGTGACATTTTCATGGCTAAAGTCTAATTACACTGTATTCAGCACAAACTCTGCTACAATAATATATCAACAGCATGTGTGTAAAAGTTTGTAGTTTTGAGATAATGACATTTATGCGTGGTTTGTGAAAATACAAAAAAAAATTCTCACTGAAATAAGGTCATGAAACCCATACTGATTATTTCTTAACAAGACTTTTGAAAATTGTATGACGTAGCCTAGAATATTTGCTCTAAAACTATGTGAAAATCACCCTGACTGCTCATTCAGAGAAGACAATATATTGATTTAAAATTTTTACGACGTGTTTTGTGTGAAAAAGCAATATGCGAAGGGGCGGATCATCTCATTAGTATGTAAGGCTTTTTACACCTGAGAAAGACAAAGACACACCCTAATGGCCCTATTAGGAGCTTATCAGGGCCCATCATTCTGACCAAAAAAAGAATGGCTTTTAAAATTGTTTGGATTTATTTACAACATAATCCAAAGATACACAACAAAAAAAAAAACACTTATTGATAACAATGATCCAAAGAAAGAGACCTTTGTGCCATTCCTAAAAACATTGTACATACCTTTCATTTCCAAGGTGTTTGATTTTCACTTTACCATGTTCATGTACAGAGACATGTACTGTGAATGTTGAAGTCAGCAGGACTCAGTGGCATCTGGGCCCTGAAAAAAAAGAAAAAAAGAAAAAAGTGAACATACTGATATCAAGAGAAAGGCCTGCACGATTTGGGGAATACATTTGAGATTTTTCTGGTTAAAATTGCTTTTTAAAATTCACAGAATACACACACACTCACACAAATGTTTCCAACAATATATTATATAATGAACACAGGTTTGTTGTGCCTTGTAGGCATAGGCTATGCGCAGTGCTGCATAAAATAATAACAATATAGCAGCCTATATACATTTTCAAAAAGATTTCAGTAACAACTAAGCTAGAGAAAAATATATTGATTATCATGTTACTTCAAATGTTTCCATTCGTTATGATGATATGAAATGAGATAATAGTAAAACATGAAGCCGTTTGGAGCGTTTTGCTTTTCCAAAATATGATGCATTCAAACGCGATCGCGTTTAAAAATATGATACATTCAAATGCGATCGTGCTCAAATATAAAACATTATGGTTAGGCCTACCATATACATATCTACGTTTGAGCAGATATCCACAAACACAGTAACAGTAAACACGGGTCTAAATATTATAATATTCACCATATATCTAGCAACAGTTCAACTGCAATGTGAAATTTATGCAACAATAACAAACTAATATGTAAGAATTTCTTACCTTATCTTTCTTGTCTTGAAATCGCATTCTTCTTCTGGGGTAAAGCCAATGTAAACTCACGTCTTTCAAACTCGACGAAAAGCAGAGACTGATGAAGTGTTTTGTTTTTGAGGTAACGAGCGCGTTCACGTTCCATGTGGAGATTTGCATGTGAATATCTTTTGCGCGAGTAGGCGTGGCCAAATTAAAAATAATTAGGAAGCGTTTGAGAAGCTGGACATCTTGTTGGTTTTATACAAATTACTTAAACAGAAAATATTTGTTTTCAGTTTGAATCCGATCATTTAAAAGTACACACTTAAATGTTTATAAAGGTATATGGCTCATAAATGTGTGACAAGTATTTGCTGAGTTTTGTTTCAGTTTATAGACGTGCTCAAGAAAAAAAAGTTCACCGCGACGGAGAGGCAGAACGCACACCCTGTTTATTTTCTTTATTTTTCAAAAGCACAATGTTTTGATTTGATTGTAAGTGGACACATACAAAAGTAGAAATATCACAGATTCTTTTTTTATATTTATTTTTTCTGTATGACCATAAATGACGGAGTAATTTAAGTTTAAAGTGCTATAATGTAAAAAAAGTCCAGCAAAACGCGGGGGCGCGTTTGCCGACCTCAGAGGGTTAAGAAGCACGGATAAATGAACAATAAGGAACGGGACGTGCTTGATGATTTAAAAGCACATTAGAGCTCAAATTGGCACTCACACAATGGCTCACACAGTGTGTGTGTGTGTGTGTGTGTGTGTGTGTGTGCGTGCGTGCGTGTGTGTGTAAATATTTTGTCTGAGATCATCAGATAAAGAGTCTTAAATTCAGCCTCAGTTTCTATAGGTCTTGAACTTTAAACTGTGTTTAATGAGTTTAATTCTGCTCATATTGTTGTGACTGATTGTAAAAATAATATAAATGTTATTTCCAGCGTTTCCCCTTTAACTGTCTCTATAGGCGTCTTCACACAGCGAGTTAAGGCTGCTCTAAAGCGGCTCTGTGTCGGCTCAAAGTTCTGTGGAAAGACACAATGCCGCATTAAAGCAAACTTAAAATATGCCGGGTCTGACCCACCTCAGCCCCTAGTGTCAAAGATGACTCTGATATTGTTTTGGTTCAGTGTAAATGAACGCGATCTTGTGCCGCTCTAAACTACGTCACTGTCATGACAACCAAACGCGCGGCGCGAGAATCAAGAAGCGGAAGACTAAACATATCGGCCTAGCTCCATATTGTTTTAGCCAAACTAAAAAATGTCAGCCAACAAGAGACAATACAGTAAAAGTGTCCTGTACTTGCAAACCACCAAAATAACAGAGTCGTCGACGTTTGTAATCTTCCTCTGAAGAGACTGGCAGATCAACGCGCTTCTACATTTCTCTCAGATACGCTAAATGCTTATTCAGCGTCACTGTGTTATATTATATTCCAGAAATCATCTTCTTGAGGACGATATTTCACACACACACACACACACACACACACACACACACACACACACACACACACGACCTGCCTGAAAAAATGAAAAAAACCCACCTTTCGACCTCTTTTAATCCTGCGGTGATCGACCCGGTGTAATAATTCATAATATATTTGTAGCATTTGTTCCATCTGGAACAATTTTATTTAGAAATAGAAAACAGCTCTCAGTACCACAGAATTATGACAAACATCAGAGCGTGAGATCGCTATATCACACAGAGGAAATCTGAAAGTACGTATTTTTATTTAGAGTTTTATTATCGAGTTTTATTTCTTTGTTTACTATTTAATTCATTTTATCACACTTTGTGAAAACTGTAGTTTTAAAATAGTAATGTTCAAAGTATTATTTCCTGTGATTTTAATTCCTGTGTAAATGCATTTATGCCGCGTCAGAGAACAATAAACATTCTGTGTGAATGCACATTTGGTGATTTTATGGCGCTTCAGATTTGGTTTCTGTGCCGCTTTTTCTGTGTAAAGACTTATGTGTGTGATAATCTGAGATTTGGGCTGTTATTAACTGATATTAAATGTGTAGTGAGTGTAATGATCATTTCTGCTGGTTCTGGATCAGCTGTCCGGTGTGTGAAAGTGACCTTTCATGTGCTTTTGATTTTGTAAAGTGACTTTGAGCATCAGATAGAAGCTATATTATCATGTTTGAGGATGAATTAATATAGATTATCTAGTTAGTTTTCTTATGAAAAGATGTGACAGATGTAATATCTCATACTGCATATGTGACTGTGTGTGATTTTTTTTAGGACTTATAGATGACAGTCTGATCTTCTGATGATCATCTGATGGTGAATAAGGATCCACTACAGAGACTCACAGTCAACAGAATCAACAGAGACTGAAGATACAGTGACTTCACTGTTATAAATGAAGACTTCATTTAGATTTCAGCGATCCTCTGACAGACCTGATGAGGCGGCAGTGAAACACCTTTTATTTCACTGCAAATTACAATCTACAGTTACAGATGGC
Organism: Rutilus rutilus; assembly: GCA_021464565.1. Lineage (NCBI taxonomy): Eukaryota > Metazoa > Chordata > Actinopteri > Cypriniformes > Leuciscidae > Rutilus > Rutilus rutilus. The sequence goes on from JAJAQA010000008.1 coordinate 43,360,695, forward strand.
AGACAGTGTGTGTGGCGTCATGTGGGTGAGCGGTTTGCTGATGTCAGCGTTGTGGATCGAGTGGCCCATGGTGGCGGTGGGGTTATGGTATGGTTAGTTATGGTTATGGCAAAGGAGAAGTGCTCACTAACACAGATTTAGACAGATTTGTGAACAATATTTGAGAGAAAAGCCTTTTGTGTACATAGAAAAAGTCTTAGATCTTTGAGTTCAGCTCATGAAAAATGGGGGCAAAAACAAAATATAAATAACTATACTTTTCATTTAAATAAATTTCTTCAAATACTCCGTTGGTGTCGCAGTGAAAACAATCAAAACACACATCATTCATGTGATTTTTATTCAGTGCTGTAAAAATAAATATTTCAAACATTTTAAAGTCATTCTGAGCACCAGCGTATGAACACACACACACTCGCACACACGCTGTAGCTTTAACAAATCACTGCTCAATTAAAATAACATTATACGTGTAAAAAAAAACTGTAATATTATTTACCTGTTCACATCTCACCTTCACTATCACGAAAAAACACACAAAATGATTATGATAAAAGTCAAAGGTGACATGTTACAATAAGGTCTTATTAATGTAGTAACAAACAAGCAATATTTTTTATTTCACATTTGCTTTTAGTAACCATTGTTCATGTTAATCAAAATGTTCATGTTCGTTCATAGAGCTTTAATGTTAACAGATACAACTGTTGATCATAGAAATGTTCATAAATACAGTGGAAGTATTGTTTGCTTCATGTTAACTAATGAAACCTTATTGTAAAGTGTTATCAGGCCACATTACACCAAACAAAAACTGGTTCTTGGAATGTCGAGAATATTAATTTTACACATGAAAAACAAGTAAACATTCAGTCCTGCGGGAATTCTGGGTAATATCTGAGGTAGAAGAAGCTGTGGTTCATTACAAACATTTCCAACACATAATAAAACATTCATGTGATAAAAGTGACAAATACCAATGAAAACAGAGTTTCATCTGCTTGTTAATCTTCATTCATTTGAATATTAATCACTGATGTGAACAGATTCTGTACCATTTCAAACAAACATCAGAAACAATTTATCATTTCTAAATGAAGTATAGCATTATTTACACACCAGTTATTTGGGAGTTGCCAGTGATTCATAAAATCACTTAGAAAGTGTAAATAAATGTAGTAGATGCAGATAGTTATAAAGCATTTAGTAGTGGTCAGTTCACTATGTTTGTGAGCTCATCTAAAGCGAGGACTAGTTATGCCTTGTAAATCATTTATAAAGGAGATTCAAAGACTCTCCATTCTCCAATAAATAAACCATTTATTAACACACTTAGTAACTATTACTATATGTCTGAATAGTAATATGTATGAATGTACATTTAAATAGTTTATTAATTATTTACTTACAATTTCTAAGTGATCTTATGAACCACTGACAACTCCTAAATAGCTGCTTTGTAAATAATGCAATACTTTACAATACATTTAGAAATGATAAATTGATCATTAATAAAGTATGAAAATACATTTATTAAACACATTATAGATATGCTTATAAATCAAGTATAAAGCATTTATAGCTGTATTTATAAACTGCTTATTAGTGTCTATTAATGCTTTATAAATTATGAATTAACTGTTTTCTAATGCTTAACTAATGATTAATAGCATGCAGTTATTATAAAGTGTTACCGGATTTTTTTTTACAAATATTAAAAATGTAAAAAAAATATATATATATATATATATATATATATATATATAAATATATTATTATTATAAATATATTATTATTATATTATATATATATTTTTTTTTTTACATCGTTTATGTAACTTTTTTTCAATATTAATATTTGTAATCTGTATATATATATATATATATATATATATATATATATATATATATATATATATATATATTAATATATATTAAATTATTACATTTTTAATATTTGTTGTACTGCCTTTATGCCCAACTAAATTTAGCGTACAGTAAAAAAAATTATCGTTGTGAAAAAAAATTGGCTACACTTTACTTGAAGGGGTGTGCATAAGACTGACATGACACGTCATTAATATGAAGGTTTTATGCATGTTTATGACAACTGTCATTATGTGACATTCCCTCAATTATGACACTTTTAATGCAAATATGACATTTGGTGTCTGGTGTCCGGTGGTGTCTGTTCCAATGCCTGAGCCGGTGGTGTCTGTTCCAGTGCCTGAGCTGATGCTGTCTGTTCCGGTTCCTGAGCCGGTGGTGTCTGTTCCTGTTCCTGAGCCGGTGGTGTCTGTTCCGGTTCCTGAGCCGGTGGTGTCTGTTCCGGTTCCTGAGCCGGTGGTGTCTGTTCTGGTTCCTGAGCCGGTGGTGTCTGTTCCAGTGCCTGAGCCGATGGTGTCTGTTCCTGTTCCTGAGCCGATGGTGTCTGTTCCTGTTCCTGAGCCGGTGGTGTCTGTTCCGGTTCCTGAGCCGGTGGTGTCTGTTCCGGTTCCTGAGCCGGTGGTGTCTGTTCCTGAGCCGGTGTCTGTTCCTCCGCCGTGGCCGCCTGAGGCATCGTCTCTGCCCTGGCCACCCGAGGGGTCGTCTCCGCCCTGGCCGCCCGAGGGAGAGTCTCCGCCCTGGCCGCCCGATGGACTGTCGTTTCAGTCCTGGCCACCTGCACGACCTGCTCCGCCCTGGCCACTCGAGGGAAAGTCTGCTTCGCCCTGGTCGCCCGAGGGACTGTCGTCTCCGCCCTGGCCGCCAGATGAACTGTCACTCCCTGTCCCCGTTTCCCTCCATTGACCTGGCCCCCCATCCCTCCCCCTGATCCTCCACCAGTCCACCTCCCGCCTGGACTCTTGTTTTGTCTGTCACGTCTTGGAGCGTCTGGAGTTTCAAACTAAATTAGATCATTTGTATTTAATGAAAGCACAAGGAGCTTTTGTAAGGTCTCGTGCAAAATGGTTGGAAGAAGGAGAGAAGAATACAGCATATTTTTATCAGTTAGAAAAGAGGAAGCAGAAAAGCATCAGTCAATAGTTTGATTATTAATGATGAGGTAATCACAGACCCAAAATTAATATCCCTGGAAATATGCTCATTTTATAGTGACATTTATTCTTCTTCATATTCTGACAAAAATGGTAAGGAATTTCTAGAAAACATAAAAAGAAAACATAAAAGACTTATTCCACAGATTGATATTGAATTGAAAGAAAGCTGTGATATAGACATCAGATTGGAGGAAATTGATTCTGCTATTGAAAAGTTCCTTTAGGTCAATCTCAGGATGGTTTGATTACACATTTTTACAAGTGATTCTTGGAGGATATAAAAGATTTGTTGTTTAAAGTTTTAAAGGAATGTTTTGAATCAAACTCTTTACTTCCAACTTTGAAACTAGGGTTGATCATTCTTATCCCAAAGTCAGTCAAAGACAAAAGAATTATTGATAATCTGAGACTGATTACCCGACTCAATGTTGATTATGAAATTCTTACATCTGCTATTGCAAACAGGCTAAAATTGAGGTTGAGTCAAGTTATAAGTGAAACCCAATCTGTTTTTATTAAAGGAAGGTTAATACACAACAATATTAGACTTATTTTGGATTTAATTTATTATGCACATTTGATTAAGGATGATGGGTTTGTTTTGTTTCTTGATTTCTATAAGGCATTCGATACTGTAGAACATACAATTATTTTACATGCAGTGAAGTTTTTTGGCTTTCGTTATAAATGTGTTAAATTGATAGAGATGTTGTTTAAAAGACAAAAACCCCACCGGCTCTTCTCCATCGAGCGGGATAATTCTCCACTGGATCTGTGCGTCTGAGGGATGTTTTGGGGTGTTGGAGCGCCGGAATCGTACTGACGGGGTGGAAATCAGCCGGCGGAAAAAGAGTTTACCTGCGGAAACAACTTAAAAGTAGTCCTTTGAATTGGGACACATCTTGCATTACCGTTGTACGTGGCACCCCAGCCGGTGGCAGAGGCATTTAATGTTTAAACTATAAAATATTTGTCTTTTTCTTTGAATTATGATGATGAATGTTAAGTTAACAATATTGTGCTGTTGGCCAATTACTTCACACACAAATTCAGATTCTGTAAGAACTCTCCCACATTCTTACTTTACCATAAATATTTAATGATCTTCTACAAATCTTTAAGACTCATGTGTAACTAAAAAGCCCTTATGTAATCTTCTGAAGGTATTTTTTGATGATAATATGTTATGTATTTAATTTATATATTCTTTTTGTTCTTTACATTTCTTTAGGTTTGTGTTGTTTATTTATTCTGTTTGCTGGTATTTACTTCTTGGAATTGTCTTAATATTTGTCTTTTTGAGGTTTGTTTGGTATTTTGTGTTTCTTTAAGCATTAAAAAATCCTCTTACTCCAGGGGATCTCACTCAATCTTATCCTGTATTTTACAGAGTATGTGTATGTTTTGATTTGAGAACAAGAATTTTTCTGCAGGATTCATGTGATTTTCAGGGACTGATGCTGTTCTGTGGTTTATTTCCTCTCTCCAGTCAGAGTAGATCATGTGCCGAATCCAGAAAAACCTGTTAGACTACATACTCTTTTCTGAACACAAAGTTCAGTTCAACTGAAGGTGTTTTTCAGTCTGTGCCGTGAAGGAGAACACATATTAACGAAGAACAAACATCAAAATAGTAAGTACTTTAATTAAATATTTCAGTGCACTGGGACACATGGATCATATTTGCTTTCAAGGTGAAGTGAATGAGTGAAATTAAATATGACTTTGCTTATAGATTATTACATTATATATTTAACATAGACTTAACATCATTCTGTTTAAGTGATTATCATTTGTTAACTGCACGTTTAATGTTGGGATTTTGAGAAAACAAAATATACGCGATAAAATATGAATAAAAAATAATATACAATAATACGGATAATATAAATCCATTTACATGTAGGCCACCTGTGTGAGTGTAATGCAGTGGATCTAAACAAAACTGAAGAATAAACAAAAGAACAAAAATAGGTAAATAGGTAACATGGTAAAAAGATGATCACAAAAAAAAATTTACATAATGTTCTCAGAGCATTAGCACACAAACAGCTTCTGACCTTTGAATCTGTGGAGAAAGTGAGAAACGGGATTCGTTTATCTTCGGAACACAATTAAACATCATTTTAAAGGTATTAAATACTGTTGGCGCTGCGTCTTGCGGAAGAACATTATAGCCGGATCTACTTCTCTCTGTTTATGTAAATCAGTGGTTCTCAACCTTTTTTGGGCCTATTCAATATCCAGGTCCCTGAACGCCCCCCACCCCCAAACTAATGAGCGAGCAGGAACGAGTGAGAGTTAACAGATGAAATAAGTGCAAAATTGTCTTTTATTACTACAATTGAATACTCCACAGTGATTAATCCTAAAAACAAGCTATAAACTGCATTGGCATAGCAATACCAGTGTTTCTCACAGGATATTTGGTAAATCTGTGGTGAGTGGACCTCGGGCCTTCTAGGGGGGTTTGGGGATATGCCTCCCTGTAAGAAAATTTTGTGCATTTTAATGTTAAATTCATCAATCTGGTTCAATTTGAGAGTTAAAAATTAAAAGCCCCATATTCAGTGTGCAAATTAAACAAAGAAAAATTCAAACCTCTTTTAGTTGTGTCTGTCTGCATTACACTACTACATAATAATAGTTATAATATTAATCCCATGACAGTAATAGCCATATATTGTAAAACAAATGCACTGAAAAATAAAGGACGGTCATTAAAGCGGTAATGTTTGCACTTGGGTTTTATAACGCATTTAGGAGAGTATTGCAAGAAGCTGCTTACATTAACCTTACTTTCGAAAAATAAATAAATACAATCATGATTTTTCATGAAAAATTATGTTAGAATTGTAGGCCTAAAATACCTTGGTGTCAGCTTGTTTTCATCAATGGTATAATTAATACAATTACAATTAATTTGGTTTGTCGTGATTAATTTGTGTTCATAATCAGTAAAAAAAAAAAAACTAAAAAACTAAATAAGAAATAATATCAAGTCGTCAAAATACAACTCGTCAAAACTCCGCGAATCACAACAATGAGAACACTCATTTAAACAGCATAGACACACACCCGAACTTGACTGCACATCATATTTTTGACAGTATTGATACTGCTTTCAATCGTAATGCAATAGAAATGAACACAAAAACCTGCCTACCTACTACAACACTGACGGTGGGCGTGCGGTCAGGAGTGGAGCGGCTGTGGACGATTTTTTTTTTTTAGCGCTGCTGACGTATTCTTTCACGCGCACCATAGACGCGCGTGCACACAATATGACATCACACTCTGCGCATTGTTTTACAACATAATTTAACATATACATTGTCCTAACACTTAAATAGCCTACTTAAAACGTTTATTAAATTACTAAATGCTTAAAATGTATAAAAGTAAATGAACAAAAATTTGCCTTGTATATTTAAACTCGTGAACGCCCCCCATTAACACCTAAACGCCCCCCTTTAAAAAATCTTGCTTCCAACGACCCCCGTTGTTCTCTGAACGCCCCCGTTGAGAACGACTAATGTTAATGGCGAGTCACGCAGGTACTGTGCTACTCCGCGGTGGTTTAAAATAGTCCGAATATAAACACGTATTAGGCGTACAGTGATTCAGGAAAACACCGGTTGGAAGATGGATTCATGATGTACTCGCTCATTTTATACATTTTTATGAATTTTGAACAAAAAAGTTACCTGGTAGGTAAGTTACCTTCATTGACAGTCTCCGCAACTAAACTGAAAGTAAGAGTTCACCTGTCGCCATTTTAAGCAGGTAAAATACCAATACGATACAGAAAAACAGAGCATTAAAGTGTTAATCGAAACGTTTACGCAGGAATTTCCATGTTTATGATGTTAAAGCTGGAGGATTAGAGATCCTGTATCTTGTAAAAGTTTGATCAAGGTAAGTGTTCATGTGTGACTTCCTCATATTAATATGAATCTCTGGAGGACATTTTAAGTGACTGTTTTATATGAAACCTTGAATAAAGGGTTTCTTTCACTTCAATGTTTCTTTTGTGTTTTATGATGTCTGTGATTCTTCAGGAGTTTAACAGCATATGTGTGTAAACATGAGCTTGAGTTAACGCAGTCACATTATCCTTTTTCTCCCACACTCCAGATATGTTCAGCTAAATTATGAATGTTGTTTAATTTAATCATTTAATTTAGTGTGTGAATGTTTCTTCATTCAGAGTCAGTGGAGGAGATCAAACTCATCAGATTCTCATGTATCTTCATCATGGCTGATTCACAAGCATCCAGAGATGGAGATTTTCCTCCAGGATGCAGGTACTGTCAACAAACTCTGTTAAATATTGTGTTACATCTCAGAAAAAGATCTCACAGATCACAGAAACAGTTTACAAAAAAATATATATATTTTATTACCTATTTTTGACTGTTTTTGTTTTAAAACTAATATGAAAGGTTAAATTAAAAGATCATAAAGTTTCCTCAAAGTGCTTTTTGGTGAAAGATGAATGTTTATATTAATATGGATCCTCTCATACAGAATGAACACAGTAATCTAAAGGATTAAACTGAATCTGTTCTCTGTTCCAGTTCAGTCCAGCAGAAGAGCTCAAACCCAGAGTCCAGCTGTGTGTCTATGAAGAGTAACTGCTCTATGGATAAGCCAATAAAGTTTAAGAGTGGAGACACACAGTCTGATCTCAGGTATATCAAATGGGGTAATGTGTTATGTGTAGAGGTGAGCAGGGCACAACCTAACGCAGGGCTAGTTGTAACACTTGTTTTAGGATACGTTTACATGACAACGATATGCTTAAAACAGAGTTTTTCCTATAGTGTTTCATCACTGTCTAATTGTCTGGAAGCAGAATGCAGGGGTTTTTAATCGTTTTCGCGGATTTTGACAATGCTCTCGTCTGTCCACGGAAAACCCACTGGAAAAACGTCTCCGTTTTAAGCATATTGTCGTCGTGTAAACGTACCCTGAGTGTATTTACTAGTTTCCATATCAACATATAGAGAAAAAAATGCACCAAAATTAAGAATCTAGATTATTTTGAGCAGCTGATCTGAAATAGTTACAGTTACTCACAATCACTTCGTCTTTAGCGATTTTGCCTTCAAAATAAAAATATGAGAACGCTTTTGCAGCAATGTTTTATTTTGAGATGAATTGAGAGCTTTAAATTTGAAAAGTTCTGAAAGACATTCAAAAGAGTCGTGGATCGCTTCGTCGCAGATACTGTAAGACACACCGGCTTTGCATTCACAACACTAGGTAGGATGAACGCATCTTGTCTTTCCATTCTTCCTTGAATGCCCTTCTCGCTGTCAACTTTCCTCTTTAGACTCTTTGATAGAGCCATTCTCTCTATAGCTATCTTAAATGTTAACATCACTCTGCACACGACGTAATAGCTTACCTCCAGCACGCAAAAAAGAAAAAGAAAATGCAGTTTAGTATGTGAGGATGCCAAGCAATAATTCTGAATGTAAAAGTAGGCTATGTCAAATAAATATTACAATAAGTTTGGCTCCATTGTGTAAAGAGGAAATAAAACATAATTCGTGAAGAGCATGACTGAAACATGATATTAATGGGCTTATTCAAGTTCTCTTTTATTTTGAGTTATTTTTAACCATTCCGCATCTCCCACATATGTGTGTTTTAGCAAGGCGTTTGTGTTGCAAGTTGGTGAATAAAGACACTTGCCAGGTTACGTGTCACTACTGCTTTATTAATTTATTCAGTGTAAAACCCAGACACTGTCAAGTTATCAGGGTTTCTTTGCCTCAATGTCTGCCCAAACTTGAAAAAAGGCTTCAATCCACTTTAGAGGGCGCATGGAATAACTCAAAACATCTGATTCTTCATCATCGAAGCAATTTATTGAAAATCTTTCAGCAACAACTTCATCTTCTTGTACTTGTTTTTAATGATTGATACAGATGGTTAGCTTGATGGTTAGTTTGGCTCGAGGTCATGGTGCAAAGGACCCTGGGTTGATTTTACTCCGAACCATCCCTTTAATGACTGTCCTACTACATGATTTAACACAGAGTAACAGCTCACTACCAGTTACTAAAGACACAGTCTGTCAGTCTGTCACAGGCAAATCTAGTTGATTTCTTAAATTATCCTTTGACTATGTTCTGGCTCTTTTCTTTGGCCAGATGCCAAACTTACTTGCCGACCCCTGCCCTATTAGAACTATGCTATTCTATGATGTTAGCGATATAATTCACATTAACAACTTTTATGAAATCGACTGAGAAACCACGAGAAAAAGGTGAATAAAGACTGAGAGTCAATGTTCAGAAATTATTAATTATTATTATGTGTGGACCCATGCTGGACTGTGTTTTGCGGTGTGTTCGTTTTTTAATTACTAAAAAATGACATTAAATGAAAAAGTGAATGATTGTATTTTATTGACAAAATATTTTAGTTTACTAATACTCTGAATCCCAAGTGGATTTACACAAACTGTGAAGGTCAGAAAGTGTTAGGTTGTGCCACGCTCTCCCCATAATTTCACCGTCACATTAGTAAATTGTTTTAAATCATGCTTAACATTTGCAAAATAATTAAGTTTAAAACACCACTGAGTTACAGATGTTAATGCAAAAGTGTTACAACACTCCCTGGTCTTTCCTGAGACAGAAGATTCCTGTAAAAGTGCACAACATTTATAAGTCTGTATGCTTTTTATTTTACTTAGTTTGAAAACTAGTTCAGTCCAGCAGAAGAGCTCAAACCCAGAGTCCAGCTGTGTGTCTATGAAGAGTAACCGCTATATGCATCCGCCAGAAGCAATGTTTAAGAGTGGAGACAAACGGCCTGATCTCAGGTATATCATTTGTATGTTATTCTTATAGTATTGGATTTTTATGAAATTATTATTAAAATACAATTCTAAGTTCAAATCCTGTAAGTTTCAGTCTATTAATGATCATCATTGTGCTCTTGTGTAAAGCTCTATGTATTGTATTGTTAATACATTCACACACTGTAAAAGCTGTTGGTCTGTTACTCAGTTAATGACACAATTACATCAATATCAGTGTGTCTGATTCTTTACCCTCTTCATTCTGATTTAAGGTCAAATCTTCAATCCAGACCAGTTAAAAACAAAACTGTGTACAAGCCTGCGATTCAACCACAAGACTTTAATGAAAGCATGTATCCTGGTTTCAGGTAAAATGAAGGACTTTAGTTGCTGTTGTTTAATTTTAGGTTCTGCAATTCATATCACACATCTCTCATACACATGATTAATGATTGAAACATTTCAGAAACCTAATGATGTTCTGTGTCCCATAATATAGCAAACAAATAATCCATTTTGTAATTCATTGCTATTTACTTGTGTAATAATGTGGTATTTTAATCTTACAGCCATGACTCTAAACCTTCTGAAGTCCTCAACACATTGAGATCAAATCTGACACAGAAGTTTGAGTGTTTGTATGAGGGAATATCAAAGCAGAGAAACCCAACACTCCTGAATGAGATCTACACAGAGCTCTACATCACAGAGAGTGAAAGTGGAGAGATCAATAATGAGCATGAGGTGAGACAGATTGAGACACAGTCCAGGAGAGCAGAAACAGAGGACACACCGATCAAATGCCGTGACATCTTTAGACCTTTACCTGGACAAGACAAACCCATCAGAACTGTGCTGACAAAGGGAGTTGCTGGCATTGGAAAAACAGTCTCTGTGCAGAAGTTCATCCTGGACTGGGCTGAAGGGAAAGAGAATCAGGACGTCCAGCTCATATTTCCACTTGCTTTCAGAGAGCTCAACTTGATGAAGGACAAAACACTCAGTTTTTCAGATCTCCTTCATCGCTTTTTCCCTGAAACAAAAGAAATGGACATATCCACTGATGCGTATAAAGTGTTGTTGATCTTTGATGGTCTGGATGAGTGTCGTCTGTCTCTGGATTTTCAGAGCGATGTGAGGTTGTGTAATGTGACTGAATCAGCCTCAGTGGACGAGCTGCTGACGAACCTCATTGTGGGGAATCTGCTTCCCTCTGCTCTCATCTGGATCACCTCCAGACCAGCAGCAGCGGATCTCGTCCCCTCTGAGTGTGTCCATCGAGTGACAGAGGTACGAGGCTTCAGTGACACACAGAAGGAGGAATACTTCAGGAAGAGAATCAGTGATCAGAGTCTGGCCGACAGGATCATCTCACACCTGAAGTCCTCAAGGAGCCTCTTTATTATGTGCCACATCCCAGTGTTCTGCTGGATCTCAGCCACTGTTCTAGAAAAGATGTTGAGTGAAGCAGAGAGAGGAGAGATTCCCACGACGCTCACTCAAATGTACACACACTTCCTGCTCATTCAGACCAACATCAAACATGAGAAGGACTATGAGAAGAAAGTGAAAGATGAAGACATGATTGTCAAACTGGGGAAACTGGCTTATCGGCAGCTTGTGAAAGGCAACCTGATCTTCTATGAGGAAGACCTGAGAGAGTGTGGCATTGATGAGACAGAAGCATCAGTTTACTCAGGATTGTGCACTCAGATCTTCAGAGAGGAGTTGGGCTTGTGTCAGGGGAAAGTCTTCTGCTTTGTTCATCTGAGCATTCAGGAACATCTAGCAGCTCTATATGTGCATCTCTCCTTTATCAACAATAACATCAATGTGTTTGACCAGATTACCAAACCAACTAATGGAGACACAGTTTCACTATCTGATCTCCATCAGAGAGCTGTGGATGAGGCTTTAGACAGTAAAAATGGGCATCTGGACCTTTTCCTTCGTTTCCTTCTAGGTCTGTCAGTGGAGTCTAATCAGAGTCTCTTACAAGAACTAAAGACAGCAAACAGCTCTCACAACAATGATGAAACAGTTGACTATATTAAAGAAAAGATCAGCGAGAATCCCTCTCCAGATAAATACATCAATCTGTTTCACTGTCTGAATGAACTGGGTGATCTTTCTCTAGTGAACGAAGCTAAACCTCGTATGAACCGTGTAGGATTACGTGATGTGAAACTCTCCTCGTCTCAGTGGTCAGCTTTAGTGTTTGTGTTGTTGTCCTCAGAGGAGACGCTGCAGGAGTTTCAACTGTACAGCTTAACTGGAGACAGAAATGATCGGTAAGTAAAACTGAGTGCAATCATTACAGTCTAAAACATTATGAACAAAGAGAAACAGAGGTGTTTAAATCACGGGGCAAAGATTGATTTCTGGGATATTGTACATAATTTGCGGGTGTTTCTCAAACCGTGGCTGTGTCCTAGTAAGGCTGCATATCTCGACTGCCACGTCATCAAGCGCCTCTGAAGGCCGTCTCAGTTTGAAGGATCTTTTGAAGACAGACTTCATTTTGTGTCTTTAATTCAGCTCATTTTGAAGGATGCATCAAGTGTATCCTTTGTGTTCTTCAATCTCCCACAATCCTTTGCACGCATTCCAGTTCACGTAAAATAACTGATGGAAAACGAGTCGTCACTGAGTTTATTTGAGTTCATTATGAAATGTAAGACACAAATAATGTATTCGGAGATGAAGGCATACATGTTATATTTTGTTTCTGTGTAAATGAATCACTGAACACTAAACTGACAATAATGTAAGACACTAGGAGACACAGACGGCTGTCATTCACTGTATTTCATTTATAAAAAAGCCAGTTAATATAAAGAGATTTTATAGAAAGTATTTTTCCAAAATGTAGTTTTAATAGTGATAGTAAGTGGATGTCCGCGGATCCTCCTGATGATGAAAGTTACGTCACGCTGACGGCCAAAGTAAACTTGATAAAACAGTTAATGGCCTTGATGCCGTTCCTGGTGGCGTTTAGCTCTTCACAGTGGCGTAGCGGACGGGCACGCAGGGCATATTAAATTACTGTTGTTACTGTTATTAGGCTACTTTTATCATTAAATTAATATTACTGTTCATTTGTCCCGCAATATTTTCAAAGCGCATCACCACATAACTGACGTGCTGTGAGGATAAAAGATTAGATTATTTGATGAAGACGAGCAGCTCGCCCTGGAGGAGAAATGTGAGTCTGTAAAGGGATGTAAAAATGATGGCGCTCTCGCAGAAGCACTTTGTGCAAGGTGGAATTTATTTACAGTGTCAGAGAGGTTTATCCACAGTGTAGAATATATACAAGTGCCCACATAAATGACAAAACAAAACAAATCCAAAGTACCAAAGAAACAACAAAAGGGAAAAATAAACCAGTAAAATACTATCTATACATATATATATATGCTGGAGGCACTACCGTAGCACTCTTGCATCGACATGGTAAACAAGTACCGACTTCAGGTTGGGCTTTTGGTTTATTTAGTCCAAACCCCGCCCCTTTTTGGGCCACATCATTTTCATGTACATATAACATTGAATACAAATACTTAATCTATTTGATAATCAATAATAATCCATTCCCCGTTATTAATATATATATATATATATATATATATATATATATATATATATATATATATATATATATATATATATCCCTCTGATGGTCTTCGTTTAGGAGTCACGTTCTTGGCCTTCCCGGTCAGAAGTGACCGGACACCTAAAAATGAAACTTCCTCCATCCCAGTAAAAACCAATGCAATTTATTTTTGTTCTATAATATTTATTCTTTTTAATTTAGTATTTTGAGACAATTTGATTGAACTTAGTAATATTTATGCAATATTTATCGTCCATTGTTTGCCAATGAAAATAATGAAAAAAAAATTGTAATTTTTTTTTTCTTCTATGCAGTATTTTCGGTTAAAATAGAGACTAGGCTTTCAGAAAAAAAAGAAAAAAAAGAAAAAAAAATCAATTTATTAAACATAAAATTAAATAAATCATGTTATTGCATGGGTTTACCACTAGATGCCTGCATAGCTCTAAATGGAGATGCTTGTGAATTCTAGTTGTTTTTGGACCAAATTACTTACTTTTAAGATGTGGATTGAATGTATTTTTTTAGAAATTCTCAAATAATACTTTTATTAGGTTTATAACATTTTATTAATTATTATTTTAATAATTTTAATAATTATTATATTAATTATATATATATATTAATTATAATTATTAATTATGTTATGTTTTTCACTCTTGATGTTTTAGAGTTTCACCCCTTCATTGCTGAGCACTTTTTTTTCTGCATCGTGGCCGATTTGTAGAGAATTTTTTGAGTTTTTGTCATTTTCCCATTCATTTCCTATGGGGGTCATTTTTGACCGAAGACCAAAATCGTGACAAATTTTTTTACAACCACTTAGCATTCTCGGATCATGAATTCAATTTTTTTTTGTGTTCACATACCTAATGCCAGAAAAGTCACCAAGTTTCGTAACATTCCGATGAAGCTGTGATTTTTAAAAATTCAAAACAGGTTTTTGTAATCTGAATTTATTGGTGTGTATGTGTATAAAAGTCAAGTCAAGTATATTTGTATAGCGCTTTTCACAATACAGATTGTATCAAAGCAGCTTCACAGTATTAATTAAAATAATACAACAAGGTTTGTTTCTAGTGGAATTTATTGATAAAATCAAATTAGATATCCCCAGAATATCCCCAACTGAGCAAGCCAAAGGCAACAGTGGCAAGGAACCGAAAAACTCCATCAAGTGACCTAATGGTGTCCTAAAACTCCATCAGGTGACCCAATGGAGAAAAAAAACCTTGGGAGAACCCAGGCTCAGTCGGGGGCCAGTTCTCCTCTGGCGTTTATTAACTAGAGGCCGGATTGTAATTTGAACTGTAAGATTAAAAATATTATATGAATGCCTGGCTGAAGAGATGCGACTTTAATCTAGTTTTAAACTGGGAGAGCGAGTCTGAGCAACGAACAGTATCAGGAAGACTATTCCAGAGTTTTGGAGCTAAATGTGAAAATGCTCTCCCTCCTTTGGTGGTTCTGGATATCCTAGGTATGACCAAAAGCCTTAAATTAAGTGATCTTAAAGAGCACGATGGATTATAGGGCGATAGAAGATCCGTTAAATAGACTGGAGCTAAGCCGTTTAGGGCTTTATAAGTCAGTAGCAATACCTTGTAATTAATACGGAACTTTATAGGTAACCAATGCAGTGATGATAAAATCGGTGTTATATGATCATATTTTCTTGATCTAGTAAGAACTCTAGCGGCTGCATTTTGGACTAACTATAGCTTGTTAATTGAGGATGCAGGACAACCGGCTAATAAAGCATTACAGTAATCTAGTCTCGAGGTCATGAATGCATGAACTAACTTTTCTGCATCAGAAACTGATAGCATGTTACGTAGCTTAGCAATGTTTCTAAGGTGGAAAAAGGCTGTTTTTGTAACATATGAAATATGATTTTTGAAAGACAGGTTGCAATCGAGTATAACACCCAGGTCTTTTACTGTAGAGGATAAAGTAACAGGACATCCTACTATATTAAAGTTGTATTGCGAGAGGTTTTGTGGGCGGTTTTTTGAACCGATAAGTAGTACCTCTGTTTTGTCTGGATTTAATAAAAGAAAATTACGCGTCATCCAATCTTTTATATCTTTAACACACTCTGTCAATTTGGATAATTTAGCGTTTTCATCTGGCCGTGATGAAATATATATTTGAGTGTCATCAGCATAACAATGGAAACTAATTCCATGTTTCCTTATAATATTTCCAAGTGGCATCATATATACTGAGAATAATAGAGGGCCTAACACAGATCCCTGTGGCACTCCATAGTTTACTGGAGTTATGATCGATTTTTCTCCATTTAAATAGACAAAATGGTAGCGGTCAGATAAGTATGATCTGAACCAGCTTAATGCTTGTCCTTGAACACCAGTATAATTTTGTAGTCGATCTAAGAGTATTGTGTGATCTATAGTATCGAACGCAGCACTAAGATCAAGTAAAACTAGTATTGAGATACAGCCTTGGTCAGAAGCTAAAAGTAAATCATTTGTGATTTTAACGAGCGCAGTTTCAGTGCTATGATGCGGCCTGAAACCTGACTGAAACTTTTCATAGATATCATTTTCTTGCAAGAAAGAACACAATTGAGCGGACAGCACTTTTTCTAATATTTTAGACATAAATGGAAGATTTGAAATGGGTCTATAATTTGCTAGGTTATTATGATCTAATTGTGGTTTCTTAATGAGTGGTTTTATAACTGCCAGTTTAAATGTTCTTGGAACATGACCTAAAGATAAAGACGAGTTAATAATATTGAGGAGAGGCTCTTCCACTACAGGTAACACTTCTTTCAGTAGCTTAGTTGGTATAGGATCTAATAAACATGTTGTAGTTTTAGATGAAGTGATAAGTTTATTTAACTCTCTTTGTTCTATAGTTGTAAAGCACTGTAATTGTTCTTGCGGGGTGATAATTGAGGCTGAATTATAAGGCGCAATTGAAGATTGAACGTTTACAATTGTGGTTCTGATGCTTTCTATTTTCTCAGTGAAGAACTTCATAAAATCATTACTACTAAACTGTAACGGGATATTTTGTTCGGGTGACGTCTGTTTATTTGTTAGTCTAGCCACGGTGTTAAATAAAAACCTTGGATTATTTTGGTTATTTTCTATTAGTTTGCGGAGGTGCTCAGCCCTGGCTGCTTTTAGGGCCTTTTTATAACGTGACATACTGTCTTTCCACGCGATTCTAAAGACCTCTAAATTAGTTTGTTTCCATTTACGCTCTAAAATACGGGTTTCTCTCTTTAGAACATGCGTAGTATTGTTGTACCATGGTGCTTTAATTTTCTCTCTGACCTTTTTTAATCTAATAGGTGCAACAACATCCAATGTTCTAGAGAGAATAGTGCTCATAGTGCTAGTTAGTTCTTCTAGTTCTTCTAAAAGTGTGTTTGTATGTGTGTGTGTGTGGGTGGGTGTGAATTTTTTGCACTCTTGATGTTGTAGAGTGTCACCCCTTTACTGCGGTGTACTTTTTTTTTAGAATCGTGGCTGATTTGTAGATTGTACAGACAAAAATTCAGAGAATTTTTGTGTTTTTGTAAATTTCCCATTCATTTCCTATGGGTCGGTCATTTTTGACCGAAGACCACGAGTGTGACTATTTTTTTTTACGACCACTTAGCATGCTCGGATCATGACCTCAATTTTTTTTTGTATTCACATACCTAATGCCATAAAAGTCACCAAGTATCATAACCTTCCGATGAAGCTGTGATTTTTAGAAATTCAAAACAGAAAATTATTCGGTCAGAAATGACCGAGGACCATCAGAGGGATATATATATATATATATATATATATATATAATAAACACATAATCGATTTACACATATTAACCTTAACACATAATCTTTGCATTTAAATACACACACGAACACCTATTCACACTAGACAATGGTTTCGTCAGCTTCCGGTTGCGATGCGCCGGCGCGACTCGGCCGTGATGTCATCAACGGCTGCCGCTCGATCGTTCAAACACACACACAACACAGGGACAAAACGACGAGACAGTGCAGTGTAGTGGTGGGCAGATCGAGGCTTCGTGAAACAATGAAACAGTTGAAGCAAATGTGCCATATTGTGTCGCGGCTTCGAAACAATCCGACATTAGTCTCAACGGTGACACCTAGTGGTCACTTGCAGGTGTTGATCTGAAACAACCTTGACAACGAGCCATTAAAAAATTTGTTGTTTTTTTATTATTGTATTTTTCTAATACAGATGGTGGACAACCAGAATGAGACTTTTACCGCCGCCGTTCCCGCGGCGGCAAAATTGGGATGTGTATTTGCTGCCTTTTACCGCTGAGTGGCGCTGTAATCACAGACTTTGAAAAGTGTCAGTTTATTCTCTTTATGACGTAATCTGCCGCGGCAGTAATCTGAGCTGAGGCCACAGATAAATTCAAGATAAATATTGTGGTTAAACGAATTCAAATTCATTAAATTTAAACAAAGTAGACACACGTTAACATTGTGTGCCCAGTTTTTCTATAATTTAGAAAGGCTATGTCAATAGGTTACTTGTCATTTACTTCGTGTTATTTTAATGTGTTTGTAGATTTATTAACTGAAACATAACAGTGAAATAAATTAAAATAATTTACCGTAAAATTAAAACATTTTCAGGACTTGCAGTAGGCTACTAACCGATGTTAGTCGGTTTAAGCATTCTTTGTTATATTCAGAATTAAATAGGCTTACATGTTGTTATGATTATCAATTGAATTAATTAATAAATAATCAACCACAATGCCTATTACTGCCGCGGCAAAAATAAACCAGTCGAATTTCAAAGTCGTTCGCGAAATGACTAGGCTATACCGGGTGGCGCAAGTGACAGGGCAAAACAGCAGCAACTGCGGCATTTTAAAAGGTAAGTTACCTATCTGTTTATTTAAAAAAAAAATTTAAAAAAAAAACTTTTTTCATTATTTGAACAAAAATGAGACTGATTGAATATGTAAAAATATAAACAAACAAAGCAGAGAATAAAACAAACTTTTAGGGAAAAAATATAGGCCCATTATGCTACAACAGAATTGGTTAACATTAACGAAAGCAAAATATGTAAAAATACATTAGTGTTTCATGACCGAATTCAAATCGGTTCAAATCCCGAACAAACAGTAGTTGATCTAGGCTATTCAGACGATAGCTCTGTGGTCAATGCATTAACAATAGCCTCTCGGAGCTTCTAACGATCTGAGATCGAATCTCAGTGTAGCCGACAGTGTTTATGTTTTTCCGTTCTTGATGCTTAAATATGCATCTGTTTATTAAAGTCAATCGTCTTGTTTAATTATCAATTGTACATTACAACATAAATTTGCTACATTCCAGAGCCGCTGCAAAGACGACACTGATGAATCTGATGAAGGAAGACTGTCAGCCGATTGCACCAGAAAATGAAGATGATGAAGCTCGTCTTTAATCTGCTAAATTATTTTTTTTGTGTGTGTGTGAATCATTCACGAGATTGAGATGACTGACAGTGATACCCGGCCATAGCAACGGAAGACATTTTTCAAAACAGATCGAACAAATCAGAAAAATACTTTCAATACAGTATTGCTTTCAATTAAAAAATAAACAATGAAAATGTAAAAGAAAAAGAAAATTAATTAAGTTTGAAAACCCATCGCACATTTCAAGGTATGAATAAAGTGTCGGGACAGTTTATTTATTTAAACAGGGTTGCATCGATAGAGTTTATTCCCTTTGTGATGCAAAATAAGAAACACAGAATCTTATTCTTGCAAAATTTTAAATTTCTATTTTCAAAGAAATTGCAGCTAAATTATAAAATTAAAACGGTACAAAACGAAAAAAGTTCAAAGCAACAAATTAAGAACAGACGTTTTTCTTTGCCTCTCTCGCGCTGGATATTTTTTTAGTAAGTTTGGTCTCCCTCACTGCGCGCGGCGGGTCTTTCTCGAAATTAAGCATTTCAGCGTAAAAAACACCATACAGCTGATAATACTGTATATGTCGCTGTGTGTCATCCACACAAATCACGAAAGAAAAAACTGTAACAAATAGCTTTTGTTCCTTCAAAGATACAACATGCCTTGCTGAATTCACCTTACAATAAAACAAGGTGGGTCGCGAATTAAAGAGCTCTGTATCTGCTAAATTGAAATTGTGTGTGGAAAACCTTTAAATACAATCAATAAAACTACAATATATAATTTAATAAAATATAGGGCCTACTGTACATAGGCTATGGACTTTTGGAGATTTTGAGATTAATTAATCCTTAAAAGAATGTTGCCTTTGCCTGCTCATCAGGCTGGCTCCGACACACTCCATATGAAAGACGGAACATTAACACCTCTGTCCTGCACCCCCACGATAAAGCAACTATTGCCTTCTCCAAACCCCCCACAGGCTAGCTGAGTTTGCAAAACAAAACAAAGAGTTTGCCACTCGTCGTGGTGTGCCAAAACACTCAATTATAAACTTCAATATTTCATACAAAACAATCTCAAAACGCTTTGTGACATTTTGAAAAGCCGTGGATGCATTACTGCCACTGGAACCATGAACGCAACAGAATACTGGTTCTGATTTTATTGTTTGTCGTTTAAACGTCATATATATAGATGGCGGATGTTACTGCAACAAGTGCTCCTGGGTTTGCCAGAGCTCGTCTTAAACCAGAAATATATAAGACCATTGATGGCAAAGTTATAGTTGAAGATGAACTTTTACACTTCCTTTCGATAAAAATAAGAACTTTAAGTCAGGATGAAATAGTCCTTTTAGCTGCAAACCACTTTGGATCAGATTGGATTGAGGCTTCAAAGAAAGTGCTGTTTGAACTCTGTTCCACTACCCAACGGAATATCTCTCACAAAGGAGCACAGAAAGACGCCAATAACATCAAGAGCTGTCTTAAAGTCCTTAATGAATGTGGGGACAATATTCCAAAATTTGTATCATATTATCTGGATGAGCTGCCACCTGTGACTTTTTCCAACATGGACGTCTGTGGCCTTCTTCGGAAAGTTGAACAGTTGCATGCTGATGTATCCGTCTTGAAACATGTGATGCACCGACAATCTGAAACAAGTGAAGGTTTGAGTGCAGTCGCGGCGGACGTGAGTCGCCGGGTTTGTGCCCTCGAGCAGAACGCTGCCCACGGTGGTGCGGGCTTTGATGCGCCGGTGAGCTGGATGGAGAATGCAAGCACCACGCGCGATACTCACTATACCGATGTCGGTGGCGCGGATGGTTCGGCGGAGGTGCCTGAAACAACAGGTGACAGACGCCGAGGAGAGGCTCCAAGACCCGTGCTTCAAGCAATGGAGAGTATTACGCCAGCAGTTAGCCCTGGGTTAACGAGGCTGTCGCCTGGAGTACCCAAGTGGAACCAAGTTGTAAAAAGGGGGCGACAGAAGCGCACAGAGGAGTCCCAACCGGGATTACGTACTGGCAAATCTGCGTCGGAACGGAGGGCAGCAAAAACTGTTGTGGGCACTGGAGCGGTAAGAGACATCAAGATGATAACAACTAAAAGGGTGAGTGTCTTCGCCAGTAGGTTTTCACCTGATGTAGATGTTGAAGTATTGCGCGCTCATCTTACGCATAAACTTGGACATGAAGTATCATGCGAAAGGATTGCTACCGTAAACAGCAGATACGCATCATTTAAAATAGCTGCTGAATGCAAAGATGTTGGCGATATGTATAACCCAGAACTATGGCCAGAGGGAACGTATGTACGGCGCTATTATGAACCACGGAGAGCTGGAACCGTGGGTGCTAACTTTAAAGCGGCTACTTTACCTTCTGCCAATACGAGTATGCCTGATAATTGCATGAGTGCCAAAGTATGATGTCGCTATGGATATACGCGTCCTATCATATAACTGCCGTGGCCTGCGCTTGGGTCAAAGTGCTGAGGATAAAGCTCGCCGTTTTATTGTTGATCAGTTGCTGGAGCACAGTGATATTCTGTGCCTACAGGAAACATTTCTTGCAATGCAGGATTTACCGGGTCTGAACTCAATCAGTGACAGCTTTCATGGTGCTGGAGAGTCTACCACTGACCTCAGTCTGGGAATACAAAGAGGCAGAATTCCAGGAGGTGTGGCAATTCTGTGGAATAAAAAGCTGGACTCAGCGATTGATGTAGTTAGGCTTGGTGTGGACTGGTGTATTGCTATACGTCTGACACAGTGTGATAAGGAATTTATTATTTTAAATATTTACACTCCATATGAATGCCAGCAAAATGAAGAAGATTATGTAAATAAGTTTGCTTTTATTAGTTCCTATTTACAAAATGAGTGTTTCTCAAATATCTTAATCGTTGGGGATATGAATGCAGACATTTCAGACAACAGGTCAGTGTTTGCTAAACATTTAAATAACTTATGCACCGATAATAATTTAATACTGTCCAGCAGAGAGCTCCTGCCTGTTGATAGCTATACACATATAAGCGAGGCCTGGCACACCACGTCCTGGCTGGACCATTGCCTCACTACAGCCGATGCTCACGCATCCTTGGCACATATGGAAATTTTATACGATGTATCCACTTCTGATCACATTCCTGTAAAAATAGTGATCAGGTCTGAGTACATACCGTCAACTATAAAATGTGAAAATAACTCAAATCATGGTTTCTTGGACTGGTCCTCTCTTACATGTGAAAAAATGTCTTTGTATTATGAACATACTGATCAATTATTGAATAATATATATCTCCGTAGAGAGGCACTCTTGTGCAAAAATGGTAATTGCACAAACAGTAAACATATCACAGATATCTCTGCTATGTATACTGCAATTGTCTCTGCTTTACTTGAAGCTAGTAAGTCTCTCCTTAAGCATAAAAAGGGAGGAAAAACTCGGTCTGGTTGGAATGCATATGTGACTGAATTCTATGCTGAGGCTCGTGAAGCTACTAGATCCTGGGCAATGGCTGGTAAACCAAGACAGGGACCTATTTTTGAATATAAGTGCAAATGCAAAATGTAAATATGCAATACGTTTCATTAGTAAAAATGAGCAGCATCTGAGGGCAGAAGCTATGGCCAAGAAACTTTTAGACAACACAAATAATGATTTCTGGAAAGAGGTGAAACGTACAAATAACTGCAAACCCTCACTACCATGTTCAGTTGATGGAGTCCCTGGTGCAAATGCTATTGCGGAGCTCTGGCGAATGCATTATAGAAAATTGTTTAATTGTGTACAGACTAAATGTTTTAAAGTAGATAATGTTGACAATGTAGATGCAATCAAATTTCATGAGGTCTCTAAAGCTATTAGGAACTTAGCAGCTAATAAATCAACTGGCCTGGATTCTATCTCGGCTGAACATCTAAAAAATGCAAGCATAAGGCTGTATACACTTCTTGCACTAGGCTTTACTGCCTTCATGATCCATGGCTTTCTTCCAGACTCAATGATGTCTGTGATGCTGACTCCTGTGATTAAGGATAAAGCAGGAAAAGTGGGTTCCTCAGACAACTATAGACCCATCGCCCTAGCTAATATATTATCAAAAGTGGTGGAACTAATTCTCCTTGAGAGGATCAATGAATTGATTACCTCTGCAGATAATCAATTTGGTTTTAAACCAAAGCATGGTACGGATATGTGCATATATGTCCTGAAGGAACTACTAAGCAACTATAAGAGAAAAAACTCAACTATTTTTATATGTTTTTTAGATGCATCTAAGGCATTCGACCGGGTGAATCATTGGAAATTATTTAAAAAATTGGATGCAGCAGGAGTCCCTAAATACATTGTCAGAATCCTGTCATATTGGTATGCCCAACAGACCATTCAGGTGAAATGGGACAGCTGTATGTCGGCTCCTTTTCATATCAGTAATGGAGTAAGACAAGGGAGCATCTTATCCCCCATTTTATTCAATTTTTACATGAATGATTTATCAAATAATCTAAACCGAGGTAAAACTGGCTGTATGGTCGGCAGTACAGTGATGAATCATCTTATGTATGCAGATGATTGTGTGATTTTTAGCCCGAGCTCAGCTGGACTGCAGCATCTTCTTAGCATATGTTCTGCGTTTGGGGAAGAACATGATGTAAAGTACAATGATTCCAAAAGTTTTATCATGATTTGCAGAACCGCAGAAGACAGACATTTAACCTTTCCTGTTTTTAGGCTTGCAGGTAATGTTCTTAATATCTGCAGTAAAGTGAAATATCTTGGTCATCTGATTACAGATCAGCTTACAGATGACGATGACATTAATCGTCAGTGCCATATGCTGTATGTGAGGGCAAATGTCCTGGTACGCAAATTTGGTTGCTGCACGACTGGAGTCAAGTTGACCCTATTTAAAGCATACTGTTCGCCTTTGTACACTGCACACCTGTGGCTAAACTATAAAAAAGCTAGTCTTCAGAAATTGCAAGTAGCATTCAATGACGCTTTGAGGATGTTACTAAAAAAGCCCAGATCAACTTGTGCAAGTGAGTTGTTTGTGAGCACCAGAGTTGACACACTGCAGTCTGCCCTGCGAAAAGCGATGTTTAGGTTCATTCGTCGGCTGAATGATTCTGTAAATCAAGTTGTTGTGGTGCTGGTGAATGTTAGGTACAGTGCCACACGTTGCATGTCTCAGTTTTGGGAACACTGGTATAAGTGTCTTTTAAAGGCGAGTCATTTGTAACTTTGTGCTGTGTAATTTGTGTTTTTTTTTTATTTATTTTTTTATTTTTTTATTGTTTTGTGTGGATGGACCATGAGTCTGAATAAAGAGACGCTATATATATATATATATATATATATTTTTTTTTTTTTTTTTAACGGAACTGCTTTTGAAATTACGATTGGAATTATTATAGGCTACAGAAGTAAAGTCATTGTATAATATTTGTTCCTTAGTGTAAAATGGAAATGCATGGTGATTTTATTTTGTAAATAGGCTATAAGCAAAAAAACTATGTTTTAGAACTAGACAAATCTCTCTGCATCAACAATAAACTATAAAATGCATTAATAGGCTAATATAAAAATATCAGTAGTCCAAGTTAGTTCGGGATTCGAACCCGTGTCATCTAAATGATCGTAACGTAAGTTCAACCACTCGGCCACGATTCACTCGTTGCGATCTGGCCTAACGTTCCAGTGTGTGTTCGCTCACACGAGAGAGAAGCGCTCTTCATTCAAATGAACGCGCCGCCGCGTTTGTCGAACACTAATTCAACATGCCAGAATAAAACCTGGCTTTAGAACAATGCATAGCGCCACTCGTCGTGGTGTGCCAAATTTTTTTACAATAATTTAGTTTTATTTATTTCAGTGTTAATGTTTGAGTTAAAAAAATCCTTTACAAATTAAATTAACACAAAGTCGGCTATAAGAGTCCTTTATAGGCTATACGTAAAAAAGCAAAGGGCTTACAGTCTTAACATTTAGGCTACTTTGCTTAAATTCGATACATTTATTTTCAGTAGGGCCTAATAAATTTGTAGGGATGTAATTTCAGTATGCTTTACCAACGCTATGTATTCAATTAAAGTTCCAAGAGGTCTAGTCTCTATATTTCCTTCCCAGCTGACACTAATATGCAAGTGCACAGCAAAAATCACAACTTGTGCTTGCTGCGAATGCAAGTTATTTAAGGTACCCTACAATGTGAATTCATTACAAGGTTTCATTTAATTAAATTAATGTGCAGCAATTTGTACAAATAGAGTCTATAGGCCTACTATACTGTTGTAGCCATTAAATAATCTCATTTAGTATCATATTTGTTAAAATATTATAATGTTATTTTTTTCCATCTATGTTGAATATGAAAAGTGAACAGCACGAGTAAGATAGGATGCATTATATCGAGAGATGGATATGGAGTGGGTCAGACATGATTTTGACCACTTCATTAAGTTTTGTTTAGTAGAAAACCTTTCTTTAAAGTGAATTTCGTTTTCTATAAATTGTATCTTAATTTAAAAAAAAAATTTCATCAAAATTGCCTGGATTTAATAAGTAAGAGAAGCAAATATAACAGACACTAATCATGGAGGCGCCCGCGCGGTCACTTGCATTGCACGTCAGCTGGAGCGCATCTCATCCTCCTAACTTAACGAAACTCAGCGTATGCCTCACACAGACACGATAAATACATCAAATACACAAAGCTTGAAATGTCTTCAAACGAAATAATTCAAAACGAAAAGAAAAAGGCTACTCTCTGATTATGTCTTTATGTGCATTTCTCTCTAGGTGCGTTCACTACAAATATGGCGATCGTCAACTTCATCTTTGCAGTCGACACTGTCAGAAAACACTAGTTTATTGATAAAAATCAATGCACGCATCACCGGATTTACAATTACACATCTTGCTTGTTGCATGTCGAAAAAACGAAATATTATGTTGAAATAACATTATTATTAATAATACATCTTTTAGAATATTTGATTAAATGCTGATTGTTGCGCTTGTTCAATTTAATAAAATTAAAACTTAATTGTGATAATTAAAATAATTGAAAATTAAATATTTAGTGGCCAAGTTTTGCTAATTTATTATATAGGCTATTATATGCCTATTGCCTATATTAAGTAGGTCATATTAAAGGTAGGGTAGGTGTTCCTGTTCAGAAACACTTTTTTTTATACTGGGTGAAATGGTCCTTCCATCCTGATAGTAGTCAATACATTATGTGTTTAGAAAAAGGAATGAAAAAAATCAGACCTCTGTAGCAGCTGCAGGACAGTAAAAACTCTGACCAATCACTGCCATTCGGTGCGAATGTAAAGAACCAATCAGATGCCTTCATGTCTCGTGCCCGCCCCGAGCCCCACTGCGCGCGCTGCCCTGCGTGCACTCATTACATGTCACCGTTCCCGGAAATATTCAGCTCAAAGCACCTGCATATGCAGTCAGCGAAGGCAAACAAGGCAAAAACTACTTCCTCGGACCCTGCCCGCACTCTTGAACGACCTCCTCTGCTTCGCCCTCAACCCCGGACCTGTCCTCGAACCGACGATGCGGTAACGTTACTTGTCTCCTGACTCGGAGTGTACGTTAGTCTTCATTAGAGTCAACAATGTTTTCATCATGGAAACTCTTACATGCAAAACACCGTATATGTTATGAATCTTACACGAAATTCACCTTCATCACAGTGTAACTGATGGTAATGGAAAAACGTGTATCAATGCAACCTGTTTTTAGTTTTGCCTTATAAATATAGCTCGTTACCGAATGAAACTTTACCATTATCGATATGCTAGCTTGATAGTGAGTACTAAAAGAAATCTTATTTGTTTATATTCATAGTGATAAAGTTAGGTATTTTATTACATGTGATTCTGACATGATGTCACTGTATGTACTGCGCTCCTTCCTCTCCACTCGTCTCAGGTAATAAATGCGTCTTGTTCCAGCCTGAGCGTTTGGCGTCGCGCGTTCATGTGTTTTGGGGGCGTGGCTTTGGAAGGAGCTCAGAAGGGAGGGGGTGGGAGTGAATGGAAATAATGAGCTGTGTTTATTGCAGATTAAAAGGTCTACAGTCACTCGATTTTTATATTTTCTTTTTCAGAGTACTTACATTTTAATTATGTATTGGTATATAAAGACAGTTTAAACAAATTTGGAATGTTTTTTTTTTTTGAAAAATGATTACCTACCCTACCTTTAAGACAAGGCATATATTAGTTATTTTAGCTATTTTAGTTATGAGAAAAATAAATCTAACGAAATCTAAAATCTAAATCTAATAAATAAAAAAATAAAATAAAAAAATCTAACGCCCAATTCAACATGCCAGAATAAAACCTGATTTTTGAACAATGCGTAACACCACTCGGCCTGGTGTGCCAAAACACTACATTTTAAACTTCAATGTTTAATCCAAAACAATCTCAAAACGCGTTGTGACATTTTTTTAAAGCAGTAGCCTAGCCTATATACATTAAGGGCATTGAAACCAGGATCTTAACTAAAACGCGTTCCGCGTAATCTCTCAAAAATTATGCCACACTACTCCATGTATTATTATGACCGCCGCTAGCGTAGCTAGCGAAAGCGGTCATATAGGGATTGTCAAATTTTTTTTTTTTTTTTTTTCGTCACCTTACTGAATTTTTCGTCAACGATACCAGGGACACCGAAACACCGGGGAACATGAAATTTGGTGGGCATGTAGCCCCACTAGACTTCTAAGGAAAAATTTCGTTTGGTCCCCGGGGGCCACTCCCCCCCCCGCGCTGGGCCCCCCCAAACCCCAAAAAATTCAGTTTTTCCTAAATAACTACCTGAACCGTGTCACCGAGGATGAAGAAATTTTTATGGTATGTTGGTCTACTAGACTTTTACGGAAAAATTTCGTTTGGTCCGCGGGGGCCACTTCCCCCCCCGCGCTGGGGCCCCCGTAAATTTTCCGTCAACGATACCAGGGACACCGAAACACCGGGGAACATGAAATTTGGTGGGCATGTAGCCCCACTAGACTTCTACGGAAAAATTTCGTTTGGTCCCTGGGGGCCACCCCCCCCCCCGCGCTGGGCCCCCCCAAACCCAAAAAATGCAGTTTTTCCTAAATAACTACCTGAACCGTGGCACCGAGGATGAAGACATTTTTATGGTATGTTGGTCTACTAGACTTTTACGGAAAAATTTCGTTTGGTCCCCGGAGGCCACTTCCCCCCCCCGCGCTGGGGCCCCCGTAAATTTTTTGTCAACGATACCAGGGACACCGAAACACCGGGGAACATGAAATTTGGTGGGCATGTAGCCCCACTAGACTTCTACGGAAAAATTTCGTTTGGTCCCCGGGGGCCACCCCCCCCCCCGCGCTGGGCCCCCCCCAAAACCAAAAAAATGCAGTTTTTCCTAAATAACTACCTGAACCGTGGCACCGAGGATGAAGAAATTTTTATGGTATGTTGGTCTACTAGACTTTTACGGAAAAATTTCGTTTGGTCCCCGGGGGCCACTTCCCCCCCGCGCTGGGGCCCCCGTAAATTTTTCGTCAACGATACCAGGGACACCGAAGCACCGGGGAACATGAAATTTGGTGGGCATGTAGCCCCACTACACTTCTACGGAAAAATTTCGTTTGGTCCCCGGGGGCCACTCCCCCCCCGCGCTGGGCCCCCCCAAACCCCAAAAAATGCAGTTTTTCCTAAATAACTACCTGAACCGTGGCACCGAGGATGAAGACATTTTTATGGTATGTTGGTCTACTAGACTTTTACGGAAAAATTTCGTTTGGTCCCCAGGGGCCACTTCCCCCCCCCTGCTCTGGGGCCCCCGTAAATTTTTCGTCAACGATACCAGGGACACCGAAACACCGGGGAACATGAAATTTGGTGGGCATGTAGCCCCACTAGACTTCTACGGAAAAATTTCGTTTGGTCCCCGGGGGCCACTCCCCCCCCGCGCTGGGCCCCCCCAAAACCAAAAAAATTCAGTTTTTCCTAAATAACTACCTGAACCGTGGCACCGAGGATGAAGAAATTTTTATGGTATGTTGGTCTACTAGACTTTTACGGAAAAATTTAGTTTGGTCCCCGGGGGCCACTTCCCCCCCCGCGCTGGGGCCCCCGTAAATTTTTCGTCAACGATACCAGGGACACCGAAGCACCGGGGAACATGAAATTTGGTGGGCATGTAGCCCCACTACACTTCTACGGAAAAATTTCGTTTGGTCCCCGGGGGCCACTCCCCCCCCCGTGCTGGGCCCCCCCAAACCCCAAAAAATGCAGTTTTTCCTAAATAACTACCTGAACCGTGGCACCGAGGATGAAGACATTTTTA
Organism: Rutilus rutilus; assembly: GCA_021464565.1. Classification (NCBI taxonomy): domain Eukaryota; kingdom Metazoa; phylum Chordata; class Actinopteri; order Cypriniformes; family Leuciscidae; genus Rutilus; species Rutilus rutilus. Next base: position 43,389,949 of record JAJAQA010000008.1, read on the forward strand.
TGGTATGTTGGTCTACTAGACTTTTACGGAAAAATTTCGTTTGGTCCCCAGGGGCCACTTCCCCCCCCCCTGCGCTGGGGCCCCCGTAAATTTTTCATCAACGATACCAGGGACACCGAAACACCGGGGAACATGAAATTTGGTGGGCATGTAGCCCCACTAGACTTCTACGGAAAAATTTCGTTTGGTCCCCGGGGGCCACTCCCCCCCCGCGCGCTGGGCCCACCCCGCGCTGGGCCCCCCCAAACCCCAAAAATGCCGTTTTTCCTAAATAACTACCTGAACCGTGGCACAGAGGATGAAGAAATTTTTATGGTATGTTGCTCCTAAGGGCCCACATCAACCTAGCCCATAATCACTCATTTGTGATTTGCGCCCCTCCCATAAAAAATGAAAATGCAATATTATTCTGCTTTAATCGCCCCTATCTTCAGTGGAGATGTTCAGAACTGCACCATATTTCATGTGTATGATTAACTTGACATACTCTGGGGGTATCCTCTGCTAAGTTTTGTAGAATTTCATCCATGGGGGGGTATAAAATAAATTAATTTATGTGCACATTTAGTGACTGTACACTCATCGGCCTGTAGATGGTGCTGTTGAGCGAAGGGTTGCTGGTTTAGGATGATACTGTCACACACACACATGCAGGAATACAAACAAACGCAAGCATGCACACACACTGACATCCACACGCACAGACACACACCCATAAACACACATACAAATCCACATGCACAGACACACACACACAAACACACACGCGCACACATGTACGCACACATACATACACGCACAGACACACACACACACACACACACACACACACAGACACACACATACACAAACACACACACATACACACACACACACACACACACACACACACACACACACAGACAGACATGCACATACTATTACTTTTTTTAGGTATATACATAAACACGCAATACAGCCAAATTACTCCACGTCATTTATTTTTGTGGAAAGCCAGTGCAGGCCTGAGCGGCGGTCATATTTTGTACCGCGATGCGGTACATCTAGTTATTTATTTTTTTAAGGACTGCTTTTGAAATCACTATAAATTACTATGTAATTGTATCGCTCACGAGAGCTCTTCATTTATCTAATTCCTCAATAGAATAGTAAAAATATTCATCGTCATTGCTCCTAATATCGTCTCTATTTTTAACTTTTGATTCTATTTTTTCAGTTCTAAAATTGATTCTATCTTTGGTTCTATTCTGTTGTAGCCTAATAGGCCTATTTATATATGAAAAATATGCCTATTAGGCTTAGGGTTTTATATTTAACCCACTTACATTTTAAAATACGGCAATTGCTGCTGTTTTGCACAATGTCCCTTTGCGCCACCTGGCGGTCATTTCGGGAACGACTTTGAAATGCGGCTGGTTTATTTTCGCCGCGGTGATTTCGCGGCGGCGGCAGCTGGCGCGGCGGTAATAGGCATTTTGGTTGTCCACCATCTGTATGTGAAGCTTGTAACCTGTAGGCTCCTCACTGTGCATAATGTTATTTTGGTCATGAAAAATGAATATTAAAGGAGAACTCTGGTCAATTTTAACATTGAGCTAATTTTTTTGTAAATTTGGAGTGCTGTCAATACAGAGAACAACGACAAAAATTGGTGTTGCCTACACAGTGTTATCCTCTTTTTAAAATTTGCTTCAATGGGGCAAGTTTTAAACCTGCTTTTAGCCTCTTAACATCCTTGATGTGTCATTACAAGTGCCCAGCCAATGTGAGTGATTCCTTCAGAGTGAACACGGGTGAAACTGACTGCAGTAGATGTGAAAGATATGAATAAAATTGATGTTAATTCAGCCAGCGCTCATACCTGTATTTACATCCTGTTTTCAGTCGAAGTCCACAGTACCGTATTTTCCGCACTATAAGGCGCACTTAAAAGCCTTTAATTTTTTCAAAAAACGACAGTGCGCCTTATAATCCGGAGCGCCTTATATATGGATCTGGCGCCTTATATTAATGTCTGAAAAACAACCGCTGACTTAAACCTTGTTTATACTTTCGCCTGGCACCGGAGCGCGAGCCTCCGCTGACTGCGCGCGCACCTCCCCAAACAGACGAGGCATTTATACTTGACGCAACTGTTTTGTTTTAGACTGAACACCAGACCATACAACTGATTTAGACGCGCAAACTGGGTGCCGGTGTGATGAGATGTACTCGGGCAGATTCGGCTCAAAGTCGTGCATCTTCGGATGCGGAGGCGCGCGCGCTGTTACAATGACGTCATTTTTGCCGCGCGCGCATGCGCGCGCCTCCGCATCCGAAGATGCACGACTTTGAGCCGAATCTGCCCGAGCAGACGGATATTAGTTTTTTTATTACCTTCGCGCTCATGCGGACGCGTCGAGTATAAACAAGGTTTTACAGCTCAGCCACTTGTTTTTTCATAATTTTTTGCAAGTGGTAGATCTTGGTTTACATTTGGACTTTGGATGTGATCTTAGGCTTGAAAAGGTTGGTGACCACTGCATAACGCAAACCCAGTCAAACGTTTGACTGCAGTATCTTCTATTCTATGCGCCTTATAGCGCCTTATAATCCGGTGCGCCCTATATATGAAAACAGTTCTAAAATAGGCCATTCGTTGAAGGTGCGCCTTATAATCCAGTGCGCCTTATAGTGCGGAAAATACGGTAATCGATTGTCAGGGACACAAGTCGGCAGCACAACTTTCGAGCAAAATGAGAAAGAAGCGTTTTTTTTCAAAATTGGTGATTTTCGTTTTTTTGCAAATCTTTTAGTTGAGATCACGAAGAAGCCTCTCCATGTTTGAGATAGCAGTATTGGTATATTTAAAAGCGTACATTTTGAGTTTGAAATCGGCTTGTTTTTCGGAGATTCTAGCACGCAGTAGGGGCGTGTCATTGTCGGTGTGTATTTCCATACTGAATAAGCCGGCGTGGCTACTTATTATGCAGCGCTCTGGCCGGCTCTATCTTATTTCAAAATTCAATGAACATGGACGCCAATAACATTACGATGTCCAGCAATCGATTTAAATAGTAGGTTACATGGGGTTTAATTTGTCGTTTAATGAGATGTAGCCTAATACATGTTGTCAGTGCCAATACATAGATCCGCCTATATAATTAATGTGTGTATGAATGGCACAGTGGTAGAGCTTTCGCCAGTCCTGTCAGAGGTTCAGAGTTCGAATCCGCCCTTGTATGGATTTTTTTTTTTCTCGTATCGTTTTTTTTCTCTCATCAAAACGATTATGTTCATCAGTGGTTGTATATCAAGCAGGGACACGCAAACGTTTGAATTATTTTGTTATTTCAACAGAACGAATAGAGAGTATCCGACCGCAACGCAACGGATTGAAGCGCGCGTCGAGTGAAGACAATGCAGTGTGTGCGCGAGCCACACGAGTAAACACTGTATCTGCGCCACTGATCGCAGCGGCAACGAGCACTTTGATCACTTGATTAAAAAAAAAAACACATTTCAGCGCTAGTATCTTATTTAAAAAAACGAACGAAATGAATGCTCTGCCAGTTAACTGGAAATGTTTTATTTAGAGAATTTGTAGAATTGGTACATTCAGGGGGGAGGGGGAGACGGGGGAGCTTTACAGGGGGTATGACTTATCTAAATGAGATGTAAATGAGCCCTATTGTCATTCCCAGAAGGGTGAGAACTTGCCAATCTTTAGAAGCAGATTTCTACCATTTCAGGTTTTTTTGAGTGCCTACCTTCAAATGGCCACAACTTCTCCAAATATTATCAGATTTACATGTGTTACACGTCGTTGGAAAGCTTGAATACTACACTTTCAGAATATGTGAATAACTCAAAATGCCCCAGAACCGACTTGTGTCCCTACTTTCCGTGACTGGTCACATATGTTTAGTTACCTATGATCACGCACGTGAACTCGACAATCGATTACTGTGGACTTCGACCGAAAACAGGATGTAAATACAGGTATGAGCGCTGGCTGAATTATTATCATTTTTATTCATATCTTTCACATCTACTGCAGTCAGTTTCACCCGTGTTCACTCTGAAGGAATCACTCACATTGGCTGTGCACTTGTAATGACACATCAAGGATGTTAAGAGGCTAAAAGCAGGTTTAAAACGTGCCCCATTGAAGGCAACAGGGTGCAAATTTTAAAAAGAGGATAACACTGTAGGCAACACCGATTTTTGTCGTTGTTCTCTGTATTGACAGCACTCCACATTTACAAAAAAATCAGCTCAATGTTAAAATTGACCGGAGTTCTCCTTTAATAAAAGAAATCAAGCCACAATGTCTCACTTTTTTATAGATTTTTATTCAAAAATATTAATTTCTCTGCTGTGGAAGGACTTAGCCTACTTCTTTTTTACAGATAATTTCTCCAGCCTTTGAAAAAACCCACGAGGTCAAGATGCGTTTACTTCACTTTTATACAGATGTGCGATTGTGTGGTCTGTTCCCGACCCTGTTAATCAAACGCTGATTCGGCGGACCTTGCCACCTGTCGAAACACTTGTGAAACACTCTGAAGCTTCATTTAGCCATAGTCACGTGACATGGGTGTTTTGAATCACGTTTCGGATCAGTGTTTCGAAACATCTGCGCTTCGGGATCTCGAAAAGCTTTGAAACGTCAGTTTCGCGTCAGCCATCCCTCGTGCAGTGTAAGTGTGTGAAATGACTGGGAAACGGATATGGAAGGGAGAGTGGAGAAATGGGTGAATGTCCATGTGCTGTCAGCATCTCGTGTGCACCCGCTCCTATGATAGCGGCAGTGTGAGGGAGGAACGAGACGTGGATGAATGAGGTTACTTCTCATTTCAAAAACAACTTAAATACAACTTAAACCAAAATACTTATTGATTAATGAAAATATATGCATTTGACAGGACAAAAAAAATCTGATATGTCAAAATAGTGTTGTAGTGTAAATGTAGAGTAATAGACCTTGACAAGCGACATTGACAAGATAAAGAAAAAACAAATCTGTGTTGACTGAATACGAGGCTTCTACAGTTATAGATAGTAAAACAACTTTCACTTGTCCTTTATAAAGCAGTGTTTAATTAAAATAATATTTGAGGGTATTTAGGTATAAGGTGTAATGTATTATTTACTTTTGTTATGAATTATTATTATTGTTAGCATCAATATTTAACTTATTTATTTTTTGTTTTCAATTAGTGTCACACAAAACACTGGAGATGAAGTTCTTCAGAAGCTGATGCCTGTGGTTACAGCAACTCGATATGCTTGGTAAGTAACACTGAGAACAAGCATCACTGTTAAAACATTATAACATTTCTTACTTAAACATTATAAATTAATGGTTTAACAAAAAATATGAGTGTCACACTTCAGCTTTTAAACCCTCCACCTATCTGACCTGATTTGTGATCTACTTAACCATTTTTTTATGATATTTGTGTGAGAAATTTATCTTCAAATATATGCATTTTAATGTATGTATATAAACATTTATATTTAGACTTTTATTTTTATATTTTAATTTAATTTAAATGTTAATACATTTATATTAAGGGAAAAAACAGATGTATTCAATGTATTCTAGGGCTGCACAATTTGGGGAAAATGTCATATTGCGATTATTGAGGTCAATATTGCGATTGCGATATAATAAACAAATGGTTTCATGAGTCAGCTTGCTTGGTTCTCAAGGAAAATGCACACACAGATTAGTGATAATGCTGAAATGTGTTTTTCTCAACTCAAACTAGCAACAACATCTAAATGCAGAGTGTTTTCAAATTAAAATATTTTTTACAAAATTAAATAATGACATTTTTGCATTACTGCAAATTTATTCCTGTCTCAATAGTACAATAGTATAAAATAAATAGAACAATAAATAAGAACATTTGTATGCTCATGAAAATAAAATATTTTGAACATTCTGTCCAGACAAACAGGGACATTTAAAGGGGAACTTGGCAACTATTTCAACTTAATAAAACGTTTATAAATCATTTGGATGGTAAAATAACCTGTTCTGGTGAGAATGGTGTCTTTCCCTGCTCCCCCCAGCGTTCCCAGGCACTAAACCAACCTTGCAACATGGGGACTAACATCCCGGTAAGTTGGAAATAGGAAGTCTCGTGAGAAGCGAGGACAAGCGAGAAACACGAACTGCTTTACGGCAATTCGACATAAACATAAATTTGACACGCCCCCCTCAATACCTGTTAGCCACGCCGGCTAGCTATAAGAACAAGCGACGATGGATCATTGTCTGCACGATGATAAGCTAAACTTGGCAATCTCAGTTCCATTGGGGGTAGGTTAGGCTATAACTAAGATAATAATAAGCGGTAATGTTTGCTAGCTTCATCCACCCACCCCGTGTCAAGTCAAGTCAAGTCATCTTCATTTATATAGCGCTTTTAACAATGTAAATTGTTTCAAAGCAGCTTCACAGAGATAAACGTATAATTTATGGTAACAGAGATCCAGTGGCGGCTACTGGTCTTTCAAAGAGGGGAAGCTCATTTTCGGCCTACATCATAAAAATTATTCATTTATTTATGTGTAAATTCTAGGTTCCTTTTCAAGAAAATGCTCTGTGACAAATGAATGCAATAATATAATAAAGGTATAAATAATAATATAATAAAAGTATAATAATACTACTTATAATAATAGCCTATATATTTTTAATTATTTTAATATTTATTTTTTAATTATTACTAATAATAATATAAAAAATATAATAAGTAATAATATAATAAAGGTATAAATGTATAATTGTGTGAAATGTATTATGGAAATTGGCTAGCAATTTCGACAAGCAAATACCAAGAAATGAATGCAGCAGTTTGTCTTTGAAAAATCCGCGATGGGACTGAGCTCGAATAGCTTCAACATCAGCGACTTTTTATTGTATGAAATCGCTGTCAATCAAAAGGCGATGCAGCCGTTTAACAGACCCTCCAATCATCACGCAGAAGCCCAGCGTCCAGGCCAGCCCACTCCTCATTCACCCTCGCAGCATTTATCCAATGACCGTCTAGTTTCGAAGCGCTGAAAAAAACTGTTCAGAGCAGACCCATTGAAGTCAATGGATGCTGGGCTTCAACAGGGAAATGCACTGTGACGCTACGGGAATGAAAAGGAGATCGAGTCAGCCGACCTGCTATGTAGCTGATTCTGAACAAACTCGTCTTTGAGATGAACGTTTTCTAAGCCATTTTTAGTCAATAAAATATTAACACAATAGTACATATTTGACCATTCATTTTTTGACATTATAGGGGAAGCCGAGCTTTCCTTGCAGTCTTAAATAAATCCCCACTGCAGAGATCGTTTTGGCTTTATAGCGGTTCTTTAATAAAGTTATATTCCAGCTAAAGTTAGTTTTGATTGATTCACTTCCGGTCGCAACGATCATTTGTTATTAAATTAGGGGCCGCTAAGACGACTCCATTCTCTCTGCATAAACTTTAAACGCGGAAATGTGAGAAACGCTGATGGCGTTCACATGCGCATTAAGAATTGGTTCTATAGTTATGTGCGTTTGAATATATGTGCGCAGGTTTTTAACTCCCTACAAACCAAGCCTAAACAAAGTAATGGTACCTTATAAAATTTTGATACAGAATTTTATTTTATTTTGTTACTTCGGGGTAGGTACGCGAAATTAATTTCCCGACAACGCTTTATCTGTAGAGTGGTAAAGGGATCCTCCATAGGGAGAGACTAGTTGGCACTTCAGCACTGCGTTGTCATCGGGTCCAGGCGAAGGTCCTTCATCAGATCTGGATACGGCCTGGATCCGGCAGGCTGCGGGAAAACCTCGGGATAAACAAAGACACTAAAATTAGCGTAGATGCCATTCTTCTTATGATGTAACGAGTACATCAGGATTTATGGGAAGTGTTCCCGGTTCCGACTGATCTAATCTATGCAACCTAACATTGAATTAAAGAAGTCTATAATGTATTATGTGAATGCTAGGTCAAAGAGATGTGTCTTTAATCTAGCTTTGAACTGACAGAGTGTGTCTGCTTCACAGGCAATGGTAGGAAGACTGTTCCAAAGTTTTGGTGCTAAATAGGAGAAGGATCTACCGCCAGCAGTCGATTTTGATATTCTAGGACTTCCTGCTCAGCTACTGTTCGGACGCTCTTGCTTACTGCTCCGCGCTTTGCTCTATCGCTTTTACATTTTATCTCCTATTTTTTTTTTTTTTTCCTTTATTTTATTTCCTTTTATCACCTAATTTTAACTTCAGCAAATCAGCACAGTGCTCATACGACAAAGTTTGGATTACTACAAAAACTGAGAATTCTTTTACCCGACCAGCTTACATACCGGGAAAGGAAAACACAACTGCCTCAAGGATAAGAGAAAATGCCTCTTCTGGAATCTACTTGCTGCACCAACTGCCACAGACTTTTACAAAGGATTGCAGTTCTTGAAACAAAGTTACTTACGGGACCACCAAACCAGACGAAGCACACAACAGAGCTTCTTCATGGACACCCTCAGCATACCGGTGAGTCCCATGAAACTAGTACTCCTCGACAGATAGAGAAACAAGCCGATCGACTTACTAATCGATGGCACAAACAGGGAGCGAGACCCAAAGGCACTCGAGACATCAGATTGTCACGAGCATCACATATTGCCGCATTAGCATCCTCTACCCCAGATACAGCTCTGACAAGGATTGCAAACACTGGTCTCCTACCACTGCCTATACATCTTGAGAACAGATTTGAAGTACTAAGGAATGTAAATGAGGAATCCCCAAACGTGATGAATGTGATCGAACACAGACTGAATGGGCCAGTGGCTAACACTCATGCTAACTGGCGCTCAAGGTCGAGCAGACAGCGGCACTCAGCTCAGAGCGCAGCCGAGCCCAGGACTCTGATAGTGGGGGACTCGATAATCAGAAACATTAGCAGCAGGGATACAACTACGTGCTGCCTTCCACAAGCAACAACTTCTGATATAAACAGGGAACTTCAGAACATTCTGATGAAACATAAGATGCAAATCGACTCATCATACATGTGGGGAAGAATGATATTCACAAAGAGCAGTCAGAACTCCTTAAGAAGGATTTCCATGAACTTTTTGAAACACTTAACACTAGAAGTCCCAGAGAGCAGCCATTTGGCTTTTCTACCTATAAAACCCGCAGGACAGCCGATGGGCTGGAAGGCTTTAGGCTAATATCCTTAATCAGCTGTTAACAGTTGCTTTTGTTATGTAAACGATGTGGGGCCATGCTGAGCCACTTCAAGAAAACTTGTGTTTCACTTTGCCATCTTAGGGAGAAATCAACACACATGTTTTTTTTTTTCCTTTGTTGCTGAGATTTATTGATAAAAACAGTACACAATAAAATAAAAAAGAAACCAACCATTTGTACACATATTTACAAATAATATTAAAAAGTGAGTGAGTACATTCCAGCAATCACTCACAATCCTGGCACTGCCATGGTATCTCCCGTCTGCATTTACCACATGTGTATCTGTAGCAGTGAACACGTCGCACAGTGGCATGATTGTTCTTGCATTGGTGTTTGACCTGACACATGGCTCTTTTTCCAGGGCTAGGTGTGGAGGGTTGTGTCCGAAGCAATTGTTCTTTTCTTGCCTTCTTCGCACACATATGAGAGTTAGCCAACTCTCTTGCAAGCTCCAGCAGGAAGTCCACCCGTCTTTCCTGCCTTCCGGTGCATGCTTGATACAGCACATGTGCATTCAGTGCTGCCATGTCAATCATGTTATAGAACACGGCAACTGGCCAGCGCCGTGTCCCTGTGCGGACAGTGTACTGTTTGGCTTCCTTTTGGTGGTATTATCAGTCTGAATCACGCTGTGCACGCTGCTAAGAATGTAGACGGTCTTCTTCCGTTTGGCCGCATACGCCGTCAGCGTAGCAGCAGTGGTTGAAAACACCTAATAAATAAGATAAATTGTTATTTTCATAGCACTTTTACACACAATGACACAACACGTGTTGATTCTAAAAATTAGAAACACATAAACATAGAACCACAAAAGACCTGCAACATACCTGAGTGGTGAATTCATTGCGATCTGTGTGTCTAGCGGATTGAGGGATTTCCCGGCGAATCTTGTTGACTGTGCCGAGGATGGTGGTTTTCCGGCTAAGAAGTTTATGCGCAAGTGACAGCGATGTGAAGAAATTGTCCGTGGTAACATTTCTGCCCTTGTCTAGGAATGGTTCCATCAGCCTCATCACTACATTTTCAGACAGTCTCTCTCCACTGGGACGACTAGGGTCCTTGCCAAGATATGGGAGGACATTACAAATGTACTTGGATTTTAGGTCGCAAGCCACCCAAAACTTGATCCCAAACTTGTCAGGTTTAGTTGCAATACTGCAGGAAACAGCAGCGAGTCTTTGACGGGAAAAGCTGTTCATCAACGGTGATATGTAGACCAGGGTTGTAGGACGTGATGCAATTGGTGACAAATGATCCCCACACACTGGAAATTGCAGCAAACTTATCAGTCTTTGCTCGATCACTCCGGGTGGACCTGTCATCAAAGCGTAGGTGTCGCATGATGTCTTGGAAGCGGTTTCGCGGCATTGTTCCAATGATATGTGGGTTTCCCAGGTTTGCTGACCAGCAGTCACGTAGTGATGGAACCTTGGTAAGCCCCCGCAAGATGACAATTGCAATAAATGCCATTAGTTCAGGGAGGGCCATGAACCAATGAACATGCTCCGTTTCCTGTGCATGTTGAATAGTCCATTCTTGAATGCTATGAAGCATGTCAAGAGTGATGAAACACAGGAAGCTCTGAAGGCGACTCGAGATACTTTTCCTGGCCTTAGCCGTTGGCTCTCCATCTGCAGCGTACGCTTTTATTGGGGTGAAAGGGAGACGCGTCCCCACCTGTTCTTCACGCCACACTGTGCCATCTTTCGCTGTCTCTGTCAGGTCAGTCCCCAAACGGGCTCTCTTTTTTGGTTGAGGAGCAGTCTCCTCATCTGCAGTGTGAACAAATTCAAATTGTGAGCAATGGAAAAGTCAAATGATATCACAAATGCATGCATAGATACTAATAATAATTCCAGTATCTCCTTCTCTGTATCGGAATAATGTCTGAAATATCTTCCTAAATAAAAAGATACAACTAAAGCAAGGAAACAACTAATAATGTTTTGCACTTCAGATGGCAGTGAATGTCTGCTAAGTAGTACAAACAAAAAAGTGGACAATACAAAAAAGGCAGAGTAAATATTTATGTCACTCCACTCTGCTTTTTTGGTGTTTTCCACTTACTGGTTTGAAATGAAATAGGAAATAATATGAAATGAAACTTAACCTGAAGACAGATCAGACAGCTCTGAGTCCGAATCCGGCTGAAGTTCTATGTCTTCTCCATCTGAGTCACAAGGGTTTACTTCACTCAGGATCATTTCCAAGGCCTGCTGAGTGGTGAGTCTTGTCTGCATTTTCTTTTCTTGGAGAGGAGGTTCGTACACCACAGAATTCTTGAGGGCACTGAAGTAGTAGGCTATGTGCAGTGAGATTTTATCCATCTCAGCACAAAAGGAATTACCTCTCATTAGATGTGCTAATTCATACCTGTTTACACCTGGGCAAGACCCTACATGCCAATGTGAGACATGGTCAATCAAGTTCTCTGCTTTTAGCAGCCCTCCCTCCCCCACACATACAAACAAGCCACCAGCAACCATTCACACCCCCCCCCCCCCCCAACCCCAACCCCCAACCCCCCTGCAGATTGCTCAGGTAATGACCACATTTACACATGAATTGATGCTAATGATAGCCAAAAGACTAACCAGTTAGCATCCACTTGGCTAAAGGAGGGTTACAAATCTCTGGGACTTCTAGTGTTAAAAGACTGAAAGTTCAAACATTCATCAGTGGACCTCTCCCAGCAAGAGGAACAAACAGGTTTTCACGGTTGCTTGGGCTTAATACATGGCTGCAAAAAACCTGCAATATAAAAGGAGTAAACTTCATTGACAATTTCAATCTATTCTGGAGTCAGAGACAACTGTTTCATCGGGATGGCCATCACCAAAACAAACTTGGTTCAAGAGTGCTAAAGGACAATATCTACTTCTCCCTAAATCATCCTTCTGCAGTTTGTGCCAATCCACTCAATCTGAACGGCACACACACACCTGGACACAGTATGAATGACCACGGGACTTCACTTCAGCAGCAAAATGGACATGCGGTTGACATATCACACAAGGACAATGATAACACCACTCCGCCACAACAACCTCTGCTCACGGACTTAATCTCATCTGAACCCTACCCACAGAGCTCACCACAGACAGACATATCAGAACTGCTTGAAGATTCAGCACCCAAGGACGACTTCCTGGAAAACAGCCAGGGAAGCCAGGACAGCATATTACAGCCTCCGATAACACCAGAGCAACAGCCCCTTTCACCAGACACGTTAACCCTCTCCCCAGCATCGCCACTTCTGTGCTTCTCACAGAAAATGGAAGAACTGGTGCATGCTGGAACCAGACTATCCCACTCTTTTGCTGCAAGCCCCCAGATACCAACCAAAAAAAGACAGGCACCATTACCACCAAAGCCTGCAGGCCCAGCTCGCCCTCCCCCTCCTGTGAGAGCTCTTCGGCCTCTGCCACAACGCCAGGGCCCACACCCTCCTCCATCTGATCGAGGTGAACCAAAAACAACTGATACCAGCTCTCAGTGATATGTATCGGGTCCCCGTTTTGATAACAGTAACTTTCTCAAATGTTTACAAAACAAGCGGGAACCCAGTGTGCCTGTATCTTTCTCTGTTGCTGTTCTATTACAAGATAGAAAGTCTAAGGCCTTCAATAGCCGTACAGCAAACCCAACTAATCTGGTGCCTATTACATCCGCTCACTTAAAAATAAATCACTTCTAGTCAACGACTTAATAACCACAAACAACCTGGATTTTATGCTTCTAAATGAAACCTGGCTAGAAGACAGCTGCAGTGCAACAATCCTCAATGAAGCAGCCCCTCCTAACTTTACTTTTATGAGTGTCTGCAGAGCTGTTAAGAGAGGTGGGGGTCTAGCTGCTCTTTTTAAAGATATCTATCAATGTAAGCAAATATCATTTGGGAATTACTTGTCTTTTGAATATCTGGGTTTTGTGTTAAAAGGTGCTCCACGCATTTTACTTTTCATTATTTACAGGCCTCCAAAATACTCTGCAGCCTTTGCTGAGGACTTTACAGAACTGTTATCTACAATTACCTCAGAGTTTGACTGTTTTGCCATTGCTGGAGATTTTAAAATCCACATAGATAGTGCAGAGAACAATATGGCAAAAGAAATCAAAAGAGTTTTAAAAACTTTTGATCTGACTCAGCATGTACATGGACCCACACACAATCGTGGACACACTCTAGATTTACTTATCAGTAAGGGTCTAAACATTTCATCGATTTGTCATTAAGGATGTAGCGCTGTCTGATCATTTCTGTATTTTCTTTGATATATTGATCTCTCCTGCCACTGAAGCTAGATCTGTGTCTGTCAAGAAGAGATGCTTAACCCCCTGAGGTCGGCGGTATCGCCGGCGATACCAGCTCGCTTTTTTTTATCAGTGTAAAAGAAACTCAGAAATACTCTGTTGACTTTGATTTTCCATAGGAGTTTCATACATCAATCGATTCTGTTAAATGTGTATTATTTTTGTGTATACTCACAATAAAAACAAAGTGTGGTGCTTTTTGCCAAATAAAGAAAAATAAACACGAAGCTAGGTTCTGCCTTCTCTCTGTCCGTGTAGTCCATTCTGAAACGCGTCCGAAAATGAATCATAACTCAGCGAATACTTCTCACACAGGCATGTGAGTTATGTCTTTATGAAGCTTGAAATCTCTTCTTTTAAATGAAGTTATTTATATAAAACACAAATGTTTTCAACTCATGTAATCCGCTTGAAAGCAAGGAGAGTTACCGTTTTTCCTTCTCCCTTCATTATCTCTAAATGAGCTGCGGCCGCCCCGCCCCCGGCGTGATTCACATGTAAATAGTTTAGGTGATCTAGTATGCATCGCATACGCCCCCCGATCAATGCCATAAAAACACAGTTTCTATCAGACTTACTGATAGTTCATCGCGTTTTGAGTATGGCACGCTTCTCCGGTAATAAAGACGCCCTTCAGATGATTCTGGACAGCGCCGGGTTGTTTCCTCAGAGGAAGATTGTAACAGACGACGAACGGCAGCATATTGAAGAGCGAATTCCGCCGAGGACACAATTTCGGAGTAAGTTTTACTTAAAAGTCTTTTGTCTTTTATTTTTCGTGTTCGCATTTATGAGGAAAAAAACAATATTACCTGACAGTTCTCCATTATGGACGCGAGCGCTCTAAGCACTAAAATACTTTCAAACATTCACAGAGACCTCAAAACAGAAAGTACAAATCCTTTCTTTAAAACGAATTTCGTTTTGTATCAATTGTATCTTGATTTTAATAATTTTTTCATAAACAAATTTCCTGGATTTAAAGTAAATATAGGCTAGCAATCACAACATAAGGTCTGAATGGGTTAGATTTGGGTACAGTTTTTACTGTAGAATATACTGCCACATCAAATAAGCTTTTGTTTAGCAATTTCTATATATAAAATAGCCTACTATTTTTGTCAAAAATAAAGTCATCAACTAAGATGTTAGCTGTTCCAATGTTGGCTATATTCAAAGTAATGAATACATAGATAAAATGTAGGCCTATAATCTTTTTTTTTTTACAAAAAAAGAGTACACTTGAAATATTGTTGAAATTGTAATTATTGTTGTTGTAACCTTTTTAACTTTGAAATATGTATGATAAAATGTATACTTTAGTTTTTACAAAGAAAGATTACACTTGAATTGTTGTTGTAATTGTAACCTTTTTAATAAAAATATATATTTACAAGGTAGATGTAAACAAACTTTTAAAAGGTAAATATAAGCCTTTTCTTTAAATAATTTTTATTGTGTTTTATTAGTGACAAATTTGGGGAGAGGATAAATATTCCAAAACTGAAAATACAGTATGAGAATTAACTGCACAATTACTAGACATGTTTTCCTTGGATATTATAGGCCAAATTGCAAGCACAATATGTGGAAAAATAAAAAAGAATTGAGATGCTTCCAACTGTTGCTCTTGCATTCTTGTGGCTCAGTGACTCACCTGAATGAATGGCTAATTAAGTATGCGGTCCCCATTGTCTCCTGAGGTGTGAACCACTACATATGCATGATCTGTGACGCCCACTCCGCATATGGCCTTTCCAAACAGAAAGTGCTTTGCAAAATTCAAATCAATGTATTGTGTTATGTGAATGATTAGGCAGGGTGATTTTCACATCATTTTGAAGAAAAAACACTAGGCAATGACATCTATTAGACAAAAGTCTTATTGGCACATATTTAGTATGTGTTTTATGGCCTTATTTCAGAAACTTTAGTTTTTAGTTTTTTCAATAACCACGCATAAACATTATTCTCTCAAAAATGCAGACATGTACATTATTGTTGCTCACATATTATGGTAGCCCTGTTTGTGCTAAATAGTGTGTAATTTTTTTTTTTGCCATTAATATGTTTATAAGCAACTGAAAAAAGCACAAATGTCAGGGCATGTCAGAACATCTCAAGGACCCCAAAAACACCTCAGACCCCAGAGGGTTAAATGAGAACACTAGTGTACTATTTATGAAGGCTATATCCTTAACACCAAGCATATCTGCTGACTCTGTTGATTTTCTCCTTGATTCTTTTAACTCAAAAGTTAAAAGTGTAATTGATGATATTGCTCCTGTTAAAGTCAGGAAGAAGAGTGGCAGACAAAAAGCACCTTGGAGAAACTCAACAGCAGTGCAAAATATGAAAAGACAATGCAGAAAAGCAGAGCGCATGTGGCGGAAGACAAAACTTGTAGTCCATTATAACATCTACAAAGACAGCCTTCATGCTTTCAATATGGAATTAGGCAAAGCTAGACAGACTTTCTTCTCAAATATTATAAACAGTAATTTAAACAACACACGCACTCTTTTTGCTACTGTAGAGAGACTGACAAACCCCCCAAGCCAGATTCCCAGTGAAATGCTCTCAGAGAACAAGTGCAGTGAGTTTGCTTCTTTCTTTTCTAAGAAAATCAATAATATCAGAAAGGTGATCAGCACGTCCTTGAGTTGCACTGAGGTCAGACAGATCAAACCGCCTGAGAAAGTAGTTACTATGTCTGACTTCAAAGAAATTGATGGCAAAATTTTGGAAGAAACCGTACAGCACCTTAAAACATCAACATGCGCTCTTGACACACTTCCCACCTCATTTTTCAAAAGTGTGTTAAACAGTTTAGAAGCAGATCTTCTAGAAGTGGTAAATGCCTCACTTCTCTCTGGGAGTTTTCCAAACTCCCTGAAAACTGCAGTTGTCAAGCCCGTCCTGAAAAAGAACAATCTGGATAAGACCATATTAAGCAACTATAGACCGATCTCAAATCTTCCTTTCATAGGCAAGATCATTGAAAAAGTTGTCTTCAATCAGCTGAACAAATTCTTATGCTCGAATGGATACTTTGACAATTTTCAATCTGGTTTCTGACCGCACCACAGCACAGAGACAGCGCTCATAAAGATAATAAACGATATTCGCTTAAATACTGATTCAGGCAAATTATCAGTGCTGGTACTACTCAACCTCAGTGCTGCATTTGACACTGTCGATCACAACATACTTCTTGACAGGCTGGAAAACTGGGTGGGGCTTTCTGGGATAGTCCTAAAATGGTTCAGGTCATACTTAGATGGGAGAGGTTATTATGTGAGTATAGGAGACCATAAGTCTGAGTGGACATCCATGACATGCGGAGTCCCTCAAGGCTCAATTCTTGCGCCACTCCTGTTCAACCTGTATATGCTCCCAATGAGCCAAATAATGAGAAAGAACCAAATTGCTTACCACAGCTATGCAGACGACACACAGATCTACTTAGCCCTATCGCCTAACGATTACAGCCCCATTTACTCCCTGTGCCAATGCATTGATGAAGTCAACAGTTGGATGTGTCAAAACTTTCTTCAGTTAAACAAAGAGAAAACTGAAGTCATTGTATTTGGAAACAAAGATGAAGTTCTCAAGGTGAACGCATACCTTCACTCTAGGGGTCAAACAACTAAACATCAAGTAAGGAATCTTGGTGTGACACTAGAGTCAGACCTTAGTTTCAGTAGTCATGTCAAAGCAATAACTAAATCAGCATACTATTATCTGAAAAATATTGCAAGAATTAGATGCTTTGTTTCCAGACAAGACTTAGAGAAACTTGTGCATGCTTTCATCACCAGCAGGGTGGATTATTGTAATGGACTCCTCACTGGCCTTCCCAAAAAGACCATAAGACAGTTGCAGCTCATACAGAACGCTGCCGCCAGGATTCTGAGCAGAACCAGAAAATATGAACATATCACACCAGTCCTCAGGTCTTTACACTGGCTCCCAGTTAGATTTAGGATTGATTTTAAAGTATTATTACTGGTATATAAATCATTCAATGGCCTAGGACCTCAATACATTGCAGATATGCTCACTGAATATAAACCCAACAGATCACTCAATTCACTAGGATCATATCAGCTAGAAATACCAAGGGTTCACTCTAAGCATGGCGAGTCCGCTTTTAGCTATTATGCCAGCCGCAGCTGGAACCAGCTTCCAGAGGAGATCAGATGTGCTCCTACTGTAGTCACATTCAAATCCAGACTCAAAACACATCTGTTTAACTATGCATTTACTGAATGAGCACTGTGCCAATGTTCGTCCGACTGTTTGTACTGTACTGTATTTTATTTTTTATTTTTCTAAACTGTTTTAATTATTCTTATTTCTTTTTATTATTTTAATTTCTTCTATGTAAAGCACTTTGAATTGCCATTGTGTATGAAATGTGCTATATAAATAAACTTGCCTTGCCTTGCCTAGGAATTATTAACTGGACGGAATTTTGAGATCGCAATAGACGTGAAGGACTATAATGCGTTAAGAGCTCGCTCAAGTACTGTGGAGCTAAACCATTTAGTGCTTTGTAAGTAATCAGCAATATATTAAAATTTATGCAATGTTTAATAGGGAGCCAGTGCAGTGTTGACAGAACCGGGCTAATATGGTCATACTTCCTGGTTCTGGTAAGAACTCGAGCTGCTGCGTTTTGAACTAGCTGTAATTTGTTTATTAAGCGTGCAGGGCAACCACCCAGTAGAGCATTACAATAATCTAGCCTTGAGGTCATGAACGCATGAACTAATTGTTCCGCATTTGTCAATGAGAGCATATGGCGTAATTTAGATATATTTTTAAGATGGAAAAATGCGGTTTTACAGATACTAGACACGTGACTTTCAAATGAAAGATTGGTATCAAAGAGCACACCCAGGTTCCTAACCGACGATGAAGACTTAACAGAGCAGCCATCAAGTGTTCTAGGTTATTACGTGAGGAAGTTTTTTGTCCAATAATTAGAAGCTCTGTTTTTTCAGAGTTAAGTAGAAGGAAATTACTAGTCATGCAGTTTTTTATATCAGCTATGCGTTCTGTTAATTTAGTGAATTTGTACGTTTCGGTAGGTTTTGAAGAAATATAGAGCTGAGTATCATCAGCAATAACAGAGAAAACTAATGCCATGCTTCCTAATGATATCTCCTAAGGGTAGCATGTACAGAGTGAACAGCAACGGTCCTAGTACTGAGCCTTGTGGTACGCCATACTGAACTTGTGATCAATAAGACATCTCTTCATTTACTGCTACAAACTGATAACGGTCAGATAAGTATGATTTATACCATGCTAATGCAATTCCACTAATGCCAACATCATTTTCGAGTCTATTTAAAATAATGTTGTGTCAATAGTATCAAATGCAGCACTAAGATCGAGTAACACTAATAGAGAGATACAACCACGATCAGATGATAAGAGCAAATAATTTGTAACTCTAACGAGAGCTGTCTCTGTACTATGGTATGGTCTAAATCCTGACTGGAAATCCTCACAGATATCAATTCTTTCTAAATAGGAACATAGTTGTGAGGATACTGCCTTTTCAAGTATCTTTGACAAAAAGGGTAGATTCGAGATCGGCCTATAATTGACTAATTCTGTAGGATCAAGTTGCGTTTTTTTAACAAGCGGTTTAATCATAGCCAGCTTAAAAGTTTTCGGTACATATCCTAGTGCCAAAGATGAATTAATGATATTAAGAAGATGATCTGTGACCTGTGGACCTGTGGATCTCTGGATCTCTGGAAGCATCTCTTTCAGTAGCTTAGTCGGTATATGGTCTAACATACATGTTGTCGATTTAGATGATTTAATGAGTTAAGCGAATTCTTCCTCTTCTATAGCAATGAATGAATCAAATTTTTCCTCAGGGACACTACAATGCACTGCCTGATGCGATACTGTAGTAGACGGTTGCATAGTTATAATTTTCTCCCTGATATTATCAATCTTGTTAGTAAAGAAGTTCATAAAGTCATTTCTGCTGCTCTCTGTATGCAATCGAACTCTCTTTCCATGAAATGCAAAATACCTCTAGTTTTGTTTTCTTCCAGTTGCGCTCCATTTTTCTGGCTGCTCTCTTAAGGGCCTGAGTGTACTCGTTGTACCACGGCGTTGGACCATTTTCTTTAATCTTCTTTTAGCGCAAAGGAGCAACTGTGTCTAAAGTGCTGGAAAAGAGAGAGTTAAAAGTTTCTGTCGCAATATCTAGTTCTTCAAAGCTATCTGGGATGCTGAGATGATGAAACTTATCAGGAAGATTATTAATAAAGCAATCTTTAGTGGCAGAAGTGATAGGTCTAACATATTTGTAACACGGAGTCGGCTTTGCAGCCTTGGCTAAATTAAGTTTACACAAGACTAGATAATGATCTGAGATGTCATTGCTTTGCTGCAGAATTTCAATGGCATCAACATTTATTCCATGTGATAATATTAGATCTAGAGTATGATTACGAGAATGAGTAGGTCCTGACACGTGTTGTCTAACTCAAATAGAGTTAAGAATGCCTTTAAATGCCAATCCTAATGCATCTTTTTCGTTATCTACATGTATATTAAAATCACCAACAATTAGTACTTTATCTGCAGCCAGTACTAACTCTGATAGAAAATCAGCAAATTCTTTGATAAAGTCTTTATGGTGCCCTGGTGGCCTGTATACAGTAGCCAGCACAAATGTTAAATATGCTTTATCATTTACACTAGATAGTGTTACATTTAGCAACAACACTTCAAAAGAATTATATTTAAAACAGGACTTCTCAGTAATTCTGAGGATATTACTGTAAATTACAGCAACACCTCCCCCTTTGCCTTTCAGACGAGATTCATGTTTATAACAGTAATCTTGCGGGGTGGACTCATTTAAAGTAATATAATTGTCTGGTTTTAGCCAAGTTTCTGTCAAACACAGCACATCTAGGTTATTATCTGTAATCATATCATTTACAATGAGTGCTTAAGGGAAGTAAGGGATCGAATATTCAGCAACCCGAGTTTTATCATTTGTTCATCCGTATTATATCTGTTTTTTATTTGTTGAACATCAATTACATTTTTACCCTTGAATGGGTTTAGGAGTTTTTTGTATGTCCTAATTCGGGGAACAGACACAGTCTCTATATGATGATATCTAGGTGAAAGAGTCTCTATGTGATGGGATTTATCTGACCTTGGTGACGTGAGACAGCTAGCAGACGGTTGGTTTAGCCAGTCTGTCTGCTTCCTGACCTGAGCCCCAGATTGTCATGTTTGAGCTCTAAGACTATGTGCCATATTACTAGAGAGAAGAGCAGCACCATCCCAGGAGGGATGAATACCATCTCTTTTCAACAGGTCAGGTCTGCCCCAAAAACTTTTCCAATTGTCTATGAATTCTATATTATTTTGGGGACAAAAACGCGACAGCCAGCCATTGAGTGAGGACAATCTACTAACTATCTCATCACTCCTGCGAACAGGAAGGGGGCCAGAGCAAATTACAGTGCCTGACATCGTACTTGCGAGTTCACACACCTCTTTAATGTTCATTTTTGTGATCTCCGACTGGCGGAGTCTAACATCATTAGTGCCGACGTGAATAATAATCTTAGAGAATTTACGATTAGCATTAGCCAGCACTTTTAAATTTGCTTTGATGTCAGGCGCTCTGGCTCCCGGCAAACATGTGACTATGGTGGCTGGTGTCTCTATTTTCACGTTCCGTGTAATAGAATCGCCAATATCTAGGGCACATTCAACAGGATTCTCAGTGGGTGTTTCACTGAGTGGGGAGAACCTGTTTGATGTTGTAATCGGAACGGAAGAGCGGTGTTTTGTCCCGTGACTAGAGCGTCTCACCGTCACCCAATCGCCCTGCTGCATGGGTTCTGTGGCCGGAACCGAACCATGTACAGAGTTCACTAAGCTAGTCGCATCCAACGCAGTGTCTAAAGCCCTTGCACTCTTACAATTAACCTCGATTAAAGTTTGGTTGCGTGTCTGTAGTTCTGAAATCTTCTCCGCCAGCCTAACTATCTCTCTGTATTTATCACATGTAAATCCTGTGCTGACAGAGAAGCCTATGCTATACATGTTACATGAGGTGCAGGTGACAATAAGAGGAGAAGATGACATGACTCACCATGTTTGTTGACTGATACTCACCACAGTTTTTGATGCACTCATAAAGGGCGCGAGAAAAAAATAAAAATAAAAAATAAAGAGCGCACGGAAGGCGCGAGCGCACTAGAGAATAAAAATAAATAAATAAAGAGCGCACGGATGGCACACGAACAGGCTAGCGAATTACTAGCGTGTTGAGCTAGCAATAACGATTTAGATTGAAGCTAGCGATGTCCAGTTAATGTGTGATGTTAATCAAGTTATATTTAGCAGTATAAATAACAAGGAATGATAGTAAATAATGATTAAAACAGAAAGATACGAAGCTTACAGACGCAAACCAATGCAACGCAGTAGCAGCAGAGCAGACAGGAGCTGTGTTACGGCTTATGGTTGATAACACAATACAAAATGTACATGTCAATGTTCTATGATAGTGTGTATGATGTCTTACCCACCTCGGTAGACATAGCTCCACACGATAAAGCTGGCCGGCTCCGATAATAGCAGATGCACATGAGCAGCGGTAGAAGGAGGGACCGCAAGTGAGTTTTTTACGACAGTGTTGTGAAATATATGGCCCACAGCTGTAGGGGGAGCTCGTTGAGAAAACATGCGACAACAGCAGTGAAGATCAGCGAAGAAATGGCTAGAGTTGCCAAGTTCTTAAGCAGGATGTGTATTGTAATTGTCAAAACATTTGGTAATTAA
The DNA here is from genome assembly GCA_021464565.1 of Rutilus rutilus. Classification (NCBI taxonomy): domain Eukaryota; kingdom Metazoa; phylum Chordata; class Actinopteri; order Cypriniformes; family Leuciscidae; genus Rutilus; species Rutilus rutilus. The sequence goes on from JAJAQA010000008.1 coordinate 43,412,351, forward strand.
ACTGAAGTTTATTGACTACATGTTGCAATGTTTACATGGTACAATGACTGGTATGCTACTGTTTTTATTATAGCTTGACACAAATTTCACGATTTCAATTCAAAACATTTCGGTAAGTTGCACTGTATCTTTCAACACACCTATTGTTCATTCGTGATTATTTACTATTAACTAGTAAAGAGAAACGCCACTGCCTAAACTGAAACTGACTGGTCTTCTTTTTATTAGCGGTGCAGAAAATGTGCAAACAGCTCTCGGAGAGAATGGGTTGTCATGTCCACACATGCATTTATTTATTTCATAAAATCGCAGCATTTTGCGTCATATAATCGCATAGGCTTGACATCGCGATTGCGATATGATTAATCATGCAGCACTAATGTATTACATTTGATCAGTTTTATATAATCTTTCTCCCTCACATAGAGACATAATCTCTTAGAATAACAGTTAAACTTACTGATACATTGAATTAATTGTTTAAATAAGAGATATTGCACAAATTATAAACACATTTAAGAAAAACAAAGATTTCTGTTTTGATGTGAGAGTAAAGAGTGTGTCATTGTTCTCTACAGGTTGGTTGATTGTGGAGTCACAGATGAAGGTTGTGCTGCTCTGGCTTCAGCTCTGAGATCAAACCCCTCACACCTGAGAAAACTGAATCTGTCTCAGAATAAACTAGGAGACTCAGGAGTGAAGCTGCTCTCTGCTGTACTGGCGAATCCTCACTGTAAACTGGAGAAACTGGGGTAAGATCATACATGACTCTCACATGAAACTGTGACTGTGAATTCATAAAGTATAATCAAAATGGAATAAAATGCAGGGAAATAACTATTATTACATTCATTACAAGCAAAGCAATTGATATATTGATCTGTAAATGATTGATCACATGAGCTGCTCCTCATTAAGCTGGTACTGCAGGACTGATAGTCACACTGAAAAAAACACATTTTGACATCATGATCTACATTTAACACCCTTTACTTTAAACACACTCAATCTCAGCACAGTCAGGATTAACACAGTCCATTCATTTTAATTTTAGGAGAAAACTGGATACTGTAGAGATTTTTCTCCAGGTTTAAAATCTACATCATGTCAATGTCACATATTATGACATGGAGAAACACTATAGTACATTGATGACACGTCAGTGTCTGTATTATTAATGAGACTGCGTGTTCTTATCCTATGAGAAGACATTTCTCTTATTCATGACAGCACATGGTGTTTTTCTATGACAGACGCTTCAAACTGTAACAATCTGATTTTACCGACACAATCAAACTGTGTGTATGTAACAAGCGTTTTTATGAGGAGAGCTACGAGAATTTCTATCTTCTCTGTCACTATCCATCTTTATTGTCAGTGTCCTGAAGGTACGTAGATTTGTGATCTACGCAACAATTTTTTATGACATTTGAATGAGAAATTATTATCAAATATATGCATTTATAGTGAATGTATATAAATCTTTATACTGTTAAAGGGAAAATACAGATTGTGTTCATTGATTTTGTAGGAATCGGTCTGAGGTGTTTTCTGGCCCTGGAGGTGTTCTGACATGCTCTGACATTTGTGCTTATTTCTGTTACTTGTGACATTTTCATGGCTAAAGTCTGATTACACTGTATTCAGCACAAACTCTGCTACAATAATATATCAGCAGCATGTATGTAAAAGTTTGTAGTTTTGAGATAATGACGTTTATGCATGGTTTGTGAAAATGCAAAAAACAATTGTCACTGAAATAAGGCCATGAAACCCATACTGATTATTTCTTCACAAGACTTTTGAAAATTGTATCACGTAGCCTAGAATATTTTCTCCAAAACTATGTGAAAATCATCCTGACTGCTCATTCAGATAAGACAATATATTGATTTAAAATTTGAAAGACGTGTTTTGTGTAAGAAAGCTTTATGCGGGAGGCGTAAACACATCATTAATATGTATTGTTTTCACACCTGAGAAAGACAAAGACCCTCCCCTAATGGCCCTATTAGGAGCTATCAGGCCCTGTCATTCTGAGCAACCTTGCACAAAGAATGAGGAGATTTAAAAAATAATGGCTTTTTGATTGTTTGGATTTATTTACAACACAGCATAATCCAAAGATACACAACAAATGACAAAAAAGCACATTATTGAAAACAATGATCCAAAGACAGAGACCTTTCTGCCATTCCTAAAAACATTGTACATACCGTTCATTTCCAAGGTGTTTGATTTTCACTTTACCATGTTCATGCTCATGTGAATGTTGAAGTCAGCAGGACTCAGTGGCCTCATCTGGTCCCTGTATAAAAAAAAAAAAAAAAAAAACCTGTGAACATGCTGATATCAAGAGAAACTAGGGCTGTACGGTTAAAATGTTTTTTTTTCTGGTTCAAATTGCTTTTTAAAATTCACAGAATACTCACACAAATGTTTCCAACAATATATAATGAACACTGTTGTGGCTTGTAGGCATAGGCTACACGCAGTGCTGCATAAAATAATAATAATAACAATTACCTATAGCAGCCTATAAATCTTTCAAAAGGATCACTTCAGTAACAACTACGCTAGAGAAAAATATATTGATTATCATATGTTACTTCAAATGTTTCCATTCGTTATGATGATATGAAATGAGATTGGAGTAAAAACATGAAGCCTAGTGTTTGGTGCGTTTTGCTTTTCAAACGCACAACGTGTTTTGAATATGAAACATTCAAACGCACGGTGCTCCAAAATATGATACATTCAAACGCACGGTGCGCTCCAAAATATGAAACATTCAAACGCACGGCGCGCTCCAAAATATGAAACATTCAAACGCACGGCGCTCCAAAATATGAAACATTCAAACGCACGGCGCACTCCAAAATATGAAACATTCAAACGCACGGCGCTCCAAAATATGATACATTCAAACGCACGGCGCTCCAAAATATGATACATTATGGTTACCTTAATATACATATCTACGTTTGAGCAGTTATCCACAAACACAGCATTTAACAGTAAACACGGGTCTAAATATTATAATATTTACCATATATCTAGCAACAGTTCAACTATAATCAGGGATGTGATTTTTCCGGATTAATCCGGAATTCCGGATTTTCCGACCTGAAAATGTGACCTACGTGAATCATGCAGATCTGTAAAAAAGGAAAAGAAAAGAAAAGGGGGGCGGGGGGTAATCTCACAGCCGTCACCATGGTAACCCGGGACGGAACCACAATCGCCGCGAATCGCGGCCACACCGGGCGGCACGTCAACATGGTTACAGATGGCAGGGAGATGCAATCTTTCCCCGCCCAGCCAGTGCTTGAAGTGCGTCAGAAACAGAGCGCGCGCGCGATCAGTTGTTGGTAATTTGTTGTGTAGCGTGCGCGACGCCGCATCCAATGTAGACAGCATTGCTTTTTTTTTGAGGGCGCTTAACACACAGGCTCGTAGAACGGCCCCTGGCAGCTCGCGCCAGTTCTAAACGCGGTGAAAGTTTCCTGATTGTGACGGAGGGCCGAATTTACATGACACATTATAAATGAGCATTATAGTCTGCGATAGATACAGTGCCAAAAAGAAGAGAAGAGGATAAAAGGGGATAAAGACAGAGGTAAAGTGATGTAGTGAATGAACAGTTTATCTAACTTAATTGCATAGGAGTAAGATACTATAATTTCATGGCAGTTATTTTTACCTTAAACTTAATGTTAGCAGTTGTTCTGAGTTCTCCAGACTGTGTGATTTTGTTACAATCATGTCAGTTTTAAGACGCATTTTTTATTATCACTTTCATCCGGTCTATCACATGATCCTTTAGAAATCATTCTAATATTCTGATTTATTATGAGTGTTGGAAACAGTTCTGCTGCCTAAAATATTTGATGAATCAAAGGTTAAAAAGAACTTTCATTCTATTTTCTAACTTTCGAATCTTTTTTATTTTTATTTTTATTTTATTACTTTTTATTCATCAAAGTATCCTAAAAGTATCACAGGTTATTAAAAAATATTAAGCAGCAGAACTGTTTCCAACTTTGATAATGAATCATCATATCAGAATGATTTCTAAAGTACTGGAGTAATGATCCTGAAAATTCAGCTTTGCATCACAGAAAAAAAAAGATAATTTAAAGTATAGGCTAATAAATGGAAAACCAATTATTTTAAATTGTAATAATATATCACAATATTGCATTTTTTTTTGTTATGTTGTTATGTGTCATACTCATGACACAAGTTGGATATTGCACATTAAGCAGTTTAAGTTTGGTGTAAAAAAATGAAAAAATATATATTTTATTTATTTATTTACTTAGTATATTTTCCTGCTTTTTTGTCCTTAGCCAATCACATGCCTGTATAATGTGAAGTTTATGCAACAATAACATTTAACTAATATAATTAAGAATTTCTTACCTTACATCTTTCTTGTCTTCAAATCGCGTTCTTCTTCTTCTGAGGTAAATCCAATGTAATCTCATGGCGTGTCTTCCAAACTCGACGAAAAGCAGATGAAGTTTGGTGCTGCTTTGTGTTTGAGGTAACGAGCGCGTTCATGTTCCATGTGGAGATTTGCATGTCAATCTCTTTTGCGCGTGTGGGCGTGGTCAAATTAAAAATAATGCGCAAAGCGTTTGAGAAGCTGGACATCTTTTGTTTCAGTTTATAGACGTGCTCAAGAAAAAAAAGTTCACCGCGACGGAGAGGCAGAAAGCACACCCTGTTTATTTTACAAAAGCACAATGTTTTGATATGATTGTAAGTGGACACATACAAAAGTAGACATCTCACAGATTCTTTTTTCATATTTCTTTTTTCTGTATCACCACAAATGACGGAGTAATTTAAGTTTATTGTGCTACAATGTGAAGAAAATCCAGCAAAATGCGCCGGCGCGTTTTCCGACCCCAGAGGGTTAAACAAAATACAGTCTATGGTTGCCAAGATAACATGGCTCTATAAGTTTATTTTTTTTGTCGATTTTGTCGAAGGTTTAATAGACAGAAGAGTTTGAAGAAGATCGTGTGGATGTTTGAATGGAGATCACAGTATTTTAAAGATTAATCGTGCAGCTCTACTGTCTTATCTCTCTCTCAGCATATGAGTAGCGCGAGGGCTTTTCAGTGCATTCAGTTTCACGTCGCTTCCATGCATCCACTTGAAATGGATATTACGACACTCATAGATAATGACATTTCATCCTCTGTTGGAACAAGAGTGGCTAACTTCTGTCAACCTTGTCTATAAGCAAGGACAAAAATAAAGCAATTTAATTTGAATCAATATTGAATCTGGAATTAAAAATCATATTTTTAAAATCGTGAAAAAAAAAATTGCGATAGTTTGGTGAATCGATTTTTTTCTCCCAGTCCCAACACACACACATGTTCCTTAAAATGTTTACAAATACATTGAGCACACACACACGCACGCATACACACACGCATACATGTAAAGTTTCCATGTTAATGGGGACTTTCCATAGAAATAATGATTTTTATACTGTACAAACTGTATATTCAATCCCCTAATCCTAACTGATGTATTTTAACAACATTAACTAATGAGTATTTGTATACATTTCATATTGACATTATTATGTTGTTATTTTATTTTTTAAGTGTCATGTTTATCTTTGGATATAGGCTTAATGTGTGTCATTGTTCTCTACAGGTTGTGTGATTGTGGAGTCACAGATGAAGGTTGTGCTGCTCTGGCTTCAGCTCTGAGATCAAACCCCTCACACCTGAGAGATCTGAATCTGTCACATAATAAACTAGGAGACTCAGGAGTGAAGCTGCTCTCTGCTGTACTGGTGAATCCTCACTGTAAACGGGAGATACTGGGGTAAGATCATCTCTACCATCAAGACTCGGGAGTGAAAAAAGGATTAATATATACAGTAGATAGTTCATACAATATATCTTTGGCGTAAGCCCCATCTGGACGTGAGGAATATTACAAAGAAAAAAGTCAAATTCCCTCAGTATTTAATAATCTAATTCACTACTTTCTCAATTACAATGATAAATTAATTGTTGTTGGTTGTGTTGTAGGCACTAAAACAGTCCAGTATATAGTCAAACTCATTTTTATGTTGAAATAAAGAGATTTCTGTTTCACCCCACACCGCCACTGTTCGCACTATGTGCCAATATGTTCATGCAGAGATATTTGCATAGGCCTATACATTATTTATATGACAGACCTATAGGTTTGGATGTTTTTGTTAATGGTATTTATTCCTGCAAAATAAAAGGCTGATAACTTGCACTTTGTGATTAAGAAGATTTAGTGAATGTAGGTAATAGATCGGTGGATGAAGGGTCTCTCAAGAGGTAAAGCCCAGTGGCCCCTTATAGTCTTAATGGGGCCCTGATTATCCAACAAAGGAAAGTAAAACTAACAGTTAAATAAAACTACTACGAACTACAAACCAGACAACAGATGCAGGTTACAGTGAAGAGGGTTTTTAAATCACAAATGTTTGGTTTAAATCAACTTGCCTTGTAATGCTTGTGCAAACAGACCCTTGTAAAAGCATGAGCATTTCTTCAAAATGTGTGTGTGTAGCTGAAAAGAGGGAAGTGGTGTGTGTTTCACCTAAACCAGGACTGTCACCATATCAGATTTATCACTACATGATTATCATGGCCAAAATAACACACAATAACAATATATCACCATATCTATGGAAATCTTGAGAAAAAATAATAAGTAATTTGTCTTTTGTTAGTACATGTTTCCATGTGAAAGAGGTTATGTCTATATAATGGAATGTAGCAAAGGGTTCGGGCCTTTCTGTACCTCAGGTTAGCCCGTGAGGCTGATAGTAAGATTCTCAGCTTCATGTATAATATTGGGTTCGCATCTCTTTTCTTTATTCCGGAGCATTTGATGTTTTGTATCGATTATGAAATTGGCATGATACATTTACCTGACATAATAAATTGTTACATTTGATTATTCTAACCGACTTTTATTTAATTATTTTCATTAAAGAGTTAAAAGGAATAGTCAAACATTCACTCACATTTAATGATGCAAAGATATCATTAAAACCTTTTCATTTATGGAGTCAGATGAAATAACGAGAGAATACATATTCAAATGTATTGCATTTAATCAAAAATACTTTGCCTCGAGAAAAGACAGTAACATGTAAAGACCTTCTGCGCTGGTCGGATGCCGGACTTTGGGCCGATCGAGTGCGAGTTTACAATTTAAGTGAATAGATTTTTTTTCTCCCAGCCCTAACACACACACAAACGTTAGGTTGCCATGTTTTATAGGGACTTTCCATAGAAATAATGATTTTTATACAGTACAAACTGTATATTCAGTCCCCTAATCCTAACTGAAGTATTTTAATAACATGAACTAATGAGTATTTGTATATATTTCATATTGACATTATTATGTTATTTCTTTTTTAAGTGTTATGTTTATCTTTGGATATAGGCTTAATGTGTGTCATTGTTCTCTACAGGTTGAGTAAGTGTGGTGTCACAGATGAAGGTTGTGCTGCTCTGGCTTCAGCTCTGAGATCAAACCCCTCACACCTGAGAGAACTGAATCTGTCATATAATAAACTAAGAGACTCGGGAGTGAAGCTGCTGTCTGCTGTATTGGAGAATCCTCACTGTAAACTGGAGATACTGAGGTAAGATCATCTCTACCATAAAGACTCAGAGTGAATAAGGATTAATATATAGATAGTGCAGGGTTTTTCCTGCATAGAGAATTATGAGGCGGCCGTCTCCGTCAAATTTTGTGCCGCCTCCGGCTCTCGACAAAATTCGAACAGACAGTCACATGGCCAGATACAGTTTTTCCACCATCCGTGACGGTTCTGTTGCGGTTACCGCTTGTGTCCATTCTCAAACCGTTTAGTGCTGCATGGATCGTGGATAACCCGCGAGCCAAGTAATAAAAACATTCCATTTCCAATTAATCAGGAAAGACAGATTAATCATTATAATGTGTTGAGTTTAATAAAGACAGAACTCGCAAGGGTTCATCACGGTAAAACGCAATGAACGTGCGTCACTTTTTCTTTCGTTTTCAACAACGTAATTCTCTTCAGGGAAAACCAATCAAGGAAAACATATCAGAGCTCGATGCTTGTGTGACACGTGTGTTTTTTTACTACTTGCTCAACCGGACAAATGCCCTGATTAAAACAATTTTTTATTTAAAAATAAAAAATAACCAGGTAATCACCGAAAACGTGAGGATGATTCTGTTTTATTTCACTTAATGTAAGTGGCAATTGATAGCCTATAGTTGATAATAATATAGGCCTACCTAATGTACTGACGGTAACAAAGTTGCGCTGTTGAGGCTCGCGCAGTTATTTATAACATATTATAGTTAAGAAACAATATATAGCCTAGGCTACACATGACCAGAGAGCTGTTTTCCTGAATGCCATCAAGATTGAAACCGAGACTGACTTCATAACAGTTCAAACAAACAGTTAAAATTAAGTCACTTACATTTTAGACGCAATGACTGTTTTTGTTCTGTTTCAGCAGCGAAAATAGTTCCAAAGATCACAGCAGAACCATAGCGCATCTCACAGCAACACTCAGCGATGTTCCATTACTGAATGAATGATTCAGCGTTTTGAATGAATCGATTGAGTCAAAGATTCAGTTACCCATTCATAAACTGCCTCTTTCTGAATAAATCAGCCGTTTGAACGAATCGTTTGAATGAATGACTCAATGACTCGCCCATGAAGACGGTTGCCTGCCGCCTCCTACTGGCGGTTTAGTTTCATAAAGTATCATTCTTTTCAACATTCCTTATTTGTATATTCAAAAAATATTTTAAATAATCTCATTTAATACAGTTAAAATTGTAACTGTAAATGTTTTAATTTGATTGGTAACAGCATAGTGTCTTATCATTTTTAAAAAATTTATCAAATTTAATAAAATGAAATGAAAGATGGAGCATACATTTAATAAAATTAGGGGGAAAATGCCCTTTATAAAGTTACAAAAAATAAAAAAAAAGGAAACGTAATTTTGCCAAAAGAAGAACTTTTATTCTAAATAAATATTCATTTTTTTAAATTAGCCTACTTCAGTGTGATATGTTACCATCATGCTTACCACTGAGAATTTGAATAATTGTAATGTGATGATCAGATGCAGATATCTAAATCAGAGAATATGGGCGGTTTGCGGGTGGATTATTTATTTTTAACAGTGGATTTGTGTGACTCAAAGTGCACCATATTAACCCTCTGAGGTCGGCAAACGCGCCCCCGCGTTTTGCTGGATTTTTTTCACATAGAAGCAACATAAACTTAAAAAAGTCCGTCATTTACGGTCATATTAATAAAATAAATACATGATTATAAACTATAGAGGGTCTTCTTTTTTTGTGTACACTCACATTAACATCAAAACCTTGTTTTTATTTTTAAATAAATAAAATAAACAGGGTGCGCTTTCAGCTCACTCTGTCTCCGCAAAAATCTTTTTGAAACAAGTCTGGAAAATGAACTGAAACTCAGCTAATACTTATCACACAACCATGAAACATGCGTCTAAAGAAAGCTTTAAATTTCTACTTTTAAATAAAACAATTCACATTCAAAACAAATATTCTCCTGCAATGAAATCTGTAAGAAACTAAAGAGAAGTACAGTTTCTCCCGTCTCACCTAATTATCGGTAATGAGTTCACACCCACTCGCAGAGCGCGCTATTCATAAGATAATGAGCTGAGGTGAACTATGCAAAATAAGGTAAACGCCCCCTGAAATGCCTTAAAACCAGCAAGTTTCATTTATTCACTTTCCTGTGCTGTTGGAAGATGACACGAGTTCAAATTTTGCTCAGAAGAAGAGCAGGACTCTGACGACGAACGTTTGTATTTTGAGCGACGAACGTTGAGCGACTTGATCCAGCCGTGGATAATATTCGGGTAAGTCTTTTTAAATTTACTTGCATTAGTTGACACATGTTCGCAATTATGAGGAAAAAACAATATTACGTGACAGTTCTCCATTATGGACGCGAGCGCTCTGAAGCAGCACTAAAAGACTTTCAAACTTTCACAGAGACTTCAAACAGAAAGCACAAATCCATTCTTTAAAACGAATTTCGTTTTGTTTTAATTGTATCTTAATTTTAATATTACTTTCATTAACAAATTTCCTGGATTTAATACATAAAAAGTAAATAGGCTAGCAATCACAACATAAGGTGCTTGAACTGGAGATCATCATGAGTGATGAGGAAGATTGTAACTCAGACGAACGGCAGCATGTTCAAGAGTGAATTGATCACGCCGAGTAACACCGAGTTTTCACGTGAGTAAATACGTGAACTCAAGTGGTCTAGTGGTAGAACATTTGCCTAGCGTGTCAGAGGTTCTGAGTTCGAATCTGCACTCATAGTTTTTTTTTTTTTTTTGTCAAATCAGATTATGTTTATCAGTGGTTGTATATCAGGCAGAGACATGTGTGTGTGTATTTTGTTTTGTAATTTCACTGGAACGAAAAGAGAGTCTCCACAACGGATTGAAGCGCGCGTCCGAGTGAAGACTGCGCGAGCCTAAAACAAACACAGTATCCGCGTCTGACTCGCGGGAATCCACGGCGCAAACCTGTGAGGGGCTGTGTTTTCTCGAGCCCCATATCAGCTCAAGAAAACAAGTTTATTCAGATCATTACTTGTTTACACCGTCTCGCAGCGCTGTGAGGAATAATAATAATAAGGGAAAATGTCCCTCAAAAGGTAGATGTAAACAAACTATTAAAAGGTAATATAATTTTTTTTTCTTTAAATATTTTTTATTGTGTTTTATTAGTAACAAATTTGGGGAGAGGATAAATATTCCAAAACTGAAAATACAGTATGAGAATTTACTGCACAATTACTAGACATGTTTACCTTGGATATTATACAATTTACAAGCACAATTTGTGGAAAAAAAAATGTATATAAAAAATATAAATAAAATTTATTTTTGTGTATAAATATATACACATGTATATGTGTGTGTGTGTATGCATATATATATATTTGTATAAGCAACGTATTAAACTGCAAATTAGCATTTATATTCCTTATAATAAAAATGAAAGACCTATGTTACAGACATATGAAAGACAACATTTCGTTGATTAGTTTTGGATAGATTATACATTTTTACTGTAAAATATCTGCCACCTCAAATAAGCTTTATTTGCCAATTTTTTTTTGTCAAAAATAATCAAATAATCAATCAAATCCTTAACTTTGAAATATGTATGATAAAATGTATACTTTAGTTTGTACAAAGAAAGATTACACTTGAATTGTTGTTTATTTAAATATTTACAAGGTAGATGTAAACAAACTATTAAAAGGTAAATATAAGCCTTTTCTTTAAATAATTTTTATTGTGTTTTATTAGTGACAAATTTGGGGAGAAGATAAATATTCCAAAACTGAAAATACAGTATGAGAATTAACGGCACAATTACATGTTTTCCTTGGCTATTATTAGGCCAAATTGCAAGCACAATATGTGGAAAAATAAAAAAGAATTGAGATGCTTCCAACTGTTGCTCTTGCATTCTTGTGGCTCAGTGACTCACCTGAATGAATGGCTCATTAAGTATGCGGTCCTCAGGTGTGAACCACTACATATGCATGATCTGTGACGCCCACTCCGCATATGGCCTTTCCAAACAGAAAGTGCTTTGCAAAATTCAAATCAATGTATTGTGTTATGTGAAGGATTAGGCAGGGTGATTTTTCACATAATTTTGAAGAAAAAACACTAGGCGATGACATCCATTAGACCAAAAGTCTTATTGGCACATATTTAGTGTGTGTTTTGTGGTCTTATTTCAGAAACTTTTAGTTTTTAGTTTTTTCAATAACCACGCATAAAACATTATTCTCTCAAAAATGCAGACATGTACATTCTTGTTGCTCACATATTATGGTAGCCTGTTTGTGCTAAATAGTGTGTAATTTTTTTTTGCCATTACTATGTTTATAAGCAACTGAAAAAAGCACAAATGTCAGGGCATGTCAGAACATCTCAAGGACCCCCAAAACACCTCAGACCCCAGAGGGTTAATGAATTTATCTTTAAAATATACAAAATTAGAGGTAACAAGCTCCACCCACAAAAATAATGTGGGAAACACATCTAAGAAAAAATACTAATTTAATTACCTTATTATTAAAATACATTATTAGGATTTTACCACCTCCGCCTCATTTTGAGCCAGGAAAAACCCTGATAGTGTATACAATATATCTGGCGTAAGCCCCATCCGGTGGTTCAGCGACAGATTCCTCCTTGAACCGTCAGATCCTGCCGGCGGCAGAAGGCAGCGGTGAGGAGTCTCCCTGAAGAGGAACATTTACGTAAGGGATAATCCACGGCTAGCCATGCATTAAAGGATTTTAATGCACGACGTAGAGGCGAAGAACCACCCGACGCGAAGCGGAGGGTGGTTGCCTCTACGAAGTGCATTAAAATTCTTTAATGCATGGCTAGCCGTGGATTATCCCGCTTATACCTTGGTTATTTGCCAAGTTAAAAATAAGTTAAAGCTGTAACTGATGTTTACAGTGTAATTTTTTAACAGACGTGTAAAAATGACGGTTATTTCTTAAGTTAAGGTCGTCAGTTCTTGCACTCCGTCCGCTTTAAATAAAGTAGAGCCATCGGATTGCTTTTATTTGAATGAATTCACATTTATTTAAATTCATTATTAAAAGAGAGAGACAGAGAACTGAAGGAGAAGGAACAGAGAGAGAGAGAGAGAGAGAGAGAGATGCGTGCACGAGTTACCTGTGTGCGTCGATCTCTTCTTTAAAGTCTAGCAGCTACAGTCCCCTCATTGCTTAAGCATATAGCTAACTTAATGATTCTTTAATGGATTTATTACAATTATTTATGAATGACACTGACAGGCAACACTGATACAAATTAAACGATATTCAAAAATCATCCATTTAGCCTACCTAAACGTTTTCATATGCGTCTCTCACTCTGCTTGCAAGTGTATCTGTGTTACTATGGTTACCAATGTAGCGGATTAATTTTGAACTGTAATCAAACTGACTGGAACTACCTGTGCATTAAACGGTTTTACTGCACACCTTCCAGCCAATCAGAATCGAGTATTTAAACAGCCCATGGTATAAATCTTCATATATTATTATTCCCCAAAAGAAAGTAAAACTAACAGTTAAATAAACCGGATGAACTACAAACCAGACAACAGATGCAGGATACAGTGTAGAGGTTTTTTAAGCACAAATGTTTGGTGTAAATCAACTTGCCTTGTAATGCTTGTGCAAACAGACCCTTGTAAAAGCGTGAGCATTTCCTCAAAATGTGTGTGTGCAGCTGAAAAGAGGGAAGTGGTGTGTGTTTCACCTGATCCAGGACTGTCACCATATCAGATTTATCAATACATGATTATCATGGCCTAAATAACACACAATAATAATATATCGCCATATCTACTGAAGTCTTGAAAATAATAATAATAATGCTATCAGTCAAATTCATCTTTACTTAGTTTATTTTGTCTTATTTTTGAAAAAGAAGAATCACACCACCACACACAAAAGGAACAATAACACTTAATGAGACCAGTTTAAAATAATGGTAACACTTTATCACAAGTATACAGTAACAAAGCGCTTATAAATTATTTGCAAACTATTAGTGTTGGAGCTACATTAGTTTGCTTTCAGTAGTGGTAATTTTGTTAATTAATTTGTTTACTATTATGATTTTGTTCACATTAGTTATATATATTTTGGTAATATTCTTTTGTTTGTTTGTTTAGTTAATTGTTTTATTTATATGTTTAGTCTTTATTTTTGGTTAGTTTAATAACTACAATGTTTGATTTAGACACCTGAGGGCAGTAGTGGGCACAGGTAAAGGTAAATATAGGTAGGAAGTAGGAGGTGGCCTGTATGCACCTGGGTGATGGGCATATGTTTTTTTTACCAGCGCGAGAGATGCTATATTGTTTGCTCAGTTGGAACAAATAAACCAGCCACAAACCCTGAATCCAGCCTGGAATTTTATTTTATTTCTTGCCTGCGTACATCACCTGCCCAGGGTGCTAGAAGTTGTCATTTGAAGTTTTGATTTAAGTTTAATTTCCTTTTGTTTGTTGACAAACGGCCACTACAATTAGTTTATAGTTAATGAATAGTATATAATAGCATATAAGCTGTAGTTAATATATTAAGAGACTATATACAAATAGTGAGTTCTTCATTCACTGTCACTGTAAAGTGACATTGTCAGTGTTATTGTTTAATTAGCTCTTATGTAAAGAGTTAGATAATGCTTTGTTAGCAACGTATTAACCATAAATAGTTCTCACTTTAGATTAGGTCACGGAAAATTACAAAATGTCATTAAATACATAAAATATGTATACACACACACACACACACACACAGAGACACACACTCACACAGACACACACACACACACACACACATAGAGACACACACTCACACAGACACACACAGAGACACACTCCACACACACAGAGACACACACTCACTCACACACACACACACACACATACACACACACACACACACACTTGGGCTGGGACGATACACCTAGACTGTGAGGAAAAGTTATATCATACACTTATACAGACTGTACGTTATGTATAAGATGAGTCATATTTACAAAAACAATTCATCACATATTTCTGAGTTTTATTTCAGAAGCATCATACAGCACTACATTCTCTTGAATAAATAATTCAGTAACAATAGTCACTTGTCGCCAACTAGTGGCGAAACATTGTAATCGATAAATGCGTTATTTTAAGCACCAAGTTTTTATCAAAAGCTGATTTAATGAACACAGATTTGAATGTTGTGATATGATTTTGTCAAAGGTTTAATAGACAGAGGAATTGGAAGAAGATCGCTGTACAAACTGTATATTCAGGCCTAGTGCACACGGACACGGGTATTTTTATAACCGGAGTTTTTCCTCCTGCGTTTAAAAAAAAAATCCCATCCACACATGCTCGGTTTAAAAGAAATCTTACATGAAAACACAAAAACACGCTATCACGCGCTGTCAAGAGCATGCCACACCAGCAGGTGGCGATCGTAAAGCCACGTTGGCCAATCAGAAGCCTGAATCAGAAGCAAAAACCCTGGTTTTACTGTCTACACAACACTGCAACCGGCGTTTCTGAAAATCCTCACCCTGGCAGGGGTTTTCAAAAATGTTCGGTTTCAGTGAC
Organism: Rutilus rutilus; assembly: GCA_021464565.1. Taxonomy (NCBI): domain Eukaryota; kingdom Metazoa; phylum Chordata; class Actinopteri; order Cypriniformes; family Leuciscidae; genus Rutilus; species Rutilus rutilus. The sequence continues at coordinate 43,427,627 of JAJAQA010000008.1, forward strand.
CTGATACTGCGTTTCCGTGTGGACGAACGGCCGAAACGCGTAAAAAAAGTCACGGTTATAAAAATACCCGTGTCCGTGTGGACAAGGCCTGAGTCTCCTAATCCTAACTGATGTATTTTAAAAAACATGAACCAATGAGTATTTGTATATATTTCATATTGACAGCATTATGTTATTTATTTTTTTAAGAGTCATGTTTATATCTGGATATAGGCTTAATGTGTCTCATTGTTCTCTACAGGTTGAGTGATTGTGGTGTCACAGATAAAGGTTGTGCTGCTCTGGCTTCAGCTCTGAGATCAAACCCCTCACACCTGAGAGAACTGATTCTGTCTGGGAATAAAATAGGAGACTCAGGAGTGAAGCTGCTGAAGGATCTGGAGGATGATCCACATTATAAACTGGAGACACTATGGTAAGAATAGTTCTTAATGATTTTCAAATGGCTGTTTTACTCCCTAGAAATAAAAGGAAACTGTACCAGGTTCAGTAACACCACTGGTGTGTGTGTGTGTGTGTGTGTGTGTGTGTGTGTGTGTGTGTGTGTGTGTGTGTGTGTGTGTGTGTGTGTGTGTGTGTGTGTGTGTGTGTGTGTGTGTGTGTGTGTGTGTGTGTGTGTGAATATTTTGTTTAAGATTCTTAAATTGACCTTCTTTTTTGCAGGTCTCTGAACTTTAAACTGTGTTTAATATGAGTTTAATTCATAGTGTTGTGACTGATTGGGAAAATAATATTAATATTATATTTTTTGGAAGTAAAATAATGGCAATTGTTTTTGAAACAAAAAAGCCAGTTGAATTGCACTACTTGAAAAAATAGGCATTGTATTAACCATGCTTGCATTTTCATGCATTGTATTTTTTAGGGCTTGCATTTTTATGGGCTGAAATTCAGCTTGGTTGAATATTTAAGCTGTGAATATTTCAATTCAAAACATTTCAAACACATTTTCATTATTACAAATTAAATAACCCATATTCACCTTTCATATTTCACTTCCAAAATATTCAAACTGTTTAAAAATACAACATGTTTACAACTACTAATGCAATGCCAAGAAGTGCAATTCAACAGGCTTTTTTGTTTCAAAAACATTTGGCATTATTTTACTTCCATAATTTTTCAGCTTTTCTCCTTTAACACTAGAAGTCCCAGAGAGCAGCCATTTGGCTTTTCTACCTATAAAACCCGCAGGACAGCCGATGGGCTGGAAGGCTTTAGGCTAATATCCTTAATCAGCTGTTAACAGTTGCTTTTGTTGTGTAAACGATGTGGGGCCATGCTGAGCCACTTCAAGGAAACTTGTGTTTCACTTTGCCATCTTAGGGAGAAATCAACACACATGTTTTTTTTTTCCTTTGTTGCTGAGATTTATTGATAAAAACAGTACAAAATAAATAAAAAGAAACCAACCATTTGTACACATTTACAAATAATATAAAAAGTGAGTGAGTACATTCCCAGCAATCACTCACAATCCTGGCACTGCCCATGGTATCTCTTCGTCTGCATTACCACATGTGTATCTGTAGCACGTGAACACATCGCACTGTGGCATGATTGTTCTTGCATTGGTGTTTGACCTGACACATGGCTCTTTTTCCAGGGCTAGGTGTGGAGGGTTGTGTCCGAAGCAATTGTTCTTTTCTTGCCTTCTTCGCACACATATGAGAGTTAGCCAACTCTCTTGCAAGCTCCAGCAGGAAGTCCACCCGTCTTTCCTGCCTTCCGGTGCATGCTTGATACAGCACATGTGCATTCAGTGCTGCCATGTCAATCATGTTATAGAACACGGCAACTGGCCAGCGCCGTGTCCCTGTGCGGACAGTGTACTCCTGCACCATCTGGTCCATCACATCCACGCCGCACTTTGTGGTGTTGTAAAGGGTGACAGTGTTTGGCTTCCTTTTGGTGGTATTATCAGTCTGAACCACGCTGTGCACGCTGCTAAGAATGTAGACGGTCTTCTTCCGTTTGGCCGCATACGCCGTCAGCGTAGCAGCAGTGGTTGAAAACACCTAATAAATAAGATAAATTGTTATTTTCATAGCACTTTTACACACAATGACATACTTGGCGGTGTTGATTCTAAAAATTAGAAACACATAAACATAGAACCACAAAAGACCTGCAACATACCTGAGTGGTGAATTCATTGCGATCTGTGTGTCTAGCGGATTGAGGGATTTCCCGGCGAATCTTGTTGACTGTGCCGAGGATGGTGGTTTTCCGGCTAAGAAGTTTATGCGCAAGTGACAGCGATGTGAATAAATTGTCCGTGGTAACATTTCTGCCCTTGTCTAGGAATAGTTCCATCAGCCTCATCACTACATTTTCAGACAGTCTCTCTCCACTGGGATGACTAGGGTCCTTGCCAAGATATGGGAGGACATTACAAAATGTACTTGGATTTTAGGTCGCAAGCCACCCAAACCTTGATCCCAAACTTGTCAGGTTTAGTTGCAATATACTGCAGGAAACAGCAGCGAGTCTTTGACGGGAAAAGCTGTTCATCAACGGTGATATGTAGACCAGGGTTGTAGGACGTGATGCAATTGGTGACAAATGATCCCCACACACTGGAAATTGCAGCAAACTTATCAGTCTTTGCTCGATCACTCCGACCTGTCATCAAAGCGTAGGTGTCGCATGATGTCTTGGAAGCGGTTTCGCGGCATTGTTCCAATGATATGTGGGTTTCCCAGGTTTGCTGACCAGCAGTCACGTAGTGATGGAACCTTGGTAAGCCCCCGCAAGATGACAATTGCAATAAATGCCATTAGTTCAGGGAGGGCCATGAACCAATGAACATGCTCCGTTTCCTGTGCATGTTGAATAGTCCATTCTTGAATGCTATGAAGCATGTCAAGAGTGATGAAACACAGGAAGCTCTGAAGGCGACTTGAGATACTTTTCCTGGCCTTAGCCGTTGGCTCTCCATCTGCAGCGTACGCTTTTATTGGGGTGAAAGGGAGACGCGTCCCCACCTGTTCTTCACGCCACACTGTGCCATCTTTCGCTGTCTCTGTCAGGTCAGTCCCCAAACGGGCTCTCTTTTTTGGTTGAGGAGCAGTCTCCTCATCTGCAGTGTGAACAAATTCAAATTGTGAGCAATGGAAAAGTCAAATGATATCACAAATGCATGCATAGATACTAATAATAATTCCAGTATCTCCTTCTCTGTATCGGAATAATGTCTGAAATATCTTCCTAAATAAAAAGATACAACTAAAGCAAAGAAACAACTAATAATGTTTTGCACTTCAGATGGCAGTGAATGTCTGCTAAGTAGTACAAACAAAAAAGTGGACAATACAAAAAAGGCAGAGTAAATATTTATGTCACTCCACTCTGCTTTTTTGGTGTTTTCCACTTACTGGTTTGAAATGAAATAGGAAATAATATGAAATGAAACTTAACCTGAAGACAGATCAGACAGCTCTGAGTCCGAATCCGGCTGAAGTTCTATGTCTTCTCCATCTGAGTCACAAGGGTTTACTTCACTCAGGATCATTTCCAAGGCCTGCCGAGTGGTGAGTCTTGTCTGCATTTTCTTTTCTTGGAGAGGAGGTTCGTACACCACAGAATTCTTGAGGGCACTGAAGTAGTAGGCTATGTGCAGTGAGATTTTACCCACCTCAGCACAAAAGGAATTACCTCTCATTTGAGAGCAAGCTGCATGCAATTAGATGTGCTAATTCATACCTGTTTACACCTGGGCAAGACCCTACATGCCAATGTGAGACATGGTCAATCAAGTTCTCTGCTTTTAGCAGCCCTCCCTCCCCCACACATACAAACAAGCCACCAGCAACCATTCACACTCACACCCCCAACCCCCCTGCAGATTGCTCAGGTAATGACCATATTTACACATGAATTGATGCTAATGATAGCCAAAAGACTAACCAGTTAGCATCCACTTGGCTAAAGGAGGGTTACAAAACTCTGGGACTTCTAGTGTTAACTGCCTCTATGTGTGTGATAAACTGAGAATGGGTTGTTTGTTATTAACTGATATTAAATGTGTAGTGAGTGTAATTAGTGCTGGGCGGTGTACCGGTTCATACCGAATACCGGTGTTTTTTTTTGTTATGATATGAATTTTTTAAATACCGCAATACCGGTGTATGTCGCTTTAATAACGATCGGAACGCGGCGCGGCGCGACACTGTTTGAGAGGGTCCTTTCACTGTTGCATTGTGGTGATGCACGTGTTACTAAGGGGCTGATTACACCTGGCCACTTCATGCGTTTTCTCAGATCGGATAACTATCTGATTTATCAAAACGATTCCATTTACACCTGGTCACATAAATGTGTTTTTGCGAAACGGATTTAACCCCCTGAGGTCGGCGGTATCGCCGGCGATACCAGCTCGCTTTTTTTTATCAGTGTAAAAGAAACTCAGAAATACTCTGTTGACTTTGATTTTCCATAGGAGTTTCATACATCAATCGATTCTGTTAAATGTGTATTATTTTTGTGTATACTCACAATAAAAACAAAGTGTGGTGCTTTTTGCCAAATAAAGAAAAATAAACACGAAGCTAGGTTCTGCCTTCTCTCTGTCCGTGTAGTCCATTCTGAAACGCGTCCGAAAATGAATCATAACTCAGCGAATACTTCTCACACAGGCATGTGAGTTATGTCTTTATGAAGCTTGAAATCTCTTCTTTTAAATGAAGTAATTTATATAAAACACAAATGTTTTCAACTCATGTAATCCGCTTGAAAGCAAGGAGAGGTACCGTTTTTCCTTCTCCCTTCATTATCTCTAAATGAGCTGCGGCCGCCCCGCCCCCGGCGCGATTCACATGTAAATAGTTTAGGTGATCTAGTATGCATCGCATACGCCCCCCGATCAATGCCATAAAAACACCGTTTCTTCATCAGACTCACTGATAGTTCATCGCGTTTTGAGTATGGCACGCTTCTCCGGTAATAAAGACGCCCTTCAGATGATTCTGGACAGCGCCGGGTTGTTTCCTCAGAGGAAGATTGTAACAGACGACGAACGGCAGCATATTGAAGAGCGAATTCCGCCGAGGACACAATTTCGGAGTAAGTTTTACTTTAAAGTCTTTTGTCTTTTATTTTTCGTGTTCGCATTTATGAGGAAAAAAACAATATTACGTGACAGTTCTCCATTATGGACGCGAGCGCTCTAAGCACTAAAAGACTTTCAAACATTCACAGAGACCTCAAAACAGAAAGTACAAATCCTTTCTTTAAAACGAATTTCGTTTTGTATCAATTGTATCTTAATTTTAATAATTTTTTCATTAACAAATTTACTGGATTTAAAGTAAATATAGGCTAGCAATCACAACATAAGGTCTGAACTGGAGATCATCATGAACCCGTAGCCTACTCGCCTCACATGTCTAAAATTTTTTAAATATATTTACAGAAAGCTGGTTCTAAACAAAACCATCCAAAACAAAAAAAAAAATATGTAGCCTAATAAATGTGCATTTCTCCGGTGCGTTCACTAGCCTACTGCGAAGATCGCGAGTCAATCATCAACTTCATCTTTGCCAGAAGTTAAATTTAAATCGCGTGTGTGAATGAATTATGTTGTTTTAGCAAACTGTATTGCTATACTGAGATGAGTAAAAATCAACTGAAATATGTTTAAATAAAATGTAGGCTATTTGTATAAGCAACATATTAAACGGCAAATTAACAATATGCACTAATATTTCATGAAAACAATGTTACAGTCAGGCGAAATATGAAAGACAACATTTTGTTTAGATTTGGGTACAGTTTTTACTGTAGAATATACTGCCACATCAAATAAGCTTTTGTTTAGCAATTTCTATATATAAAATAGCCTACTATTTTTGTCAAAAATAAAGTCATCAACTAAGATGTTAGCTGTTCCAATGTTGGCTATATTCAAAGTAATGAATACATAGATAAAATGTAGGCCTATAATCTTTTTTTTTTACAAAGAAAGAGTACACTTGAAATATTGTTGAAATTGTAATTATTGTTGTTGTAACCTTTTTAACTTTGAAATATGTATGATAAAATGTATACTTTAGTTTTTACAAAGAAAGATTACACTTGAATTGTTGTTGTAATTGTAACCTTTTTAATAAAAAAATATATTTACAAGGTAGATGTAAACAAACTATTAAAAGGTAAATATAAGCCTTTTCTTTAAATAATTTTTATTGTGTTTTATTAGTGACAAATTTGGGGAGAGGATAAATATTCCAAAACTGAAAATACAGTATGAGAATTAACTGCACAATTACTAGACATGTTTTCCTTGGATATTATAGGCCAAATTGCAAGCACAATATGTGGAAAAATAAAAAAGAATTGAGATGCTTCCAACTGTTGCTCTTGCATTCTTGTGACTCAGTGACTCACCTGAATGAATGGCTAATTAAGTATGCGGTCCCCATTGTCTCCTGAGGTGTGAACCACTACATATGCATTATCTGTGACGCCCACTCCGCATATGGCCTTTCCAAACAGAAAGTGCTTTGCAAAATTCAAATCAATGTATTGTGTTATGTGAATGATTAGGCAGGGTGATTTTCACATCATTTTGAAGAAAAAACACTAGGCAATGACATCTATTAGACAAAAGTCTTATTGGCACATATTTAGTATGTGTTTTATGGCCTTATTTCAGAAACTTTAGTTTTTAGTTTTTTCAATAACCACGCATAAACATTATTCTCTCAAAAATGCAGACATGTACATTCTTGTTGCTCACATATTATGGTAGCCCTGTTTGTGCTAAATAGTGTGTAATTTTTTTTTGCCATTAATATGTTTATAAGCAACTGAAAAAAGCACAAATGTCAGGGCATGTCAGAACATCTCAAGGACCCCAAAAACACCTCAGACCCCAGAGGGTTAAATCCGATCTTCAATTCCCGCGCTATATGCAGATTTAATGGAGTGCACGTCACCGAAAGCAACAGATATGAGCTGCATTTTATTGATCATCAGCTAAAATTTCGAAATCAAAGACCGCAATAAGAGAGAGCGGCAACAGCCCTGGTAAGATCATTTCGTTTCTCTACTTTTAATGATGATGATTGTGTGTTAAGCGTCTCACTTTCACTTTTGATTTGCGATAGTTTGCATGTTGGCTTAATGAATATATGCTCAGCTTCTCATCTGCGGTGATGCGTGTTCCAGTACCGTCGTCATAACTGGCTATAACATTACATAAAACTAAAACACGCTCTCACACGTTTATTTTTTTAGCATTTTTGGGAGGAGTACAATTTACATATGTGGTTTCAACAACCAGATGCATTTACACTTTTCAAGTTTCGTCTGGAATGCGTCTCAGACCTCCTCCTGAAGTGGTTTGAGCGATCGGATTCAAATCCGTCTCGAATGCGTTTCGGAGGGCATTTACACCTGGTCTTTTCACGATCGGATAGCTATCTGGTCACAGAAAACACATGAAGTGGCCAGGTGTAAACAGCCCCTAAGCGTGACTTTTAAGATGGCTAGGTTAAACTATAATTGATAGCTGTCAAATTATATTACAGTGTTTCCCATACATTGGTTCACAATATCAACACAGCCTTTTGGAAAATCTGTTTGTGGTTGGCATTGACATTTTTGAATAAACATGAGCACTGCACATTTCAAAATCAAAAGGCGGCGCGGACAGTATGTGAAGTGAACTGACGGTCTTTAGAAAAGCTTCTTTGTTATTACGATTGAATCTTTCTTTATCTTTCCTGATAAAGCAGCGTTTATGAGCGTTGCTGCTTTGTGTACAGCCGTTACCGGGAAAACCGCTATTTCTGCACCCAGATCATGCTTGGGGAAAAAAAACGTCATATACCGTGAAACCGGTGTAAATTAGAAAAATACCGTGATGTGGATTTTTGGTCATACCGCCCAGCACTAAGTGTAATGATAATTTCTGCTGGTTCTGTATCAGCTGTCCGTTGTGTGAAAGTGACCTTTCATGTGCTTTTGATTGTGTAAAGTGACTTTGAGCATCAGAAAGAAGCTATATTATCATGTTTGAGAATGAATTAATATAGATTATCTAGTTCAGGGATGGGCAACTTCGGTCCTGGAGGGCCACTGTCCTACAGAGTTTAGCTCCAACCCTGAAAAAAATCACCTGCCTGTAACTCTCTAGTAATCCTGAGGACCTTGATTAGCTTGTTCAGGTGTGTTTGATTAGGGTTGAAGCTAAACTCTGTAGGACAGTGGCCCTCCAGGACTGAAGTTGCCCATCCCTGATCTAGTTAGTATTCTTATGAAAAGATGTGACATATGTAATATCTCATACTGCATATGTGACTGTTTGTGTGTTTTATTTTAGGTATTAGATGACAGTCTGATCTTCTGATGATCATCTGATGGTGAATAAGGATCCACTACAGAGACTCACAGTCAACAGAATCAACAGAGACTGAAGATACAGTGACTTAACTGTTATAAATTAAGACTTCATTTAGATTTCAATGATCCTCTGACAGACCTGATGAGGCGGCAGTGAAACACATTTTATTTCAAAGCAAAATACAATCTACAATGACAGATGGAAGACAGCGTGTGTGGCGTCGTGTGGGTGAGCGGTTTACTGATGTCAGCGTTGTGGATCCATGGTGGCGGTGGGGTTATGGTATGCATAGTTATGGTTATGGCAAAGGAGAAGTGCTCACTAACACAGATTTAGACAGATTTGTGAACAATATTTGAGAGAAAAGCCTTTTGTGTACATAGAATAAGTCTTAGATCTTTGAGTTCAGGTCACAAGTGTTGCTTTTATAATTTTGTTCAGTGTATTTTGACTTCTTTTCTTGAAATTTAATGACTTTATTCTCAAAATTTAATGAGTTTATTCTAAACATTTTATTTTGACTTTTTTTCTCGAAACACGACTTTGAACTCATTACATTTTCATAATAAAGTCGTGTTTCGAGGAAAAAAGTCAAGATAAAATGTTGAGAATGAACTTATTAAATTTTCTGATTAAAATCGTTTCGAGAAAAAACTCGTTAAATTTCGAGAAAAAAAGTCAAAATAAAATGTTGAGAATAAAGTCGTTAAATTTTGAGAATAAAGTCGTGTTTCGAGAAAAAAAGTCAAAATAAAATGTTGAGAATGAAATTTTCAGAATATTCTCAACATTTTGACTTTTTTTCTCAAAACAACAAATTTTAATCTTTTTTATTTTTTATTATTTTTTATTATTATTATTGCTTGGCCCTAATCTTCTTCAGTAATTAACAGATGTTGTTAACTAAATTTATTGTAAAGTGTTACTGAAATATTATTAAGTCTCAAGTTTGAGTGTTTTCTAGAGTAATTTAGTGCTGAACGGTATTTTTTGAAGGTCTGTATGGAGACACTTTTGTGTAGATATTGTACAGGTTGATTGTGTCTTTTGCATACATGAAGTTGAGGATTATGAATGAAAAAATAAGTAACTATACTTTTCATTTAAATACATTTCTTCAAATACTCTGTTGGTGTAGCAGTCAAAACAATCAAAACACACGTCATTCATTTTATTTTTATTCAGTGCTGTAAAAATAAATATTTCAAACATTTTAAAGTCATTCTGAGCACCAGCGTATGAACACACACACACACACACACTCTCACACACACTGTAGCTTTAACAAATCGCTGCTCAATTCAAATAACATCCATTATACGTTTAAAAAAATCTGTAATATTCATTTAACTGGTCACATCTCACCTTCACCATCACTAATAAATAAAATAAAAGTCAAAGGTGACATTATTGTATTAACAAACAAGCAATATTTTTTATTTCACATTTGCATTTATTAACCATTGTTTATGTTAGTTAATCAAAATGTTCATGTTTGTTCATAGAGCTGTAATGTTAACAGATACAACTGTTGATCATAGAATTATTAATAAATACAGTGAAAGTATTGTTTGCTTCATGTTAACTAATGAAACCTTATTGTAAAGTGTTATCAGGCCACATTACACCAAACAAAAACTGGTTCTTGGAATGTCGAGAATATTAATAATTAAGGATTATTAATTATATAATTAAGGAATTCTGGGTAATATCTGAGGTAGAAGAAGCTGTAGTTCATTAGAAACATTTCTCAACACGTAATAAAACATCTTCATGTGATAAAAGTGACAAATACCTATGAAAACAGAGTTTCATCTGCTTGTTTATCTTCATTCATTTGAATCTAAATCACTGATGTGAACAGATTCTGAATGACAAAACCTGTTCCAAACAAATCAAACAAACATCAGAAAACAAAAAAGAGATCAAAGTGTGAATGTCAAAAAAATGTCCGGGTCACATGACCAAAAAAACACACCACAAGGATAAAACAAATTACATTCTACATAATTAAAACTAGGAACATGGAGATTCTCTGCATCGTGACATTATTTTTTAATGACAATTTAGCACATTTTATGGCAATTATGAAAGGACTTTTTTAACACAAATATTAATATTATATATGATGTTTTAGAGCCGACCTTTGACCCGGGCATGTTTTAGAGCCGACCTTTGACCTGGGCATGTTTTGTCCCGACCTTTGACCTGGGCATGGTTTTCTCCTGACCTTTGACCTGGGCATGTTTTTGTGCCGACCTTTGACCTGGGCATGTTTTTGTGCCGACCTTTGACCTGGGCATGTTTTTGTTCTGAACCTGGGCATGGTTCATCTCAACATCAACAACAACATCAAACTTACAACATTTAAGATCTTAATATAAAAGAACATTTAAATGTGATAATGTCAGTGGGACTCTTATTTTGAAATGTCTTCCAGCATTGAACAACAGAAACACCATCAAAAAATAAATATTGAAATCACGAGATTGTAAAATGCGTCTTGACTTTAAAACATGCAGCACTGTTATTTATTTCAGGTTATTAATCACATTCGGTCGTATCGTGATTCATAGTTTTCCAAGACCTCTCAAAATGATATTTCAGACTTTAGTTATAACTAGGGTTGGGGAAAATTGAAAATTTATTCTAATTTTGCAAATGATACCCAACCCTATGGAGCCAGATCAGCCTCAAAAATAATACATTTACAAATGCACGGCACAATTTACATTTACAAAATCCGATTCGTAAATTCAAAACACAATTCATAAATAGTAACAAAAAAAGTAAAAACATAAATATTTCCCCAAATGCTCACGCAAATGCATCTCATCTAAATAAATTTAAAATGTTTACACAAATATCTATATATCAAGTTCTCAAATTAATTTCCATCACTCATTTATGAATGATGTTACATGTATTTATGGATCGTTGAATCTGCATTTGCCAATCATCACACGTGCGTGGACTGCTTTGAATTTGTGTGCGGTATTTTTGAGACCTTCCTGACAGGTTAAGATTCATAAATATTTTTTTTTTTTTTGGAGGATGTTCTGTTTAGCCAATCGCGGTGAGCTTTTAATCCACCAATCAAATTGCTCCTTACTAAACAGACTCAACCACAGGGAGATGAGATTTTGTAAATGTGAATTGTGCTGTGCATTTATGATGGATGGATGGATAGTTTTATTTAATGCCATGTCAGTATCTAAGGCTATGTTAATGGCAAAAATTAAATTACAAAATAAAAATATTATATAAATAAAATACAAACACAACAAGTCATATTATACACGTTTTTTTAAATTAACATATGATAAAAAATCCAAAACCCTTTCAGCCATAATCTTAGTATATAAGTCCTTAAGTAGAATAACTTTATAGAAGAGCGTTCTACTAGTATTAAAGGGGTGGTTGATCATGATTTGACTTTTCTAACATTAGTTAGTGTGTAATGTTGCTGTTTGAGCATAAACAACATCTGCAAAGTTACAGCGCTCAAAGTTCAAAGCAAAGGGAGATTTTTGCTTTTAAATAAATCATTTTTAAGGACTACAACAAATGGCTGGCAGAGATTACATGACATTCCTCCCGGGTTAGTGACATCACCATCCCTAAAATTTACATAAACCCTGGAACACGATTTATAGATTATCATGACAGAATATGCTAATCAATGACTATTTATTTTTATTTATTTATTTATTTGATAGGGACAATGCACATTAATGAACATCTGCATTGAAACAACAAAAACAGACGTAAACATGCCAGATTATAGCCACAGGGCTAATTTACATCCGTAGTCCCTAGACAAATTACAGAAATACAGAACTTATAACATACAAAATGACAATAATGAATACATACAAGCAAAGTAAAAGAAAAGTCACTTAATGGTCACAAGACTGGTTTGCTTTAAGCCACACTTTGAGTTTGGTTTTAAATATAGGAAATGTGGAACATTCCCTGACAGTGATGGGGATACTGTTCCATAACTTACAGGCCTTCACAGACAGAGCATTTTGTCCAAAGGCTGTTCTTCTGAAAGGCACCTCACAGTCACCTCTAGTGGAAGCCCGTGTCCTGGCACCACTGTGACTCTTTGATTTAAAGAAGTCCGACATGGGAGGTGGGGCTAATCCATTTAACACTTTGTAAACAAAACAGGCATATTTAAAATGTTTAAAATTCTCTAGACTTAATAGATTATGTTTTTGTAAAATATTACAAATATGGAAGGACATTGGTTTTTTATCAAAGACTTTTAAGGCATTTTTATAGAGTGATTCTATTTATTTGAGTGTGTTCATACCAGTCAATGTCCAACTTGTACAACAATATTCAATATGTGATAAAATCATAGAATGTAAAAAACCTTTAGCAGCCCCAAATGGTATAAATTGACGGATTTGTTTAAAATTTCGTAGATTAAATTTTACTGTACTCGATATTCTTTTTACATGTTTTTTAAAACTTAATGTGGAATCAAGGGTCACACCAAGGTAATTAAATTCCGAGACGATTTCTAATTCTTCTCCTCTTAAAAATACACCAGATTGTTTTATGTCGCGGGACTGTTTAGTGAACATCATACAAACTGTTTTTTTAGTATTAAGTAGCAGACAGGATTTAAAAAGCCATTCATTTACAGGCACCAAAGCGGAGGTCAGGATGGCAGAAGCCTCTTGAACACTTTTTGCACTTGTGTAGATGACTGCGTCATCAGCATACATTTGAAATTCAACATCAACACAAGTGTTTGGAAGGTCATTTATATATAAAGAAAATAATAAGGGACCGAGTATTGACCCTTGAGGCACACCAACGGGGACATCTAGGAAAGACGATTTGACACTGTTAATGTTAACACACTGTTTTCTTGAGTCCAAATACGATTTAATCCATTGAATGGCATTTGAAGAAAAGTTAAAATATGTCAATTTAGACAATAAAATCTCATGATTAACAGTGTCAAATGCTTTTTTTAAATCTAAAAACACAGCACCGACACAAGCATTATTGTCCAATTTACTTTTTACTTTTTCTACAAACAAACTGTTGGCAAATTCAGTTGAATGATTGATGCGGAACCCAAATTGCATCGGATGCAAGGGGGAGTGGCCTTTATTTAGATGCTTATTTATAATTTTAGCAACCCACCTCTCAGTGACCTTGGAGACCACTGGAAGGATACTGATTGGTCGGTAGTTGGCTACATTTGATTTATCACCAGATTTAAAGATTGGGGTGACTGAGGCCATTTTCCAGAAGGATGGAACAATTCTCTGCTTGAATGATAAATTGATCATATATGTTATTGGAGCAATTAAGGAGTCTTTACATAACTTTAGAGAATGTGAATCTAACCCATAAGCATCCTTTGCTTTGGAACTCTTAAGTGATCCAATGATGTTGTCTACCTCCAGCTCTGTTATTTCACACAAATTGAACACAGGCTTGGAAGGATCAATGGGTCTAGTTATTTTCTCAGGTGGCTCAAACAGTTCAGTTATCTCCCTAACAGATTCAGAAAAATATTGGTTAAATTCATTTGATAGAGAATTTGGGTTTTTTACTACAGCGTTGTTAATTTTGAGTTCAAAGTCTTCAATTGATTCTTTCTTTTGTCTACCAAGTAATTTGTTGAGATTTTGCCAGATTTTTTTGCCATTCCCTTTGGCATCAGTGATAATATCCATGAAGAATTTTGCTTTTGCCTTTCGCATATAGTTAGTGACTTTATTTCTTAAGGATGTACATTTTTGCCTATCTATTATAAGACTTGATTTTAATGATTTTTTAAGTTGCACATCCCTCTCCTTCATTAATTTCCTACACTCATCATTTAACCAAGGTAACAACTTTCCTTTTCTCTTATTATGGCTTCCTCTTTTGGTAAAATTTAACATTACTTGATTGATTTTAGACTGAAACAGATTACTACAATTCTCTATGTCCTCACTTTGATTTAACTCACTCCAATCGGTTTCTTGCAAAGCCGCCGCAAAGTTTGGCATTTGGTTTTTTGGAATAGCATTATACACAGTATGACTGTGTGAAACTTTGAAACGTCTTTTTGTGAGCTTTCTTGAAAAAAAGAAAGCATTGTGGTCTGATAAGCCTGTCATAAAGTTAAATGTTTTTGTAATTCTTTCAGGTCGATTGACAAAAAGTAAATCTATTAATGTTTTGGAACGTGAAGTTATCCGAGTGGGCTGTTGAATTAATTGTGTGAAATTATAGCGGTCTGTAGTTTCTTTAAGGTGTTTTCTAACCTTCTTTTCATTCCAATTTACGTTAAAATCACCAATAATGATTGTTTCTTTATTTAAATCACAATATTTGAGAAGAAGTTTAAATTTTTCATAGAAATCCAACTTTGCAGATGGTTTACGATATACACATATTATGGTAAATGACATTGAAGATGAAAGGGATACGTCTACTCCGACACCTTCAATTTGGATATCCTCTGGCCATACAATCTGTTTACTATTAAAAACATCTCTCACATACAACAAAACTCCTCCGCCCCTACCATGCTCCCTGTCATTCCTGTACACATTATACCCAGGCATATTTACAACAGAATCTGGAGAGCTATGTGTCAGCCACCTTTCAGAGAGGCCTATAAAATCAATGTTGGAATTGCAGAGCAGATGTTCTAGCTCTTCTCGTTTAGGTGCCATACTCCTTATATTTAAATGTCCGCCTAATAAGCCTTTAGGTTTGGCTCGCGGATCCCATATTATTTTTGCCTGATTCAGAGTATGGAAAATATTAGATGATCTATGTCCTTTTCAACACGGGATTCCTGGTTTTAGTCTGTATTGTTACTTGGGCAATGGGTGGAAACTGTGGTGTGGAGCACTCACCGGTAGAGGTGACAGTACCTGACTGCACTGCCGGTGACCGCCGCGGATTTTGGCTTGTCCATGGATATGAGACATTTGCAATGGATCTTTGCAGTCGGCAGCCTGAGCCATGGTCTGTAGTAGCTGGACTGCCGCTGCTGAGGCCTGAGCCTGGGCCTGGTGGTAGCTGGACTGCTGCTGCTGAGGCCTGAGCCTGGCCTGGTAGTAGCTGTACTGCTGGAGGCCTAAGCCTGGCCTGGTGGTAGCTGGACTGCTGCTGCTGAGGCCTGAGCCTGGCCTGTAGTAGCTGTACTGCTGCTGCTGAGGCCTAAGCCTGGCCTGGTTGTAGCTGGACTGCTGCTGCTGAGGCCTGAGCCTGGCCTGGTAGTAGCTGTACTGCTGCTGCTGAGGCCTAAGCCTGGCCTGGTAGTAGCTGGACTGCTGCTGCTGAGGCCTGAGCCTGGCCTGGTAGTAGCTGTACTGCTGCTGCTGAGGCCTAAGCCTGGTCTGGTAGTAGCTTGACTGCTGCTGCTGAGGCCTAAGCCTGGCCTGGTGGTAGCTGGACTGCTGCTGCTAAGCCTAAGCCCTGGGCCTGGTAGTAGCTGGACTGCCGCTGCTGAGGCCTGAGCCTGGGCCTGGCAGTAGCTGGACTGCTGCTGCTGAAGGCCTGAGCCTGGCCTGGTAGTAGCTGGACTGCTGCTGCTGAGGCCTAAGCCTGGCCTGGTGGGTAGCTGGACTGCTGCTGCTGAGGCCTAAGCCTGGCCTGGTAGTAGCTGGACTGCTGCTGCTGAGGCCTAAGCCTGGCCTGGTGGTAGCTGGACTGCTGCTGCTGAGGGCCTAAGCCTGGCCTGGTAGTAGCTGGGACTGCTGCTGCTGAGGCCTAAGCCTGGCCTGGTGGTAGCTGGACTGCTGCTGCTGAGGCCTAAGCCTGGCCTGGTGGTAGCTGGACTGCTGCTGCTGAGGCCTAAGCCTGGCCTGGTAGTAGCTGGACTGCTGCTGCTGAGGCCTAAGCCTGGCCTGGTGTAGCTGGACTGCTGCTGCTGAGGCCCTAAGGCCTGGCCTGGGTAGTAGCTTGACTGCTGCTGCTGAGGCCTAAGCCTGGCCTGGTGGTAGCTGGACTGCTGCTGCTGAGGCCTGAGCCTGGCCTGGTGGTAGCTGGACTGCTGCTGCTGCTGCTGAGGCCTAGAAGATAACTACACATAATCTACATAAATTCACCAACTAACCATTCAGAAATGTCCTGTTGCTTCTACATGTTGTCACTTCTTCTTGAGTCTCTCCATCTTTGTCTGACTCCGGTTTGAACATAAAAGGCTAAAAGTTTTTTAAATGTTCAGTGCATGTCTGTGTGAGTGCAAGCTGTTGAAGCTCCGCCCCCTATGCCGGGAGCAGCAGGTCATTTGCATTTAAAGGAACAAACACAAAACGGTGCGTTTTTGCTCACCCTCAAAAAGTGTCAACTTTAAGATGCTATATAAAAATATCTGTGGGGTATTTTGAGCTAAAACTTCACACACACACACTTTGGGGACATCAGAGACTTATTTTACATCTTGTGAAAAGGGCATTATACCCCCCCTTTAAACCCAGGACAGTCCAATAAAATATGTCTAACTCTTACAATCATACAAAACATGCACAGAGTTAGGTCTTCACCTTTACAC
The DNA here is from genome assembly GCA_021464565.1 of Rutilus rutilus. NCBI lineage: Eukaryota > Metazoa > Chordata > Actinopteri > Cypriniformes > Leuciscidae > Rutilus > Rutilus rutilus. The sequence continues at coordinate 43,444,501 of JAJAQA010000008.1, forward strand.
TTGTGTGAGCTATACGACACCTGGCGTACACCACTGGATCAGATCTAGTTTTAAGAGTGATTATTACATGGCTTGGTTGAATTCTAATGTAGAATGCGGTGTGTTATTTCTTGATATCAGACGCTGCGAAGGATAACACACCGTTGCCATGAAAAACTGAGCGTTTCTATGGACGCAGGATTCTAACCGTAGAGACGGAACAGACTATTTTCTTTAGCGGAAGCAATACAATCGTCTTTAAATCAATAAACTCCTTTTTAAATCAATATTTTGTGTCAAATTATTGATGTATTTGGTAGGTAGCCATGTAATAAGAAGGATAATGTAGAGCGAGGCGGTTGTTATAGCGAATACAACCCCTTCAGGCTCCGCTTCTCGTCGGGGTCCTGATCAGCCTGTTGGGGGTGTATTCGCTATAACAACCGCCTCGCTCTACATTATCCATTACTAAAAAGTCTGTTTTTGCATTTATGAATTTTGATTTGTAAATGTATTATTTTTTAGGCTGATCTGGCTCCACACAACCCTAGTAATAACATTAATAACATTAGTAATAGGTTACCTGAGCTTGATGGCGCCTGACTTTAGCGATCTGTTCTCCTATATTCTCCATTCTCTTCACGAGCGTCTCCATCTCGCGCTCCATGTTCTGTCTCAGTTGATCCGAAGCGCAGGACTGAATCTGTGTGGACAACTCCTGCTGCTCGCTGACACACACACACACACACATGTCTGGTTCACTATCTTTGTGGGGACTCTCCATAGGCGTAATGGTTTTTATACTGTACAAACTGTATATTCTATCCCCTTACACTGCCCCTGCCCCTAAACCTACCCATCACAGGAAACATTCTGCATTTTTACTTTCTCAAAACAACTCATCCTGTGTGATTTATAAGCCTTTTGAAAAGTGGGGACCGCTGGCTGGTGATCTCAGGTTTTACTATTCTTATGGGGACATTTGGTCCCCACAATGTAATATAAACAAGTGCACACATACACACAGACACACACACACACACAACATCGTTCATCATCTTCTCATGAGCACAGCCTTCACCCAGAGCGAGATGAACTACTCTTTTCATACTTTAATGTGTTTTTTGGAGCTTGACTGATCATGGTCACCAGCTTTTTAAACTATGAATCAATTGATTTGCAAAGAGATTCACTCTTTCAAAGCGCTGAATGAACTCAAGCTGGAAACACGCAATAAAACAATACAGCAGTGAAGAACGACACTACTGTGAGTGAAAAATGACTGAAAAAAAACTATTATAATAATATAGGGCCCTATCTTGCACCCAGCGCAATTGACTTTGTACACCGACGCATGTATCATTCCTATTTTGCACCCGCGCACAGCGGACTTTTCCCTCCACAGACGCTAGTCGGTTAACTAAGAAATACACTTGTGCTCCCTGGGGCGGTTCAGCGCAAAGAGGAGGCGTGTTCCGGCGCAAACGTTCCCTCATGCTATTTTACAGGTTTATAAAACAATTCCGCCACTGACCGAAAAAAACTAGTTTAAAGTCAGTGGCGCGTTGCGGATGTTATTCATATGCTATTTTAAGGGCGCATGCTTGGCCATAATCAATGTAGCGTGTGCACAATGCGCATACACTTTGATTCTCTCATCTACACAGAAGCAGCAGTTTGCATTTTTGCAAATCACATTATTATGATAGATAGATAGATAGATAGATAGATAGATAGATAGATAGATAGATAGATAGATAGATAGATAGTTTATTATAAAAGCATACATCTAGCTTACACATTTACCCAAATTATCATACGCCTGTTTAACCGAAGCTAATTTGGGTGTGTTTGTTTCTCCATCCCCAACGTCCCTTCTCTGTGTTTTACGGCCCTGACGAGAACGTCGGTCTCCTCGGCTGTGAACCGCTGCTGGCGCGCGCCTGGCAAATCCGCTGTTATAATAGAAATCCGCTATAGAACAAGCGTGCCTGCTCTTAAAGGGAATGTGAGATGACGCTCTGATTGGTTTATTTCACGTTACGCCCAAACCACACCTATGAGTAATGAAGCTACTTCAGACCAACCCATTTTAGATTTGCGTCGGGTGCAAGAGTCATTTATCCCGCCGGTATAATAGCAACAGCGCCCAAGACCCGCCCACAAAGTTACTTGCGCTTTGACACTTGACACTTGCGTTTCAGATCGTTAAAATAGGGCCCAATCACTCACTCTCACACACTCTCACTTATACACTCACAATTTATATAGGCACTCACTCACACATGTGCAAACACACACACTCACACTCACACACACACACACACACACTCCCTCTCTCTCTCACACACTCTCTCTCACACACACACACACACACACACACACACACACACACACACACACACACACACACACACACACACACACTTTCTCACACACTCTCTCTCTCTCTCACACACACACACACACACCACACACACACACACACACACACTCTCTCAGTTCACTGACCCACAAACTTCCTGACAGAACTTACACTAAAGCGTTCATTTTTCATTTTTGTTTTGCATTGAATACCATTAAAGGATACCAAAGATGTTTGTTAAAATGACATAACATCTCATTATTGCGACATAATTGAGTGTAAATCATAATATGTATGTGTCAGTAATGCTCCACCGTAAGTGTCCGATCGATCGGCTTGATCATCTGCATTTTCAGCATCGACTCGGCTCGAACTGATATGGTAAAACTGACGACATTATTATCTGTCTTTGGAAGCTGAAGCTTGTGATTATGGTAAGGGTTACATTTCCAACACACGCTTGAGGTGTTCGGCCAATCACAACACACTGGGTCAGCTGGCCAATCAGAGCACACTACAGTTTTTGGAAGCAGGGGCTTTGTAGAAATCGACTACAATAGGAACAACAGGAGCTACAATAATGTACAGTATGTGAATAAATAATGTGTTTTGAACATTAAAGCATGGTAACATTCTATTACACCAAATACACAAAATAATGATGTTTGAAATATCAAGATATGACTGGTGTAAAACAGCATGATAGGGCAATTTAAGACACTAGAGCTTGTGTTCATGCAGTGGTTCACGAGTGTCTGATCGTCTGTCAGTTCCAGTGAAGGAGCAGCAGTCGTGACTCTCTCAGCTGATCTCAGGTCAGATCAATCCTGTGTTTTCTTCATTATTCAGTTTGACTGTAAATTTAAATGGGAAAATGCTGTGGTATTCACACTGCCCCAACAAACATCCACTTGTGTGAGTTTGTGCGCTTTAAAGCCAGTGACTAAAAAATGAATCGTCTTGTTTTGCTTGACGCCATTTGATAAATAAAGAGCATATATATTAAACATGTTAATGTTTTAAAATGTGCATCTGTTCAATTCAACAGTAACTTGTGATAATTTCTCAACATTTATTCAATTGCAAGTGTCAGCATGAACTGGTTAACGCTTTAGTCGTTGAATAAGACATTGTATGAATGGCATTAGTTATAAGTGAGGAGAGATGCTGTAAAACTGTCATGGATCAGAGGTAAGCCTGCTGTATGTAAACCTCTTATGGTTAATTGAGTTGATTAACTGAATGTGCTCCTCCTGTGTTAATTAGGTTAATTATCTGAACGTGCTCCTCCTGAACTTTGTTAATAAAACATCATCTGTTGGCGTTGAAGTTGTCATGGCGTGATCAAGTCAGATTATGTCAGTGTGTACTCAGAATTGTGGGATAAAGAGAGACAGCCCTAGTGTGGTCTAAATGTAGTTTCTCATTATGTTGAATATGTCATAACATTGTAATTTATCAACACAAAATACTTGGAAGTTTTATAGTCATCTAAAGTTTGCACACATGAGCCTATATTCTAGTGATGGGAAACAGAGGCTTTCATCAAATTGTGCCGAAAAAAGGTTCATTACTGGAAGCTTTTAACACAATGCGCATTAGTGACATCTGGTGGTCACACTTGTTTTCTCCACTATATCTAACAAATCACCACAGAGCAGAAAAGCACGTGACCAAACAAAGCTTCGGAAGTCAGTGACATACTAGTGTGGATCAATAGAGTTCTGTCTAATCTCATCTAAATTAATCTCTGTCAATGAGACACAACTCGTGTCATGTGTAGCCTGGCCAACGCATTCACATATTGAGCAATAATATAACATATACAAGTATGAGATCATAATCAAAAAATATTTTGTGTTCTTTTTAAAAAATATATAAATTATGTTATAGGGAAGTGTAGTGTTAAATCGTTTAAATAATGCCTCTTCGATAATCATTTCCCTTTTCTGCATCAGATGAGGACCAGCTGTCCCGACCTTCCGATCCTGCATGACGCTCGAAGCTTCAGACGTCATCAATCACGTGGTATTGTCATTTCCACACAAGCATCGGTACAGTGTGTGATACAATAGTGCTTTGAAAACTGCGTCAGAGCATCGGAGCCCCGGCATCAGCCGTCCCATCACTACTATATTCTGTTCTCTTCATCATCAGAGGAAAGTGTGAGAGACCAGAGGATCCAGAGAGCCATGAGTGTGTGCAGAAAGGTGCTCAGTGCTTTTTCCTTCTCATGGAAAAGAAAGGAGAAGAGCAGCCGCTCAAGAGGAGCTCAAGCTGCCAAAGCACAGGTTGATCACAGAATCTCCACCAGGTCAGGGTCTCGCCATGCAATGAAAGCACGAGTGCTAGAGCAGGAGAAGGCCATTGCTGAAGTTCATCAGCTGATAAAAAACAAGGCACTTGCTCCTCATGGCAGGACATTGATGTCCTGGAGTCTGTTTGCAAGGCTCTAACTCTAACTCCACTTGCTGACTTCACTGATGGCCTTTCTGCTGAAGAACATGTGAGTGTGTCGTTCCTGAAACCTGAACTGCAGCTCTTCAATGAGGAGGTCTTGAAACCAGAAGCTGAAGACTCAGAGCTCACCAAGACCATCAAGGCTACTGTCATCAGCTCTCTGAATGAGGAATATGACCATGCTGCCACTGATGACCTTCTGAACATACAGTAGCATCCCTTGTTGATCCTCGTTTCAAGACGCACTCCATCAAAGATGACGAGGTTGAGGCTGTGAAACCCAGAGCCGTGGCTCAGATGCTGGATGAATGTCAGAGCACATCACAAGCTCCTCCTGCATTCCCATCATGCACTGCACTAGAGGAGGCGAAGGAGATGATGCTGCGACACCAGCCAAACTGCAGAAGAAGACACTGGCAGCTTTTCATCAAGTCCTACACTCAGTGTGTGTCTACATCTGATCTTACTTCTCAGTTCTGAAGGTGCGTTCCACTCGACAGGGTCCCTACGCAGTGTTCACTGCTCCCTACTCCCTGAACACCGTAGATCAGCTGAAGTGGACTTCGCTGACAATAATCACTCATTAGGAATAACCTGCAACGTCATCAATGAAAGGCAACGATTATGATATAACTTAAATAAATATTGTAATTTACTTTACTTTCAATTTTTAAAATCATATAATAGGCCTATATATATACAAAATACAGTATGTATCTAATAAATAATAATCAAAACATTGTATTAGTCTATTAGTTTATTTCATAGACTACTTTAATTGACCAAACATAAGCTGTACTGTAACTGTCATTCAATATGAAAATAATCTTTGATTTGGTTATCTATATATAAATGTGCTCTTAATATTGTCTTAATAATTGTCGAGGTCTCATCTCGAGAGCTTTCTTTCCCACGCGCCGCTGCATAGCAAACACTCCTGAGGTAAATAAAGTAAAATAAAGAAATGACAATATAACATTTCCCTGATATATTAGCTTTTCAAGTCCTCGTTCAGCTCTGAAATCAGCATGAAAATGAATATAAATGTGTAAATGTGATGTATGTGGTCCCGCACATAAAGCACAGCTGCCATCAAATAACAACATGCCTGATGTTCAGTCAGCATATGTGTGAGTGTGTGTGTGTGGAGGAGCACAAGCACTGAGAGAACACACTCCTGATAGACGTTTGAAGCACAGATGAAGGTCTGTGATGTCCAGCTGCTGTTTCCCTCCGGCAGAACTGATTGTGCCGTTCACACTGTCCCAGGGTTTAGTGTGGCATCAGTAGCAGCTGAGAGTTCAGTGCAGGTGTGATGGAGAGATGCTCTTCTCATCTGTGTTCTGCTTCATCAATCCTCACATACAATCAGAAAGAGACCAGCACATCATTCATGTCTGGAGACCTTCTTCACGTTTAACAGCAACTCTTTCAGAATGTGTGATTCTTCAAACTCTGAGGCTTTACCTGCACGACTGCACTGAAGAAACGCGTGTTGCCCAGATTACTGAGAGCCCTGACAGACACGACACCAGCGCTTCATGTGGAGCTGATTTCAGGCTTTTGGGGATGTTGTCCTGTTTTTATGTCTTTCTTTCAACCTTTCCGCTTCTCTTTCGCTTTGTCCACCGTCTCTTCAGGATTCTCCATGATTCTCTCTTTCTTCCTCGCTTCTTATTCTCTGATAGTTATCATTGCAATATGTTACAAGACAATGTTTTTATTTTCAAACATTAGGTCATAGATCCTAAATAATGTGCCTTAATATTGTTATCATAAAGTCACTAACAAAAACATTTAAATTCTGGCTCTCTCAGGGGAATCTTGTCCCGACTGTCATCTGAAGTTTATAGAGTGTACGGTATAATATAAAGGGGCAATAATGTCTAATAAATACATTATTGGTCCATTAATTAACAAAAAAGGCATTTTTTTAAATAATATTAGTAGGTTACTAATATTACTTAAAACAAGTTAACGATTAAATAACAATTCATTAATTCATATAATTATCATTAGTCTGAATTATTTTTAATTAATGAAGGAACATCTTACCACCAACTTTATCAAAACTGTTCCAATGGTATAAATCTCTCAAATGTTGATGTTGAGAGTAAATGATGAAATGCTGAGATGAGATTTAGTGTCTTCTAGGAGTGTGTCGATACACTGATCTAACGAGACGAGACGCGATATTGGGTTCACGAGAACGAGACGAGACCATATTTTAACACTATTTTTAAGAAATCTTCAATGAGGAAATATATGACTGTCTTTTATTCGACTGAAAGTCACAGAATGCCAAACAATGCAGGGACATTATGTAATGTTTTAACTACTAATCATCTTGAAATGAATGTCACTTCAGTTCTACTTTCTGAGTATGAATTATCATATGCAGAAAAAGACAGAATAATATAATGCAAGCGCTGTAAAAGCTCAAACTCGACTCCGTCTGATGTCTGACAGCTTTTCACCTCCAGGAGAAATATGGTCTGGTTTTAATATGGCGAGATCTGGATTATGTTCTCCGGTCCGTATCCAGATCGGATGGTGGACCTGCACCCTAAAACCAGCACAACACAGCCCTGAATGTCAAAGTTCAACAGGTCAAAGTTCAAATGTATTTGTATAGCACATTTAAACACAAGCACAGTTGACCAAAGTGCTTAACAATGTCAGGATACACACAAATAAACACATAAACACAGTAGAGAATGTCACAGGAGCAAAACTCCATTGGAAATGAAAGCTAAGGAACACAGGAGGGTCTTAAGCAACGACTTAAACATGTCATCAGTCCGAGCTGTTCTTATATAAGCCGGTAGACTCTTCCAGAGATCAGGACCAGCACTGAGAAGGCTCGCTCACCTTCATGTGTTAACCTGGATCTCAGAACATGGAGGAACATCTGATTGGACGACCTCAGTGCTTTGACAGGAGAGCGCACGTGTAAAAGCTCTGAGAAATAAGAAGGCGCCAACCCATTCAAAACCTTAAAAACAAGCAATAAAATCTTCAAATCAATCCTGAAACGGACAGAAGCCAGTGGAGCGAGGCTAAAACTGGGGTAATGTGCTCACGCTTTTAGTCCCAGTTAGGACCCGAGCTGCTGCATTCTGGACTAACTGTAAGAGATGAAGAGCTGACTGATCCAATCACACATATAGAGTTACAGTAGTCTAGTCTAGACGTAATAAAAGCATGGTCAGCAGAGACCAGGACAACTAGACGAGCCCTAGAGACAAAGCGCCTGTGAAGACCTTGTGGACTCGACAGTCATCGGCACAGATCCTCAGCAAAGACCAGGAGAACCAGACAAGTCCTCCACACAGACCCGATGACCAGCTTCAGATCTTCACACCTAATGCTGGCGTGATCAATCCCAATCTTCAAGCAGAAGGAGCTCAATCAAACACTCTGAATCATATCAATCCACAATCTGACTTGTGATGCAGCCTGGACTCATAATCACACCATGTTCCTTCATTTGTCCAGAGGAGAACTGGTCAGGTTTCTCCTCCATTCTGTCTCCTGATGGAGTTTGGGTTCTTGCTACTGTTGCCTCCGGCTCTCTTAGTTTATGACACTTCATATTCACCACTATTATTGATTTGACAGCACTGACACTATTGGAGGAGAACTGAACTGAGCTGGACGAGGACGTCACTGCTTTATAGCTGAACTGAACTCGTTTCATATTTTTGAATTTGAATTTGAATTTATTTATTAAAGGATAGCCTCTTGAGATGCAACATCTCATTTTCAAGAGGGTCCTATAAACACAAATACAGAATACAAAACAAATCATAAACAAAAATAATACATAACAACATTACAAATACACATAAATTCATTCATACACAACACATTCATACACAGATTATCTCCCTAACATACACCTACATCCACATACCTATCCCACTCACCAATATATATATATAAATATATATATTTTAAAATAAACAAAATGCACAAAAAAAAATTGATGTTAACTTTTAAAACATAAACAGGTTGTTTGAAAATATAAAAGTAGAGATGATCTGAAAAAACGAAAAGAAGTTATAGATCTCAAAGAAAGAGGAAGATTATTCCAGTCACATGGCGCTTTATATTGGAACGTTCTACGTCCAACTTCTTTATATATTCTGGGCACAACGAAAAATGGGTATTGCATGTGTCTGAGTGAATATGCAGACCTGCCTGGAATTAAATACTGTTTTAGATAGGAGGGATAGTTAAAATAAACACATTTGAAAATAAACTGCACCCAGTGGAATTGCCTTCTTGATTTAAGCTGCAACCAGTTAAGTGATTCATACATTAAGCAATGATGCGTTCTATAAGGACACCTCAAAACAAATCTACAAAGCGAGTTCATTACAACATTAAGGGGCATAAGATTGGTGTCAGTGGTATTCTGATAAACAATGTCAACATAATCAATAATAGGCAGTATCATCTGAGAAATGATTCTTTTTCTGACAGGAAGAGTGAAACAATTGACAGAGCGATAGAGTGAATTAAGACAACCATATGATCTTTTAATAATAAACTCAATATGTAGTTTAAATGAGAGTTCAGGTTCAATCCAGAGTCCGAGATATTTAAATGAATCAACCTTCTCAAGAAGGATCCCATTAACAAACTTAATTTGTAACTCCGAGGAGTGAACACGACTATATCGAGTTCCGAACAACATACAGCATGATTTCTTCCTATTCAATATAAGTTTATTGCTATAAAGCCATTTTTGTACCCGATTGAAGTCAGACTGTAAGGAATTCTGAATTTGAGATAAATCAGAGTTAGAGGTGTAAATAACAGTGTCATCAGCATAAAGATGAACAGAAGAATTAGAGCATATTTGTGGTAAGTCATTAATGAAAATAGTAAAAAGAAGTGGTCCTAACGTTGATCCTTGTGGAACACCCTTATCCACTAGTAAATAGTCAGACTGGCACCCATGAAAAACAACACACTGTCGTCTACCATGAAGATAGGAATTAAACCACATCAGAGCATTTTGACTCAAACCAATAGAATAAAGCTTATCAAGAAGAAGATAGTGATCGACCAAATCAAAAGCCTTAGTAAGATCAAGAAAAATTGCACCTGTAAATTGGGACTTATCAAAGGATGACAACACATCATTTGTGAACTTTAGTAAAGCTGTTGTAGTAGAAAAATTCGGTCTAAATCCAGATTGTGATGGAGATAAAATATTAAATTGACTTATATACTTTGATAATTGATTCAAAATAAGTTTCTCAAAAAATTTTGCAGTAGTACAAATAATAGAAATTGGACGAAAATTGTTAATGTCAGATCTATCACCATCTTTGAAAAGAGGAGTAACTCTTGCACATTTCCATATGGAAGGGAATGCACAAGTAGATAAAGATAAATTAAATAAATCTGCAAGAGGATACATTAATACATGAGCAGCAAGTTTCACAAATTTTGCTTCTAGACCATCCGGACCTGCTTTACTGTTTTCTTTTAGCTCACCAATTGCATGAAAAACATCATTTGGAGAGATTTTAATAAAAGAAAAAGAATTATTAGTATTAATTAAGTTTGAAGTACCAGACATCTCATAGGGATTAAAGTGGTAGAGATCCCCAATGGAAGAAAAATCCTCATTAAAAGACTTAGAGATAAGTACTGGATCTGAAATAATTTCATTATTTAATTTTATCTGATTTATAGGGCTTTTTTTTGTTTTATTAAGAATGTGATTCAAATGATTCCAAAACTGTCTTGAATTATGAAAATCTTGAGATAAACTATCTTTATAGTAATTAGATTTAGCGTTTCTTGTTTGTGTCTTACATAAGTTCCTAAGGTGCCTATAATTTTCCCAATCAAAAGAATCTTTTGAAGAGCGATATTTGGCCCAAGCTTTATCCCTTTGTTTAAAAAGACTAACTAAATTAGAGCTGATCCAGGGTAAATGCCTGCCTTTAACTCTACTAATTTTCATTGGAGCATGTTTATCAATTACATTCATAATTTCTAAGTAAAAAAAAGTCCATGCATCCTCCACATAAGGAATTAACTGAAATCTCTCCCACCTAATTGCAATTAGATCCTGAATAAAACAATTAACATTAAAGTTCTTACATTGTCTCGCTCTAATAAATCTGGGTGGAGAGCTTGGAATTTAAATTTTCCACACACAAAATATAACAGAATGATCGCTTAAGCAGTCTGACATTACACCCGATTTAACTATTCTTTCAGGATGTGTAACTAAAATCCAGTCCAACAATGATGAAGATCGATAATCCACTCTAGTAGGTTCATTAATTAACTGAATGAGATTTACACTACTAATTAAATTTCTATCCATAGAAGAGGAGCGATCAAGCCAGTTCCTATTGAAATCACCCAATATAATCATTTCATTATGCCTCTCAAGAGAGTTAATAGTTGCCAAAATACATTTAATAGAGTCGCTTGTAGAAGATGGAGGCCTATATATGTTACCAATTGTTAAATGCTTGTTATCATGAAATGTAATATTAATAAAAAGACTTTCAAAATTAACTGGTTCTTCCTTCGGAATAACACACTCAGAGACTAGGTTTGCAGCAACATAAGTGGCCACCCCACCACCTCTAGAGGCCCTGTCGGATCTAAACAGCACAAAATTATCAATTTCAACACTATCATCAGTAATTTTACTGTGTAACCATGTTTCTGAAATAGTAATGATATTAGGTTTATATTGAGTAACCCAGGCTCTAAGTTCATCAATTTTTGATACAAGGCTCCTAATATTAAGGTGAATTACTCTCAAACCTTTAGTTACCTCTATTGTATTTCAGTAAATTATAATAGCAACATGTCAGATAAGTAAGAGTTGGATAAACGCAGGTGAAGGAGAAAAAACCAAACAGCCGACAAACACAGATATTATTCCTATCACACACCATAACCACATACCAACAATGAAAACACACACAAAACAATAAAGGACGATAAATATAAACAAATACAAATACAAAAACAAAAATAGGCTGCATAATAAAACAACTTACAGCTCAGCCCGCCATGCTCAAATGAAAAGGCAAAGAAAGAAAATTTAAATAATTTTATAACAACAGTGGCTACTCAGGTAGTATACTAGTTTATAGTTAGCAACAAATAAAACAGAGCTGCAGCAACAGTAAGTTAAGCTCGAAACAAATGAACAGAATATCTTTAGCCAAAAACAAAGTAATGTCACTACAAATACATAGAATATAGTTACTCCCAGTAGTAGTCCACACAGCTATCGCCTCTAAGCAACTAAAATGGTGAAATAACTAGATTTAGGAAAAGAAAAGATCGTATTGATCAATAATGTTAAGCTACATTTAGCTTCGGATATCAGGGAGAGTCAGTAGAGAAATCCTTGAGGAATACTTCAACTTCTTCGGGAGATTGGAAGAGGTTTACCTTACCATCCTGGATCACTTTCAACGTACATGGGAAAATCAGTGAGTATTTGAAGTCCAGATCCCGCAGCCTTTTCTTTACCAGGTCAAACTGCCGACGTTTCGCGGTAAGAGCAGCACTGAAGTCAGGGTAGATATAAATCCGTGATCCATTGTACACAAGCTCATTTTTATCCCTTGCAAGTTTCAGGATCTTTAGCTTGTCCTGGAAATGAAGAAATTTGACCAGGATTGGCCTTGGTCTGGTGGAGTTTGACTTAACAGAGAAAGGAGTACGATGACACCGTTCAATGCATGGAGTAGTAAGGAAATTCTCCCCGCCTAGGAGCTGCAGTATCAGGCGAGTCATGAAGCTGTAGATATCGCTGCCCTCTGATTTCTCAGGTACAGCTATAAATCGAAGGTTAGAAGCACGGCTGCGATTCTCAGCAGCTTCAGTACGATCCATCAGGTAGGAATTTTCCTTTTCAAGCGTTTTAACTCGTTGTATCAGATCCCTCACATCATCTTCATTAGAACTCACTCTCTGCTCAAGTTCTGTCACATGTTCACCAAGTGTAGCAACAGAGCCTTCAATTTTCTGTATGCTCTGGTTTATAATATCCAGCTTCAGGTCCAGATGAGAAATCATATCAGTTTTAATTTGTTGCATCCCTTCCCAAATTGTTTGGAGGGAGATTGAATCCTGCGTCATTGTGTTGTCTCTACTACTTGCGTAGAGGTGAGTGGAAAAATTGTTCAGCTGGTATTTTAGAGAGACTTCCGATACCTTAATTTTTGTCCACAAATAAAAGTAGAAAGGATGTCTCACATGAACCTTAGATGATAAACATTTGAGCAAGCAGGCTTCAGCTTCTTAAGCACACTCACACCACGGCAGCCATTTTCTGTCTTGATAATCTATGTTCTTGTGTTTGATGAACTTTACACAGTTATTGAACTGAATCAACACTGAACTGACTTCAGCTGATCAATGACACTATTGTCTTTCTAGAGCCGCTTTACAGCAGAACTGAACTCTGATCATTGATCATTATTTCCCTGTTTATCCCTGTAAAGCTGCTTTTAATCAATCTGTACTGTATAAAGCACTATATCATTAAATAGACTGGACTTTTGCACAAGGAAATTATTTAGTGTTAAAGAGAGTTTGTGTGTGTTTTTCTATTGTTTATTTTGTGGTTTAAAAGTGTCGTTAATAAATGTTAATATTATAGTGTTTTTTTGTTCATTGTTAACGCATGATTATGTTATGGTATCATGTTATAACGTCAATAACGTCTGCTCTCTCACGCATGCGCCGTGGTGCTCTCGTGAACGCGCGTCTGTTTACGTCTCTCTCTCTTGTCACACATGGAAAGTGAAAGTAAGTTCTCCTGTTGCCATTTAGAGCAGTAAAAATACGAATACGACACGGGAAAACATCAACGACACCGGAGCATCAAAGTGTTTATCAACGTTTAAGAAGGAATTTACGTGTATCTTTATGATGTTAAATCTGGAGGATTTGAGATTCTGTATCTTGTAAAAGTTTGATCAGGGTGAGTGTTCATGTGTGGCTTTCTCATATTAATATGAATCTCTGGAGGACATTTTACGTGATTTTTTGTTTGATATAAAATCTTTAATTAAGGGTTTCTTTCACTTCAAGGTTTCTATTGTGTTTAGTGATGTTTGTGACTCTTCAGGAGTTTAAAAGCATATCATGTGTAAACATACATAGGCTAAATCACATCTCACAGAAAAACGCCTTTTTTTATCCGTTCAGTGTGTGTCGATGTGGGTCGGGGTTTGTTTTCTTTTTCACCTGAACATGGTCAATCCGCGTTTCTCGGTGTCAGTTATTTTTCATAAATTCTAAATCAAACGGTGTGTGTGTGTGTGTGTGTGTGTGAAAAGGCCCAATGAGCTTGAGTTAACGCAGTCACGTGATCCTTTTTCTCACACACTCCAGATATGTTCAGCTAAATATGAATGTTGTTTAATTTAATCATATAATTTAGTGTGTGAATGTTCCTTCATTCAGAGTCAGTGGAGGAGATCAAACTCATCAGATTCTCCTGTATCTTCATCATGGCTGATTCACAACGATCCAGAGATGGAGATTTTCCTCCAGGATGCAGGTACTTTCAACAAACACTGTTAAATATTGTTACATCTCAGAAAAAGAGTTACCCACCCCACAGATACACAGATCAAAGAAAGGGTTTATTTTTTTTGGCCTGTTTTTGACTGTGTTTTTGTTTTGAAACTAACAGGGAATATTAAATAAAAATATCATAAAGTTTCTTCAAAGTGCTTTTTGATGAAAGATGAGTGTGTTTATATAAATATGGTTCCTTTCATAAAGAATGAACACAGTAATCTAAAGGATTAAACTGAAAGTGTTCTCTGTTCCAGTTCAGTCCAGCAGAAGAGCTCAAACCCAGAGTCCAGCTGTGTGTCTATGAAGAGTAACCAGTCTATGGATAAGCCAATAATGTTTAAGAGTGGAGACAAACGGCCTAATCTCAGGTATATAATTTTTTCATAAAATATGTGCTTATAGTATGACACTTTTGAATTAGACACATAATTTATCTCAGTCAGTCAGTCTAATACTGGCGATGACATCAAGTAAATGTGAGATGAGATTTTTTCCACCTTTATATAATGGAGTACCCATACACAAAAGAAATATATTTTCACAATATATTTGAAATATATTTTTGGAATATATGCAAATATTCGAAATTGGCCCAATAAATATATTTTAGTTAAATATATGTAAATATATTTTTTATTCTTTTGAAAATATAGTTTAGTTAAATATGTGAATATATTTACATATCAGTATATTTACTAACAACATATATGTTCATATATGTTTTAACTTTTGCAAATTGTTTCATTTGAAATACTATTATTTGAATTATTTTTACAGAATTGAATACAGTTAGTAGTTAGTAGTGTGTGTATGCAGTGTTAGACACTGAGTTCTATCTATTGTTTAAGTGTACTTCACTGTTGGAGTGTCACTGTTATACTTGCATCATAAATATTGTGCATATTTTCAATATTCAAATGACTTCAGGAAAGATGTCAATAAAACACAACAATAAATCTAATAATTACACTTAGTGTTAGGTACGTGCCACCTAATATGGCCTAATAGTCCTAGGAAAGCAACTATCTGTCATTTTACATTGCAGTCATTTAAATGTAAGTACAGTATTTATTATAGCAGTGTGTCATAATACAATAGTGAAATATGGTAGTCTACTGTTGTGTATAGGGGAAAAGGTAGAGGAATTACTATGATCAAAATACATTTTCGACCCTTCTTTAGCAAGCTAAACATTTTATGACCATATATTTTGTCATATATTTTACATTACATGTTATAAATGTAAATATATTTCACACTTAACATCATATATTTTTTGTTTTATTTCAGAATATATTTCAAAATGATAAATATAAGTGAACAACAATACAAATATATTTTAATGTATTTGTAATATATGCCACATATATTTTTGACACTTTAAAATATATTTCAATATTTTTTTTTTCTGTATGGGGTCCTCCATTGTGCCTTTGAAAAGAGTCATGTGATCGTGGTTGATGTTCACCTGAGTTGAATAATTGGTATTGATCATTGTTGATTTCAATTTGTTTGTTTTGAATTCATAATTCCTAATATTACCAGTTTTCTCTGTCACTTTGTTACATTTTTTGAATCATGCTTAACATTTGCAAACAAGTAAGTTCATTTCTCAAAATAATTGTTATCGAAGTTTGAAACTGAGTTACAGACGTTAATTTAAAAGTAACAACACTCCCTGGTCTTTCCTAAGACAGAAGATTCCAGTAAAAGTGCACAACATTTATTAGTCTGTTTGCTTTCTATTTTACTTAGTTTTGAAACCAGTTCAGTCCAGCAGAAGAGCTCAAACCCAGAGTCCAGCTGTGTGTCTATGAAGAGTAACCAGTCTATGGATCCGCCAATGAAGTTTAAGAGTGGAGACAAACCTCCTAATCTCAGGTATATCATTTCTATAAAAGTTATGCTTATAGTATGACACTTTTGAATTAGAAGCATAATTTATCAAAGTCAGTCAGTCTAATACTAGCAATGACATCAATGAAAAGTAATTTGGTGAGTTCAATTTAAGGACTACAAGCCTGTGCACATATATATTTAAACGCACTTACCTATAGCCTAAACACGTAATACGCATGTGCACGCCGTCAGCGCTTTCACAGATTCACCTTTTTGAAGTTCACACGGAGATGACGTTTTTCTAAATATTTCAACGCTTGCACATTAGAACTATTTCAGGGTTTGTATTCTCGAGCGTCAAACACTGTTGTTGTGTGAATGAGCGGCCGGAGCACATTAAGGGTTTCCTGTTAGAGCGGTGTCGTGTTAGCGGCCACTAAGTTAATAACTAATGATCTTTGCAACGGAAGTGAATCAATCAAAACTAACTTTAGCTGGACAATAACTTTATTCTAGAGCTGCTGTAAAGCTAAAACAATCTCTGTTACTGTAATTTCCTATAATCACTGTAAAGCTGCTTTGAAACAATCTATATTGTTAAAAGCGCTGTATAAATGAAGGTGACTTGACTTGACATCAAGTAAATGTAAGCTGAGATTTTTTCCACCTTTATATTAGGGCTGGGAGATATGGCAGAAATATCATATCACGATATTTTTTCAGGAAAATCACGATTTTATCATGATTCTTTTTTTTTAATGTTGGTTTTACTATTTTGCAAGTGACTGAGCATTACAGCCAAACTAATGTTCCTATTTTAAAAACAGAGCCTTACAATGTAACAAAATATTAATTAAAAAGAATGGCAAACATCTAGAAAGAAATTAAATTAACAAATATAAACATAAAACACTACATAGCACTAATGGGAAGTTCGGATCATTTTACTGACTCTCTCGTTCATCAAAATGAACGAATCTTTATTCGAGTCATTTTGTTCATTTAAGTGGCTTTAAATGTTATACTTTTAACAGTGAAATTCCCCGAGAACATCCACCTTCGCAATCTCGATCATATTTTGAATGAAGAAATCATAATAATGCAGCCAAAGATAATTTACAGGGAACATAAATATTTAATTTACCTTCTGAGTCTTTAATTCATTTGTCATGTGACACACGCAATGAACGGATTGTTCGCGAACAACACATCACTACTACATAGACTTCACTGTATAAAAATAAAACACTACATAGACTTCACTGTAAAAATTACACAAATAAAATAAAAATTAGTTCTTATTAAAGCTACTAATTAAGTTCTCAGTCAAGAGCAGTGAAAGATTTTCTCTTTGTGTTTTGTTGTTTTATTAACATTGGATGTAAGGGATTGGAACAGGGATGTAGGAGATGGTAAAGTGGAAACGGGTAAAGAACAATGCCCATCTTGCTTGTCGTGGATTTAATCTCTTTGCGTCTCTGAGGTACTGTAGATTCTTGTGATCCGTCAACACCACGAATGGATGTTGTGCGCCCTCCAACCAATGTCTCCACTCCTCAAGAGACAACTTGATGGCTAACAGCTCCCTGTTGCCGATGTCGTAGTTGACCTCTGCCGGGTTGAGTTTGCGGGAGAAGAAGGCGCATGGATGAAGTCTACTTCGGTTCCCCTGCTGCTGAGACAGAATCGCTCCCACTCCTGTGGTTGAGGCGTCGACTTCCACGACGAAGGGCTTTTCTGGATCTGGATGAATCAGGAGGGGAGCGGAAGTGAAGGCTTCCTTGAGGGACTCGAAGGCTTGAGTGGCAGTAGGTGTCCAGGACAGAGACTTGGGCTTGTTGCGTAGGAGGTGAGTTAGTGGACTGGAGATGGTGCTGTAGTTCCGGATGAAACGGCGGTAGAAGTTGAAGAATCCGAAGAAACGTTGGAGTTCTTTGATGGTGGTAGGTATGGGCCAGTTGCGGATGGCTTCCACCTTCCCTCGTCCATCCGGATGCCACTGCTATCTATGTTATATCCAAGGAACTGCACTGAGGGTTGGTGGAAAGAGCACTTTTCTGCCTTCAGAAACAACTGGAAATCCCTCAGGCATTTCAGGACCTCCGCAACGTGGTGGCGATGTTCGGCCATACTCCAGGAGTAAATCAGGATATCATCAATGTAGACCAAAACTGACTTGTGGAGGAACTCCCTGAGTACTTCATGGATGAAGTCCTGGAATACGGAGGGGGCATTGGCCAATCCATAAGGCATGACGAGGTACTCATAGTGTCCAGTAGGGGTCATAAAGGCCGTCTTCCATTTGTCCCCCTCACATATCCGGATGAGATTGTACGCGCTGCGGAGGTCCAACTTGGAGAAAACAGTGGCACCACGGAGATGTTCTAGCGCAGCGGGGACGAGAGGAAGGGGATAACGGAATTTGATGGTGATCCGGTTAAGTGCACGGTAATCAATACAGGGCCGCAAGCCTCCATCCTTCTTTGCCACGAAAAAGAACTGGAAGCAGCAGGGGACGTAGACGGACGGATGTAACCTTGTTCCAGAGCTTCTTTGATGTATTCCTCCATGGCCTTCTCCTCCAGAAGTGAAAGAGGGTAAATCTTACCACGGGGCACTGGCTCACCCTGAAGCAGATTGATGGCACAGTCCCATGGCCGATGTGGAGGCAGCTTGGAGGCTCGCTGGGGACAGAAGACATCACTGAAGTGGGCATAACGAGGAATATCCACGGAAAGTTTCTCCACTGGGCTTTCGATGGAAGTAGAGCAGAGGGGCAGCTCCTTGGAACGAGGAGTTGTTGGAACCGGAAGTGCAGGAAAACAGTTTGGGAAACAGCTATTGCCCCACTTCAGGATTTCACCGGTCCTCCAGGAGATGATGGGATTGTGCTGCTCCAACCATGGGCGCCCCAGAATCACATCAGCGGTGGATTCCTCCAGAACCAGTAAATGTTGTTGTTCCACATGTAGGGCTCCAACTTGAAGCTGAATGGGTCCAGCACAGAAACTTACCCGCTTCCGACTGAGAGGTCTGCCAGATATCGAGTTGACTTGGTAGATGGATTTCGTGGCAGTAGATTTGAGCTTGAACTGATGGCAGAGGGCGCCGGAGATGAAATTGCCTGCAGACCCCAAGTCGAGTAGGGCGAAGACTGGAATAGCAACGTCGGCAGTAATTAGGTTCACAAAAGTAGTGAGAGGCTTCATCTTTTCTATCGAAGGAACTATAGCACTCACCATGGGACGAGGAGGACGAATGGGACATCTTGAGATGAAGTGTTCGGAGGAACCACAATATATGCATAGATTCTGTGTTATCCGTCTCTGACGTTCAGTGCGAGACAACCGTGTGCTATCCAGCTTCATGGGTTCGTGGACTGGTTCTGGAGGACTGATGGACTAGGGTCGGCGGAGGGATGGAGGAGTGAGTGGCTGGTCTTGGTGCTCTTCGAGGCACGACTGCATACGAGTGGCGAAGCGTGTGGAGAGTTGGATGAAGCGTTAGAGTCCGATGGAATCCTCATATGCAGCGAGATCCAACCGCACACGAGGGTTTAAACCTTGACGATAAGTGGTGATCAGGGCTTGTTCATTCCATCCGCTAGCAGCAGCTAATGTACGAAATTGCAAGGCATATTCACTCACAGACATGGTATTTTGCTTCAACTGATACAGTCGTTCTCCAATCGATGAATCCCAGGTGGGTGTTCCGAAAACTTCCTTGAAGTGAGTAAAGAAACTGGAGATCGTCTGCACATAGATCCAAGATGTCGGCGCGAGTACATCGCGAGGCTCGCGGCCTCTCCAGATTCTGTAATTTAGCAGTATTTTTCTTGCTCATTTCGGGTCTGTTCGTCCAGAACAGTTGTGCCTTAACATCGTACACCCAAGGTGAGCTTTTGGATATTGGTTTGCGAATTTCCGACAGTTTTATGGACAACCTTCGACTCCTTCCTGAGATCGCCAGATCACCCGAGGCTATGCACTCTGCCCGGCCGGGCGGAAGTGCTCGCAGGCGCCGGCGAGATCGTAAACAAAGGCGGGGGAAGCGCGGAGGACTAAGAGCTAAGCTAAAGCTAACACCACACCGGCTCTCTTTACCCAGCATTTTCCTTGCCAATGTACGGTCGCTGTTGAACAAAATGGAGGAGATTCGACTCAACATCACATACAGCAAGAGACTTTTGAACTGTAATGTTCTAATTTTCACGGAAACATGGTTAAACAGCGGAATACCGGACAACGCTATTGAGCTAGCGGGACGCCATACATTCCGGGCGGATAGAACATTAGATGGCTCCGGTAAGACCAGAGGTGGTGGATTGTGCATTTACATTAACAAAGCTTGGTGCACAAACTCTGCTATTGTTGGGAGACATTGTTCAGCTAACCTTGAGTTTCTCATGGTTAAATGTAGACCGTTTTATCTACCGCGGGAGTTCACTTCCACTATTATAACTGCAGCCTATATTCCCCCGGATGCTGATGCCAAGTTTGCTATGAAAGAACTTCACGCAGCCATCAGTAAACAACAGACCGTTCACCCGGAAGCTGCGTTTATTGTTGCGGGTGATTTTAATCATTCAAACTTAAAGTCAGTGCTACCGAAATTTCACCAGCATGTTTCCTGTCACACCAGAGGAAACAAAACCTTAGACCATGTTTACACAAACATGGCTGAAGCTTACGTCGCGACACCCCTCCCCCACTTGGGACAGTCAGATCACCTTTCTTTGTTCCTCACCCCCAAATACGCACCTCTGATCAATCGCGTGAAGCCATCAGTGAAGACCATCAAGGTGTGGCCTGCGGGGGCAGATTTCTCACTCCAGGAAAGGTTTCTACACACAGACTGGAGTATGTTTGCTTCTCAAGCCACCAGTGGCTCTCACACGGACATTGACTGCTACACCTCCTCTGTACTGGATTATATTAATACCACCATTGACAGTGTTACAACCCAGAAGCAGATCACCACATACCCAAATCAGAAGCCATGGATGAACAGGGAAGTGCGACTCCTATTGAAGACACGCAATACTGCCTTCAGATCAGGAGATGCACAAGCCTATAGCACATCCAGAGCAAATCTGAAAAGGGGCATCAAAGAGGCCAAGCACTGCTACAAGCTTAAGATAGAGGGACACTTTTCCAACGCTGACCCTCGGCGCATGTGGCAGGGCATTCAGGCCATCAGTGACTACAAACCCTCTCACTCCACCCCCGCAGCCACTGATGTCAACTTCCTGAACGAGCTAAATGACTTTTATGCTCGCTTTGAAAGAGACAACAGAGAAACTGCCACCAAGCTCAAATCCTCAGCTGACCACCCACCGATCACACTCTCCTCCACAGATGTCTGCAATGCACTGAGCAGGATCAGCGCGCACAAGGCTGCAGGACCAGACAACATCCCTGGACGCGTACTCAGGGCATGTGCGGAGCAGCTCGCTGGGGTTTTTACAGACATTTTCAACCTGTCTCTTGCCCAAGCAGCTGTACCAACATGCTTTAAATGCACTTCCATTGTGCCAGTGCCAAAACACTCCAGCCCGAAGTGCCTTAATGACTACCGCCCTGTAGCACTCACACCCATCGTAATGAAGTGCTTTGAGCGGCTGGTCCTGGCACACCTAAAAGACTCTCTACCATCCACATTGGACTCACACCAGTTTGCCTACCGTAGCAATAGGAGCACAGAGGATGCAGTCTCCATGGCACTGCACTCTGTGCTCACACATCTGGACAATAAGAACACTTATGCACGCATGCTGTTTGTTGACTTCAGCTCAGCATTCAACACTGTCATCCCAACTAAGTTAATAGCCAAACTTGGAGACCTGGGCTTCAACACCTCCATGTGCAACTGGATTTTGGACTTCTTGACCAACAGACCCCAGAATGTTCGATCAGGCTCCAACTGCTCCACATCCATCACACTCAACACTGGTGTACCACAGGGCTGTGTGCTAAGCCCGTTCCTCTACTCCCTCTTCACCTCCGACTGCAAGCCTGTGTACGGATCTAATTCCATCGTCAAGTTTGCGGACGACACTACGGTGATTGGTCTCATCAGCAACAACGATGAGACTGCCTATAGGGAGGAGATCAAGCACCTGGCCACATGGTGCACCGAAAATAACCAGCTCCTCAACACCACCAAAACGAAGGAGCTCATCGTGGACTTCAGGAAAGTGTCAAGAGGCACACACGACACCATCCACATCAATGGAATGGCTGTTGAGCGTGTCTCCAGTTTCAAGTTCCTGGGGATCCACATCTCGGCGGACATGACCTGGACAACCAACACCTCCAGCCTGGTCAAGAAGGCTCACCAGCGCCTTTTCTTCCTGAGGACACTGAGGAAGAATCAGCTTTCCTCCACTATCCTGGTGAACTTCTATCGCTGTGCAATAGAAAGCATCCTGACCAACTGTGCTACAGTGTGGTATGGGAGCTGTTCTGTTGCAGAGCGCAAGGCACTGCAGCGGGTGGTGAAAACCGCCCAGCGCATCACTGGGACTCCACTACCTGCCATCGAGCACATCCAGAGGAAACGCTGTCTGCATCGAGCTCGCAGCATCCTTAAGGACTCCTCTCACCCAGCCCACAGACTGTTTTCTCTCCTGCCCTCCGGCAGGCGTTTCAGGTGCCTCCGGACCAGGACCAGCAGACTAAAGAACAGTTTTTTCCCCAGAGCTGTCTCTTTATTAAACTCTAACCCTCATTGATCCCACTCCCCTCATATACTGATTGACTCTCCTCTCCCTCCTCACACCTGCCTCCATTTTGTTATTTGCAATACTATAATGTTCATTTGCACTGCTGACTGTTATTACAGTAACAACTGTTTACATATGCATCTTGCACTACTACCTTGACTGGAATATGCTCAATTTGCACTGCCGACTGTTTATTTACAGTACCGACTGTTTATATATACATTGCAATATCGTACCTTAACTGTAATATGCAATTACTTTCCACTGCACTTTCACTCGGATAGCTTCTGTCCAAACTTTATTTGCACTACTTTAAATCCATTGTTATACTGCTCATTAGCCTAACTTATACATATATCTATTTGTTAAATTCTGTTTATAGTAATAGCCATCTGTATATTATGCTCACATTCTGTTTATAGTAACAGCCATCTGTATATATATTCATAGTACATATCTATCTGTAAAATTCTGTTTATAGTAACAGCCATCTGTATTATATTCAGTACATATCTATCTGTAAACATTCTGTTTATAGTAATAGCCATCTGTATATTATTATATTCAGTACATATCTAGCTGTAAACTCTGTTCACAGTAATAGTTATCTGTATATTATATTCATAGGACAATCTATCTGTAAATTTTTGTTTATAATAGTATTCAACTCTATATTTATTCAGTACATATCCATGTTCTGCACTTATGGAACCACTGTATATCCTGCACTTGCTGCTATTGCACTTCTGGTTAGACCTAAACTGCATTTCGTTGCCTTGTACCTGTACTTGTGTAATGACAATAAAGTTGAATCTAATCTAATCTAATCTAATCAATGTCACTTTTCTGTGACCAGAGTGATTCGGCCCAACGTAGCGCCTTACCGTTCAACTGTGATATCACGAACGCTACCTTTGAGAGGTCATTCGGATACAGGTGCGGTTGCATCTCCAAGATCAGCGAACATTGCAAGATGAATGAGATCCTGAGAAGGGCGCCTGGTCGAACCGGGGGAAGTGCCTGACGGAGATCATCCGTGATGTCGTCGAAGGAATCCAGGGTGCTCATGCTGGTGTTCGTCGGTGTGGTCTGGTATTCTGTTACAAGACAGAGGGAACAGACACACGTATGCAGGTAATATGAGTTTATTTGAACAACCAGATGAGTGAACGGCAGTGCAGGTGAAGGTAAGTAGGTGAGTATAATTCCGGATAGTGCAGACTTGAATGACTGAGTTCGTTTTCTTGTCGATGGAGATCGGATGGTGACACACAGTAATGAAGCAGACTCTGGAAGACACATTGGAGACGAGGAACCAATGAGGAAGACTTGGAGAGATCACAGGGGAACAGGTAAACAGCTTTGGGTCCTAATGCACAGCATTAGCGTCTTGATGCAAACAATACCGGACAATGACTGAGAGTGAGAGCGGGGTTTAAATGCTGGAGGTAATTGCTGAAGTGATGACGAGCAGGTGCGTGTGATCAGTACTCAGGAGAGGGAGTGCGCTGTGATTGAGTGAGGGTGGAGTCTGGCGTGATTGTAACAGTATGTTTATAACTGTAGTTCGTTTTTTTTTTTTAATCATGCTTAACATTTCTTAAAAAGTATAAATTTTTATTTTTCTCAAAGTTTGAGACACAGTGCAAAACACCACTGAGTTACAGATGTTAATGCAAAGGTGTAACAACACTCCCTGGTCTTTCCTAAGATAGAAGTTTCTAGTAAAAGTGCACAACATTTATAAGTCTTTCTGCTTTTTTTTATTTATTTAGTTCGAAAACCAGTTCAGTCCAGCAGAAGAGCTCAAACCCAGAGTCCAGCTGTGTGTCTATGAAGAGTAACTGCTCTATGGATCCGCCACCAGTGTTTAAGAGTGGAGACACACAGCCTGATCTCAGGTATATCAAAAGTTATACTTATAGTATTTGATTTTTATTAAATTATTATTAATTAATATACAGCAGTTTAATGGTCTGAATTTGAACCCGAATAATTTCAAAGTTCAAATCCTATAAGTTTCAGTCAATAATAATCATCATTGTGCTCTTGTGTAAAGCTCTCTGTATTGTATTGTTAATACATTCACACACTGTAAAAGTTGTTGGTCTGTTACTCAGTTAATGACACAATTACATCAATATCAGTGTGTCTGATTCTTTACCCTCTTCATTCTGATTTAAGGTCAAATCTTCAATCCAGACCAGTTAAAAACAAAACTGTGTACAAGCCTGCGATTCAACCACAAGACTTTAATGAAAGCATGTATCCTGGTTTCAGGTAAAATGCAGGACTTTTGCAATTCACATCACACATCACTCAAACACATTATTAATGATTGAAACATTTCAGAAACCTAATGATGTTCTGTGTCCCATAATACAGCACGTTTTAATTTATAGTTATTTACTTATCTAACTTGTGTAATAATGTGGTATTTTAATCTTACAGCCATGACTCTAAACCTTCTGAAGTCCTCAACACATTGAGATCAAATCTGAGACAGAAGTTTGAGTGTTTGTATGAGGGAATATCAAAGCAGGGAAACCCAACACTCCTGAATGAGATCTACACAGAGCTCTACATCACAGAGAGTGGAAGTGGAGAGATCAATAATGAGCATGAGGTGAGACAGATTGAGACACAGTCCAGGAGAGCAGAAACAGAGGACACACCGATCAAATGCAGTGACATCTTTAGACCTTTACCTGGACAAGACAAACCCATCAGAACTGTGCTGACAAAGGGAGTCGCTGGCATTGGAAAAACAGTCTCTGTGCAGAAGTTCATCCTGGACTGGGCTGAAGGGAAAGAGAATCGGGACGTCCAGCTCATATTTCCACTTGCTTTCAGAGAGCTCAACTTGATGAAGGACAAAACACTCAGTCTTTCAGATCTTCTTCATCGCTTTTTCCCTGAAAGCAAAGAAATGGACATATCCAGTGATGAGTATAAAGTGTTGTTCATCTTTGATGGTCTGGATGAGTGTCGTCTGACTCTGGATTTTCAGAGCGATGTGAGGTTGTGTGATGTGACTGAATCAGCCTCAGTGGACGAGCTGCTGACGAACCTCATTGTGGAGAATCTGCTTCCCTCTGCTCTCATCTGGATCACCTCCAGACCAGCAGCAGCGGATCTCGTCCCCTCTGAGTGTGTCCATCGAGTGACAGAGGTACGAGGCTTCAGTGACACACAGAAGGAGGAATACTTCAGGAAGAGAATCAGTGATCAGAGTCTGGCTGACAGGATCATCTCACACCTGAAGTCATCAAGGAACCTCTTTATTATGTGTCACATCCCAGTGTTCTGCTGGATCTCAGCCACTGTTCTAGAGAAGATGTTGAGTGAAGCAGAGAGAGGAGAGATTCCCAAGACTCTCACTCAAATGTACACACACTTCCTGCTCATTCAGACCTACACCAAACATGAGAAGGACTATGAGAAGAAAGTGAAAGATGAAGACATGATTGTCAAACTGGGGAAACTGGCTTATCGGCAGCTTGTGAAAGGCAACCTGATCTTCTATGAGGAAGACCTGAGAGAGTGTGGCATTGGTGAGACAGAAGCATCAGTTTACTCAGGATTGTGCACTCAGATCTTCAGAGAGGAGTTGGGCTTGTGTCAGGGGAAAGTCTTCAGCTTTGTTCATCTGAGCATTCAGGAACATCTAGCAGCTCTATATGTGCATCTCTCCTTTATCAACAATAACATCAATGTGTTTGACCAGATTACCAGACCAACAAATGGAGACAAAGTTCCCCTATCGGATCTCCATCAGAGAGCTGTGGATGAGGCTTTAGACAGTAAAAATGGGCATCTGGACCTTTTCCTTCGTTTCCTTCTGGGTCTGTCAGTGGAGTCTAATCAGAGTCTCTTACAAGAAGTAAAGACACAGACAGCAAACAGCTCTCACAACAATGAGGAAACAGTTGACTATATTAAAGAAAAGATCAGTGAGAATCCCTCTCCAGATAAATACATCAATCTGTTTCACTGTCTGAATGAACTGGGTGATCTTTCTCTAGTGAACGAAGCTCAACCTCATATGAGCCGTAGAGGATTACTTGATGTGAAACTCTCCTTGTCTCAGTGGTCAGCTTTAGTGTTTGTGTTGTTGTCCTCAGAGGAGACACTGCAGATGTTTAACCTGAAGAGCTTAATTGGAGGAATAAATGATCAGTAAGTAACACTGAGTGCAATCATTACAGTCTAAAACATTATGAACAAAGAGAAACTCAGAGATCAGAGGTGTTTAAATCACGGGACACAGATTGATTTCTGGGATATTGTACATAATTTGCGGGTGTTTCTCAAACCGTGGCTGTGTCCTAGTAAAGCTGCATATCTCGACTGCCACGTCATCAAGCGCCTCTGAAGGCCGTCTCAGTTTGAAGGATCTTTTGAAAACCGACTTCATTTTGTTCAATTCAGCTCATTTTGAAGGATGCATCAAGTGTATCCTTCGTGTTCTTCAATCTCCCACAATCCTTTGCACACATTTCAATTCATGTAAAAGAACTGATGGAAAATGAGTCGGCACTGAGTTTATCTGAGTTCATTATGAAATGTAAGACTCAAATAATGTATTCGGAGATGAAGGCATACATGTTATCTTTTGTTTCTGTCTAAATTAATCACTGAACACTAAACTGACAATAATGTAAGACACTGGGAGACACAGACGGCTGTCATTCACTGTATTGCATTAATAAAAAAGCCAGTTATAATATAAAGATAATAGAAAGTATTTTTCCTAAATTAAATTTTAATAGTATTTTTGTGGCGTGACGGAGGGACGGGAACATGTGTGACGTAGCCATGCACACCTAAGGAGTGTAACTTCATTTTCCAGTTGAGTGCGCAAGCCTTTCAAAGTAAACTCATTTGACCTTTGTTTGCATTTGTCCCGCAATAATTTCATAGCGCATCACCACATAACTGACATAGGGACTGAAAACTGAGGATAAAAGATTAGATTAGCTTACTTCTCATTTCAAAAACAACTTGTTTATCACATAATACTTATTGGTTCATGAAAATACACATTTTTCACTATGGGCCACAAGAGAAGTATTAAAGGGGTCATATAATGGTACATGCACTTTTACAAGTTGATTGCACTGAAATGTCTGTTGGCAGTGCCTGTACACAACCATCCTATCATGATAAAAATCCATCCAGTGGTTTTGTTTTAATCTCCTTATATGTTTGACCATCTCTGAAATCAAGCCGTTCGATATTGTGACGTCATAAGATCGTACGCCCCTCCCGCTATTGTGATTGACAGCCGTGTTTCAACACAAGACCCGCCCTGAGCAAGCTGTGACAGCCGTCGTCATAGTAGTCCGCCATTGTTGATATGCTGGAGTAGAATGGCGTCTAAGCGATTGTGGTGTTCTGTTCTTAGATGTAATAAGGAACACAGCAGTCATTTGGATGTTCCTAAATCCGAGCCGTTGAAGAAGCAGTGGCTGAGTTTTGTTTTTGAAGCGATATGCCCAAAGGATTGACGCGGGGATTCCCTCACGGGGATTCCCCACGATCGTCTGTGCTTTCATGTTTGCGCGAATCATTTCACACCAGACAGCTTCACAAACGAGAAAAAACGGATCGGTACCAACGTGTTCCTGCTGAACCTCCAGAAGATGTGAGTGTAATGTTTTATTAACCTTTATATTAGTATTTATATTAATCTTTGCGAAATTTGCAAACCTTGCTGCAGGCTTCACGATGAATGCGTCTAAGGTTTACACTCAGGGTACATTACGGCATGTTTTCTATGTACGACGTTCTCAATATAATTCATAATCCCACGTTTATAACGAATAACACGTGGTTATTGTGTTAGATACGGTCAGAGAATGTCTAATACGGTGTACCCACAGAACAGAGGGGCGGGGTGAGCAAAGCTCATTATCATTTAAAGACACATGCACTGAAACGGCGTGCTGAAAACAGAGCTGTTTTTGACCAGGTAAAATTAGTGTTTTCTTACAATACTAATGAGAATTTTTAATTAAAGTATATTACAAACTTTTAATTTAGACCCTAAAGAATCATATTAGCTTGTACAAAAATGGCATTATATGACCCCTTTAAGAAAATAAATTAGATTAATGTCTCATCATAATTTTTCTTTATCATCAGTTGCCAGTTTTGGGGGTAACGAGTTACAAAGTAATGGATTACAGTAACGATATAACTTTTTTGGGTAACGAAGTAACGCATTACATTAAAAATATCGGTAACTACACTACTTTACTAGGCTATAGGAACGCGCTTTCCTGCCTTACCCAAGCTGTGTTTTGCGTTACCTAAGCTGTTCGTTACCACATTCTGTGTGCGTAATTTCCTGTGACAATAAAACTAAGTAATTTATTAAATAAACAAGTAGGCAAATAAACAAGTAACAAGCAAACAAAATGATTTGCTGATGCAGGTACAAAAATACTTTTTTTCTTGCCCCCTCCCCCCCTCAACTCAGGAGTTAAATGTCGCCATAGTGATAACCATAGCAACGGACAGGACAAAAAACTCTGATATGTCAAAATAGTGTTAGTTAAAGTAAAAGTAGTTAAAGTAGTGTAAATGCAGACTAATAGACCTGCCACAGCAACATTGACAATAAAAAGATATTATAAAGCAGTGTTTAATTAAAAACATATTTGAGAGTATTTAGGAAGGTATGATGTATTATTTACTTGTGATAGGGCTAGGCAATACAACGGTATCAGTATTTATCGGCAGTACACAATTGTCGGTAACGATATAAAAAATGTTCGATATAGCACTCGATATTTTCATTAAAATGCACGCGCATCGCTGGCCCGACCACCACAACATTGCCCAACATCAAATGGCAAACGTAATGAAAGTGGAAAGAAACTACAATACTCATATTTGCTTCACGGACCGTTTATCAGTTTGGACCATCAATGTCAGTGCAGCGCGAGCCGATCTTGATCAAGCGACACTGTTACTACACAGCGTTAAGAGAAAGCATTTGAAATCGCCACAGAAGTAATAACATTGCTGCAAGATCTAGTGAGAAGCATCAACGGATCAAACAGCACTGACGTGCAAACCAGGAGAAACATTTTACCATGAATGAACTAGTAATAGGCTTTAACTCCACAGATCAGCAACATTCACCATGGATTTAAAGTAGTAACACTAACTGTAACCATGGAAGTTTGGCAGGAATAGTAAAATGCTTTCAAGTACGTCACACATCTTTTTCCAGCACTTCAAATCTCAAATATTATCAGATTTAAATGTTATTTTTAATGTGATGACCAAAACATTATTTGTTCATCCTTCAAAGATCACCTCCATTTATAAAACTAAAAGTTTCAAGATGTAATAAAACCCACACTTAATTAAAAATAATTTATTTTAATATATATATAAAATCAATGAAATTTCTCTGGCATTTCTTTCTTTTTGCTGTATCGAAAACGTACCTAACCGTGACACCACTGTGTCGTATCGAACCGAAACGTGAATTTTGTTAACCGTTACACCACTACTTATTACATGTTGATCTACCTCAAAGTTTGCCTTGATTGTTCCACATGTACACTTTTACATTGCTCACATTTTGTAACATTTTAAGTTCAAGAGTTTCTTTAACACTTACTTTTTATCTTGATATAAGATATAAAGAAGATATTTTTGTTTACAATTTATTTATGATTTTGACAGCTAAAACTAATATAATTTGTTGTTTGTCTTAATAATGTGGATAAATAAATAAAAACAGAGGTTTAAATTCAAACTTTTCTACTTGTCTTAAAAAAAGTTAATAATTATTAAAAAAAATCTATAATTATCAATACCGAACGATATGAAACATCATATCGGGATACATTTTTTAACTATATCGCACAGCCCTAACTTGTGATATGAACTATTATTATTATTAGCATTAATAATTAACTCTTTTTTTTTTTCAATTAGTGTCACACAAAACACAGCAGATGAAGTTCTTCAGAAGCTGCTGCCTGTGTTTACAGCAACTAGATCAGCTTGGTAAGTAACACTGAGAACAAGCATCACTGTTAAAACATTATAACAGTTCTTACTTAAACATTATAAATTAATGGTTTAACAAAAATATGAGTGTCACACTTCAGCTTTTTAAACCCTTCACCTATCTGACCTGATTTGTGATCTACGTAACCATTTTTTATGATATTTGTGTGAGAAATTTATTTTCAAATATATGCATTTATAATGTATAATTTTCAAATATATGCATTTATAGTATATAAATAAAGATTTATATTTACTTTTTTATATTAATTTTAATTTAATTTAAATGTTAATACATTTATATTTACTGAAAACAGATGTATTCAATGTATTTCATTTTATCAGTGTTATATAATCTTTCTCCCTCACATAGAGACATTGTCTCTTAGAATAACAGTTAAACTTACTGATATATGGAATTAATTGTTTAAAAAAAGAGATATTGCACAAATTATAAACACAATTAAGAAAAACAATTTCTGTTTTGATCTGAGAGAGTGAAGAGTGTGTCATTGTTCTCTACAGGTTGGGTGATTGTGGTGTCACAGATGAAGGTTATGCTGCTCTGGCTTCAGCTCTGAGATCAAACCCCTCACACCTGAGACAACTGGATCTGTCATATAATAAATATGGAGACTCAGGAGTGAAGCTGTTTTCTGCTGTACTGGAGAATCCTCTCTGTAAACTGGACATACTGAGGTAAGATCATCTCTACCATAAAAACTCGGAGTGAATATGGATTAATATGTAGATAGTGCATACAATATATGTTTGGTGTAAGCCTCATCCGGTGGTTCAGCGACAGATTCCTGCTTGAACCGTCACATCCTGCCGGCGGTAGAAGGCAGCGGTGAGGAGTCTCCCATAAGAGGAACATTTACATCTTCATATATTATTATCCCCAAAAGAAAGTAAAACTAACAGTTAAATAAATCGGACGAACTACAAACCAGACAATGGAGGTGGAAATCATGGTCCACTCGGACTCCATATCTCCAGTCTCCCTTGGGATCCAGTCGAAGCTCTGCCGGAGGTGGAGGTTAAAGATCTCTCTGACAGGGGATTCGGCCAAACGTTCTCAACAAACCCTCACAGTACGTTTGGGTCTGACGAGTCTGTCCAGTTTCCTCCCCCGCCATCGGATCCAACTCACCACCAGGTGGTGATCAGTTGACAGCTCCGCCCCTCTCTTCACCTGAGTGTCCAAGACATACGACCGATGAGATGAAACGACCACAAAGTCGATCATTGACTTCCGGCCTAGGGTGTCCTGGTGCCATGTACACTGATGGACACCCTTATGCTTGAACATGGTGTTTGTTATGGACAAACTGTAACTAGCACAGAAGTCCAATAACAGAACACCACTCTGGTTCAGATCAGGGGGGCCGTTCCTCCCAATCCCGCCCCTCCAGGTGTCACTGTCGCTGCCCACGTGGGTGTTGAAGTCCCCCAGTAGAACGACGGAGTCCCCGGTCGGAGCACTTTCCAGCACCCCTCTCAGAGACCCCAAGAAGTTTGGCCCTTAGGCGCACACGACAGTGAGAGACCTATCCCCGACCCGAAGGCGCAGGGAAGCGACCCTCTCGTTCACCGGGGTAAACTCCAACACATGCTGGCTGAGCTGGGGGGTATAAGCTTAGCAAGGCTGAGCTTGTCGCCACCTAGTGGTAAAACAATGTAATCGATAAATGCGTTACTATAAGTGCAAGCTGATTTACTCTATTTTGATCGCTACCGTAGACATCAGTATGTATATTTGAACTTTAAACTTTTATCCCAATACTTCTATGATAATTTGAACTATTGTATCACATAAATAATAATACTATTATGAGGTTGAAAAAACCTTTTGTGAAGCTGTTTCATGGCGACTCTCTTGGTCAGCGATAGCACCAACTCAGATTTGAATGTTGCAATATGATTTTCTCAAAGGTTTAATAGACTGAGGAATGTGAAGAAGATCATGTGTGTGTTTGAATGGAGATCACAGTATTTTAAAGATGAATCGTGCAGCTCTACTGTCTTATCTGTCTCTCAGCATATGAGTAGCGCAAGGGCTTTTCAGTGCATTCAGACTCACGTCGCTTCCACACGTCCACTTGAAAGGGATATTACGACACTCATAGATAACGACACATTTCATCCTCTGTTCGAAAAAGAGTGGCTAACTTCTGTCAACCTCGTCTATAAGCAAGGATAAAAATAAAGCAATTTAATTTGAATCAATATCGATTCTGGAATAAAAAAAATTCAAATCATAAACAAATAGAATCGCGATAGTTAGGTGAATTGTTTTTTTCTCCCAGCCCTAACACACACACACACACACGTTCCTTAAAATGTTTACAAATACATTGAGCACACACACACACACACACACATTCCTTAAAATGTTTACAAATACATTAAGCACACACACACACACACACGTTACATTTCCATGTTTTATGGGGACTTTCCATAGAAATAATGATTTTTATACTGTACAAACTGTATATTCAATCCCCTAATCCTAACTGATGTACAACATGAACTAATTAGTATTTTATATATTTCATATTGACAGCATTATGTTATTTATTTTTTAAGTGTCATGTTTATCTTTGGATATAGGCTTAATGTGTGTAATTGTTCTCTACAGGTTGTGGAAGTGTGGTGTCACAGATGAAGGTTGTGCTGCTCTGGCTTCAGCTCTGAGATCAAACCCCTCACACCTGAGAACACTGCATCTGTCATATAATAAACTCGGAGACTCAGGAGTGAAGCTGCTCTCTGCTGGACTGGAGAATCCTCTCTGTAAACTGGAGATACTGTGGTAAGATCATCTCTACCATAAAGACTCAGAGTGAATAAGTGCATACAATATATCTCCGGCGTAAGCCTCATCCGGTGGTTCAGCGACAGATTCCTGCTTGAACCGCCAGATCCTGCCGGCAGTAGAAGGCAGCGGTGAGGAATCTCTCTGAAGAGGAACATTTACATCTTCATATATTATTATCCCCCAAAAGAAAGCAAAACTAACAGTTAAACCGGACGAACTACAAACCAGACAACAAATGCAGGATACAGTGAAGAGGTTTTTTAAATCACAAATGTTTGGTGTAAATCAACTTGCCTTGTAATGCTTGTGCAAACAGACCCTTGTAAAAGCGTGAGCATTTCCTCAAAATGTGTGTGTGCAGCTGAAAAGAGGGAAGTGGTGTGTGTTTCACCTGAACCAGGACTGTCACCATATCAGATTTATCACTACATGATTATCATGGCCAAAATAACACACGATAACAATATATCACCATATCTATGGAAATCTTGAAAACAATTTGAACAGAGACACACAGTGTTTCTTATCATCAAGTGCTTTGACTATATCAATAATTACTTTTATTGCAGCAGTGGTAGTGCTGTGTTTTTTCCTGAAACCAGATTGATGCTTAGATAAAATTGACTAAGCATTTAAATACTCTTTCACTTGTACACTAATCAAAGATTCCAACACTTTGGCCAATGCTGAAAGTTTGGAAATGGGTCTATAATTATTAGGCAAGGTAGGGTCACCTCCTTTCAAAAGTGGTAAAACATAAGCAGACTTCCATACCTTGGGAATTTTGTTTGTGACCATTGAAAGATTAAAAAGATGAGTCATAGGTTCAGCTAGGATATCTGAAGCTAATTTCAAAAAGAAAGGTTCCAAATGATCGGGGCCCGCAGGTTTTCGAGGATTCAATTGTTTCAGGGCTTTATGAAAATCAGCAACAGAGAAGGAGCTAAAACTGAAAGTTTTGTCGGCAGTAATAAAGGTGTCATTTACAGGCTCCAAAACTATAGGGGCAACAGAATCAAACAAGAAACCAGATGATATGAAATGCTCATTAAAACAATTTAACATTTCTACTTTGTCAGATAAAGATGCACCATTCTTAACTAGAGACAACAGAAAACCTGTTGGTTTAGTCGATGCAGATAATGACTTAATCGTTTTCCAAAATTTTTGGGGGTCATTTAGATTATCTGTGGTTTCAAATAAGCAAAATTCAGCTTTAGCTTTTCTGAAAAGTGAAGTGAATCTGTTTCGCAACCGTCTGAAAACAAACCAGTCAGCATCATTATCTGATCTCCTTGCTTTTACCCAGGCTACATTTCTCTCGTGGAGCAAATTAGAAATCTCAGAAGTAAACAAGGGATTGTACGGCCCCTTAATTCTAAATTTACGAATAGGTGCATGTCTGTTAAGAATATCAAGAAAACTGTTTTGAAAGAAAGTCAGGGCTTATTCCACATCATCAATCAAGGCAATTCTACTCCAGTCAAAATAAAATAAATCATATAAAAACCCAGCAATCATTATCATATTTCGCCTTTCAACAATACGAGGTGCAGGCTTGGGCACCTTAGTATCTCTAACAGCAGCAATCACACAGTGATCACTCACATCATTAGCAAAAACACCTATTGCAGAGTACTTAAAGGGATACTTCACCTCTGGAAAGATGAATGTGTATTTAAAATGGGTCATTTATGTAGAAGAAATGTGAAATTATTTTTGAATTTGGAGCTTTCTTGACTGAGAAAAGTCAGAAAATGTATTTTTGGCTTATGTGGATGAAAGACAACAACTCCCAGAATGCACTTGCTTCGCTGCCCTAGGAGGCCACTCCCAAGCCACGCCTACCGGTAAGAGAGCCAAGTTAAACAAAAAGGCTAGGCTACTAGTGAGTCTCTGTGATGAGTCTGCTCAGTATTTCGAGATCGCCCAAAATGTCCGGGATTCGGCTTTTGCGTTCTACAGTCGCCATTCATTATGTTTACTGTGGCAAGCAGGACGAAACTGAGGGTCACGGAAGAATCGCGCGAGGCCGGTGGCGTGATTACTGATGAGCGGCACCTGTTAGACGCACCGGTCTCGTATCTCTCTCTCTTTAAAGTAATGTTAAAACGCTCATCAACCGATCACTTGTTTAGCGTTAATGTAAACACTACATTCAGATTCACCAATCGGAATGAATTCAGTTAGATTGAAACAAAAGGTGTGCATGCAAACAATGAATGGCGACTGCAGAAAGCAAAAGCCGAATCCTGGTCAGCTTTCTCCTACTACTCAGCTTTCTCCACAGAACAAGAGTCTGCTAGCTTAGCTTCCAAAAAAAGATGGCTGACACTATGTGTACATTCTGTGAGTGAGATCCCCCTATGGGCGGGTTGAAAACATGCGGGACAGCCCCTACTACTGGCTGTAGTCTTTAGCCTCTGGCCAAAAAATCCTCAGATGACGCAAAATTAAGATTTTTGCCTCATTGGAGGATTTTTTCCAGACAAAAAATACATAAATCTCTCGTGTCAGGAGGATATGAGGGTGGAAAGCACGGTAATTCGAAAATACTACAGGTTTTCTACTAATACAAAGCTTAATGCTAAATCCTGAAGTATCCCTTTAAAGGGGCATTGGTCAGGATTTAATCAATGAGTGATGATTTCTCTGGACATTT
The DNA here is from genome assembly GCA_021464565.1 of Rutilus rutilus. Classification (NCBI taxonomy): domain Eukaryota; kingdom Metazoa; phylum Chordata; class Actinopteri; order Cypriniformes; family Leuciscidae; genus Rutilus; species Rutilus rutilus. Next base: position 43,480,979 of record JAJAQA010000008.1, read on the forward strand.
AGGATTTGGCCGAGTAGGAGTGTTAATTAATTGAGTCAAATTTGAAATTGTCACACTGCTCTTTAAAAGCATCTGATATCGGCCTTAGCCAGTCCCAGTTCAGATCACCAACAACAATAGTGTCATTACAAATAACTTGATTTAACAAATTTGATAGTGTAGATGAAGAGTCATTTGATGAAGATGGAGTTCTATAACAACCAACCAAGCTGATATAGTGGTCTTTAGAGACTTCAAGGTTTAACACTAGAAGTCCCAGAGAGCAGCCATTTGGCTTTTCTACCTATAAAACCCACAGGACAGCCGATGGGCTGGAAGGCTTTAGGCTAATATCCTTAATCAGCTGTGAACAGTTGCTTTTGTTATGTAAACGATGTGGGGCCATGCTGAGCCACTTCAAGGAAACTTGTGTTTCACTTTGCCATCTTAGGGAGAAATCAACACACATGTTTTTTTTTTTCCTTTGTTGCTGAGATTTATTGATAAAAACAGGACAAAATAAAATAAAAAAGAAACCAACCATTTGTACACATATTTACAAATAATATTAAAAAGTGAGTGAGTACATTCCAGCAATCACTCACAATCCTGGCACTGCCATGGTATCTCCCGTCTGCATTTACCACATGTGTATCTGTAGCAGTGAACACATCGCACAGTGGCATGATTGTTCTTGCATTGGTGTTTGACCTCACACATGGCTCTTTTTCCAGGGCTAGGTGTGGAGGGTTGTGTCCGAAGCAATTGTTCTTTTCTTGCCTTCTTCGCACACATATGAGAGTTAGCCAACTCTCTTGCAAGCTCCAGCAGGAAGTCCACCCGTCTTTCCTGCCTTCCGGTGCATGCTTGATACAGCACATGTGCATTCAGTGCTGCCATGTCAATCATGTTATAGAACACGGCAACTGGCCAGCGCCGTGTCCCTGTGCAGACAGTGTACTCCCTCACCATCTGGTCCATCACATCCACGCCGCACTTTGTGGTGTTGTAAAGGGTGACAGTGTTTGGCTTCCTTTTGGTGGTATTATCAGTCTGAATCACGCTGTGCACGCTGCTAAGAATGTAGACGGTCTTCTTCCGTTTGGCCGCATACGCCGTCAGCGTAGCAGCAGTGGTTGAAAACACCTAATAAATAAGATAAATTGTTATTTTCATAGCACTTTTACACACAATGACACAATGACACACTTGGCAGTGTTGATTCTAAAAATTAGAAACACATAAACATAGAACCACAAAAGACCTGCAACATACCTGAGTGGTGAATTCATTGCGATCTGTGTGTCTAGCGGATTGAGGGATTTCCCGGCGAATCTTGTTGACTGTGCCGAGGATGGTGGTTTTCCGGCTAAGAAGTTTATGCGCAAGTGACAGCGATGTGAAGAAATTGTCCGTGGTAACATTTCTGCCCTTGTCTAAGAATGGTTCCATCAGCCTCATCACTACATTTTCAGACAGTCTCTCTCCACTGGGACGACTAGGGTCCTTGCCAAGATATGGGAGGACATTACAAATGTACTTGGATTTTAGGTCGCAAGCCACCCAAAACTTGATCCCAAACTTGTCAGGTTTAGTTGCAATATACTGCAGGAAACAGCAGCGAGTCTTTGACGGGAAAAGCTGTTCATCAACGGTGATATGTAGACCAGGGTTGTAGGACGTGATGCAATTGGTGACAAATGATCCCCACACACTGGAAATTGCAGCAAACTTATCAGTCTTTGCTCGATCACTCCGGGTGGACCTGTCATCAAAGCGTAGGTGTCGCATGATGTCTTGGAAGCGGTTTCGCGGCATTGTTCCAATGATATGTGGGTTTCCCAGGTTTGCTGACCAGCAGTCACGTAGTGATGGAACCTTGGTAAGCCCCCGCAAGATGACAATTGCAATAAATGCCATTAGTTCAGGGAGGGCCATGAACCAATGAACATGCTCCGTTTCCTGTGCATGTTGAATAGTCCATTCTTGAATGCTATGAAGCATGTCAAGAGTGATGAAACAGGAAGCTCTGAAGGCGACTCGAGATACTTTTCCTGGCCTTAGCTGTTGGCTCTCCATCTGCAGCGTACGCTTTTATTGGGGTGAAAGGGAGACGCGTCCCCACCTGTTCTTCACGCCACACTGTGCCATCTTTCACTGTCTCTGTCAGGTCAGTCCCCAAACGGGCTCTCTTTTTTGGTTGAGGAGCAGTCTCCTCATCTGCAGTGTGAACAAATTCAAATTGTGAGCAATGGAAAAGTCAAATGATATCACAAATGCATGCATAGATACTAATAATAATTCCAGTATCTCCTCTGTATCGGAATAATGTCTGAAATATCTTCCTAAATAAAAAGATACAACTAAAGCAAAGAAACAACTAATAATGTTTTGCACTTCAGATGGCAGTGAATGTCTGCTAAGTAGTACAAACAAAAAAGTGGACAATACAAAAAAGGCAGAGTAAATATTTATGTCACTCCACTCTGCTTTTTTGGTGTTTTCCACTTACTGGTTTGAAATGAAATAGGAAATAATATGAAATGAAACTTAACCTGAAGACAGATCAGACAGCTCTGAGTCCGAATCCGGCTGAAGTTCTATGTCTTCTCCATCTGAGTCACAAGGGTTTACTTCACTCAGGATCATTTCCAAGGCCTGCCGAGTGGTGAGTCTTGTCTGCATTTTCTTTTCTTGGAGAGGAGGTTCGTACACCACAGAATTCTTGAGGGCACTGAAGTAGTAGGCTATGTGCAGTGAGATTTTATCCACTTCAGCACAAAAGGAATTACCTCTCATTTGAGAGCTAGATGTGCTAATTCATACCTGTTTACACCTGGGCAAGACCCTGCATGCCAATGTGAGACATGGTCAATCAAGTTCTCTGCTTTTAGCAGCCCTCCCTCCCCCACACATACAAACAAGCCACCAGCAACCATTCACACACACACCCCCAACCCCCCTGCAGATTGCTCAGGTAATGACCACATTTACACATGAATTGATGCTAATGATAGCCAAAAGACTAACCAGTTAGCATCCACTTGGCTAAAGGAGGGTTACAAATCTCTGGGACTTCTAGTGTTAAGGCCAAAAACTCAAATTGTTTACACACCGATTTTGAGAGCACTAAACTAGATTTGAATTTGCTTTTGATATAAATGGCGACACCTCCCCCTCTTTTTGGGCGATCTGAACGATACACATTATTACACATTATAAAAGGTTTAATGTGTGTCATTGATCTCTACAGGTTGATTGATTGTTGTGTCACAGATGAAGGTTGTGCTGCTCTGGCTTCAGCTCTGAGATCAAACCCCTCACACCTGAGAGATCTGAATCTCTCTAAGAATAAACTAGGAGCCTCAGGAGTGAAGCTGTTCTCTGCTGGACTGGAGAATCCTCTCTGTAAACTGGAGATACTGAGGTAAGATCATCTCTACCATAAAGACTCAGAGTGAATAAGGATTAATATGTAGATAGTGCATACAATATATCTTTGGCGTAAGCCTCATCCGGTGGTTCAGCGACAGATTCCTGCTTGAACCGTCAGATCCTGCCGGCGGTAGAAGGCAGCGGTGAGGAATCTCCTTGAAGAGAAACATTTACATCTTCATATATTATTATCCCCCAAAAGAAAGCAAAACTAACAGTTAAACCGGACGAACTACAAACCAGACAACAGATGCAGGATACAGTGAAGAGGTTTTTTAAATCACAAATGTTTGGTGTAAATCAACTTGCCTTGTAATACTTGTGCAAACAGACCCTTGTAAAAGCGTGAGCATTTCCTCAAAATGTGTGTGTGCAGCTGAAAAGAGGGAAGTGGTGTGTGTTTCACCTGAACCAGGACTGTCACTATATCAGAGTTATCACTGCATGATGATCATGGCCAAAATAACACACAAAAACAATATATCACCATATCTATGGAAATCTTGAAAAAAAAAAAAGAATAATAATGCTATCAGTCAAATTCATCTTTGTTTATTTTGTGTTCTTTTTGAAAAAGAAGAATCACTCCATCACAAACAAAAGGAATAATTACACTTAATGCGACCAGTTTGAAATAATGGTAACACTTTATCACAAGTATACAGTAAAACAGCGCTTATAAATCATTTTCAACTAATGAATAGTATTTAATAGTATATAAGCTGTAGTTAATATATTAAGAGACAATATACAAATAGTGAGTTAATTTATTGTCACTGTAATTATCAAAGTGTTATTGTTTAATTAGCTCTTATGTAAAGAGTTAGATAATGCTTTGTTAACAACGTATTAACCATAAACATTTCTCACTTTAGATTAGGTCATGGCAAATCAGAAAATTTCATTAACCTGTTAACCTTTGCCAGTGCACTGGCGCACTGAAGCGTTTTTTTTTTTTTTTATAGTTCAAAGTTACTATAAGATTTTGTTATTACCTTGATAAACTATACATCATTAAAAAGATATAAGACTCAAGTTTCAGTATTTGACCACTATTGTATTCTGAGAAACTTATAGTGACAGTTATGTCTTAATTTGTGTCAGGAGTTATGTAATGAAAAATTGAGTCGATACCTTTAATATGAATTATGAGCGTCAGCCACTCCCATTCAGAAATAAATTAATGATATTAAGAAGAAGATCTATGATCTCTGGAAGCATCTCTTTCAGTAGCTTAGTCGGTATAGGGTCTAACATACATGTTGTCGATTTAGATGATTTAATAGTAATAGTTTAGTAAATTCTTCCTCTCCTATAGCAACGAATGAATCAAATTTTTCCTCAGGGAGACTACAGTGCACTGCCTGATGCGATACTGTAGTAGACGATTGCATAGTTATAATTTTGTCCCTGATATTATCAATCTTATAAGTGAAGAAGTTCATAAAATCATTACTGCTGTATTACTTGGAAACTTCGGTGCTTGAAGCTTTTTTTTCCATTAGTTTAGCCACCATTTCAAATAAATACCTAGGATTATGTTTATTTTCTTCTAACAGGGTTGAAAAATAAGCAGATCTAGCAGCTTTTAAAGCCTCTCTGTAAGTAATCGAGCTCTCCTTCCATGAAATGCGGAATACCTCTAGTTGCGTTCCATTTTTCTGGCTGCTCTCTTAAGGGAGTTTAGGAGTCGGGACGTGACGGAATTGTCACTTGCACAATCGGGCCAGCATTGCATCGTAACTAACTATTTAACTATTTCATATTAACATTGTTATTTATTTGAGTGTTATGTTTATCTCTGGATACCTATATAGGCTGGATATAATGTGTGTCATTGTTCTCTACAGGTTGTGGGGTTGTGGTGTCACAGATGAAGGTTGTGCTGCTCTGGCTTCAGCTCTGAGATCAAACCCCTCACACCTGAGACAACTGCATCTGTCTGAGAATAAACTAGGAGACTCAGGAGTGAAGCTGTTCTCTGCTGGACTGGAGAATCCTCTCTGTAAACTGAAGATACTGTGGTAAGATCATCTCTACCATAAAGACTCGGAGTGAATAAGGATTAATATGTAGATAGTGTATACAATATATCTTTGGCGTAAACCCAATTTGGCGCTGTGGTTCAGCGACAGATTCCTGCTTGAACCGTCAGATCCTGCCGGCGATAGAAGGCAGCGGTGAGGAGTCTCCCTGTAATTAATATTACATTAATATTACATTGATATTACATTAAGTTCCTTAAAATGTTTACAAATACATAAAGCTCACACACTCAGACACACACTCACACACAGACACACACACACACACTCTCTCTCTCACACACAGACACACACACTCTCTCTCTCACATACACTCTCAAACACACACACACACTAGGGCTGGGACGATGCATCTATCTCACGATTTGATACTATCACGATACTTGGGTGCCGATATGTATTGTGATTTTTAAGAACTGCGATTCTACAATATTGCGATTCGATATTAGAATGTATTGCGATTAGTTTTTACCACGAGACTATGGGGAAAAGTTAAATCATACACTTATACAGACTGTACATTATGTATAAGATGAGTCATATTTACAAAAACAATTCATCACATCTTTCTGAGTTTTATTTCAAAAGCATCATACAGTACTACGTTCTCTTGAATATATAATACAATAACAAATATTTTTTTAACAGTCACTTGTCGCCACCTAGAGGCGAAACAATGTAATTATAGGTGGGACGGGTGGGACATGTCCCCACCACTTTTTGCTAAGGTCGATATTGTCCCCACCACTTTTGAAACATCTCGCGGCACAAATGTAGGCTACCAATACAAATAAACAAAGCATCCCCAGTTAACTAGCAGAGCATTCATTTCGTTCATTTGTTAAATAAGAGGCGATCTAGCGCTGAAATGTGTCGTTTTTGAAATCAAGCGATCAAAGTGCTCGTTGCCACTGCGACCAGTGGCGCGGATACTGTGTTTGTTACTGTCTTCAGTACTGTCTTTACTCAGAAGACGCGCACTTCAATCCGTTGTGGAGAGACTCTCTATTCGTTCTGGTGAAATTACAAAACAAAATGCACACAAATGTTTCCCGTGTTTCGATAAAAAAAATAAAAAAAATATATGAGTGTGGATTAGAACCCAGAACCTCTGACACGCTTGGCAAAAGTTCTGCCCCTGGACCATTTAAATACACACTTAAAATAGTCAGATCAACATATAATAGGCCTCATTAAACGACTAATTAAACCCAATCAATGTACTATTTAAATCGATTGCTGGACATCGTAATGTTATTGTATATTCATCTGTTTTATGATTTAGCATTGTGCACAGGGGGATCTTTGGAATGAAAGCAGTAATCACAGATATCACAAAACTTCAACAATGTCACATACTCAATGCTTTCTTAAACAGATAAATATGTCTAAGAAAAAGGTGTAAAAAAGGTGATAAGGCACACAGCAACAAACAAATATTCAGACGGCGCTGAACAACATCAACAAAAGACTCACCAAACAGTTCAATTGAATGACGCGCTTAGCGCGGTATATTATAAAGGAATCAAATATCCTGTGCAACCCCACAATTCCCCCTTTTTTGTCCCAGTCCACAAAATTAAACTAAAAGTTCCAACTCAAGGAAAACTTCCAGGCTGGCTCAGGAGCGTGCTACAGTCTTTCCAACCAGGAAACAGTTAGTCCGCGAGATTGATCCTTTTTTGGAACGTAACGAAAAAAAACCCGTAATCCACAAAAAAAAAAAGGAAAAAAGTAGAGCGTTGATCCAGTGGTATACCACACCAAAAAAATACAAAAATGAAGCTGATCTCACCAAATCCGTAGATCGTCGGACAATGTTAACCCACACAGTTGGAAAGTTTGGGTCTGAGCACGTCCTCTTACCGGAGACGCGCACATGAATAAACAGTCCAGGTGGTTGAATAAATTTCTGTCCTTCTCTCCCTCATTAAAGCAGTCTCTTAACGTATAGTTTGACCAGGCTCTCAAACCATAAGGAACAAGCTTTAAATTGCTATAGCTGCAGCAAACAATACTGGCGCCATCTATTCAAAACACCCCCTTTCTTGCTGATTCTCTCCATCCCCTTAAGTAAGCTTGGACGCGCCTCCATAGAAATTGCGGGCGGCCAAGGCCTTAAAGAGACATCCCACATTCTTACCAAAATACACAGTGGAAACTAAATATATTACACAGGAATACATACAAGTATCATTCATCATACATAAACATTATATGTAACCAATGTAATACATTCTGAGCAACCATAAGCGTTACTGTTTTAAAGGAACACTTAAATTAATGTGACGGTGTCACAATGTGTCCACAAGTCTTCTGAATAATGCATTTTGTCGCCTAGAGTTTTTTCTTCAAAATGATGTGAAAATCATCCTGCCTAATCATTCACATAAAACAATACATTGATTTAAATTTTGTAAGACACTTTTTGTTTGGAAAGGCAATATGTGTGTGGGCGTGATCCAACACCATCATGAATAATGAGTGATTCACACCTGAGCAGACAACGACCAGCATAATGAGCCTTTCATTCAGGTGTGTCACTGAGACACAAGAAAGAATACAAGGACAAAATAAATAAATATATATATATAATACAAAATTGGTTCACAGTTGGAAACACAGTTGTTGTTTTTTTCACAAATTGTGCTTGCAAATTGTTTAATATCCAAGGTAAACATTTCTAGTAATTGTGCTGTGAATTGTTCTCATGCTGTATTTTCAGAAAGTTTTGGAATATATTCTCTACCCAAATGTGTCACTAATAAAACACAATCAAAATAATTTAAAGAGAAGGCTTATATCGACCTTTTAAGATTTTGTTTACATCTATCCTTGTATATATATATTTTTTGCTTTTTTATTAAAAAGGTTATACAATTACAACAATTAAAATTTTAACAATATTTCCAGTGTAATCTTTCTTTGTAAAAACTAAAGAATACATTTGATCATATTCAAATTTTATTCAAAGTTAAGGATTCATTAGTTTGAATATAGCCTACATTAGAACAAACACTATAATAACATCTTAGCTGATGACTTTATTTTTGACAAAACATAATATATATAGAAATTTAACATATATATTAGTGCTGTCAAACGATTAAAATATTTAATCGCGATTAATCGCATTAAAGGGATAGTTCACCCAAAAATGAAAATTCTATCATTGTTTACTCACCCTCAAGTTGTTCCAAACCTGTATGAGTTTCTTTGTTCTGCTGAACACAAAGGAAGATATTTGGAAGAATGTTTGTAACCAAACAGATCTCGGTCCCCATTGACTACCATAGTATATATTTTTTCCTACTATGGAAGTCAATGGGGACCGAGATCTGTTGATTACAAACATTCTTCCAAATATCTTCCTTTGTGTTCAGCAGAACAAAGAAACTCATACAGGTTTGGAACAACTTGAGGGTGAGTAAATGATGACAGAATTTTCATTTTTGGGTGAACTATCCCTTTAATGTCATAGTTAACTCGCGATTAATCACAATTAATTGCGCATTTTTATCTATTCTAAATGTCTCTTGATTTCTTTTTGTCCCATTATTTTTTCTCATTTTAATGCTCTTGTCAACATGGAAAAGTGGATCGGCTTGCTTTGTGCAAATGTTTTTTATTGAAAACAGCATTGACATATACTGTAGCGTTCAATTTCACACTAACATTCTCACTTGGAGCAAATAATCTCTCACACAATGTATCACTGTCCATCAATAAAAGGGTGAAAGAAATACTGACGAGGTCCTGATATTGATGAGGGGGCGGAGAATTCGCATCAGCTGTGTGTGTGCTTGGCCATCAAGTGGTATTTCAGACTGGACGTGCTGCGATGATAGCTCAGTTCACAACGACAAAACACACAGATCACTTTGGTCTTGTCAATTGAACCATTTGCCCACTTTTTTAAAATTAAACTTTCCATTCAGAATCTTATTGGCATCCATTTCGGCGTCTCGCGCTCATCATTCATCCACTCAAAACGTAATGTTAAAGAGGGTCGCACAGTGGACGAGAAGCGAAGCGCAGCGCCTCGTATTTAAAATTTGAACACATTATTCTCTATGAGTGTACACCACACCAGCGGCGCCATTCTGCGTTTTTATTGTTGGCCATAAACTGAGAAAGTGCGCGTCCGATGTGCGATACAAGTTGTCCTAGTGGCTTCTCGTCCACTCTTTGGTCGGCTCGCAAGCCCAAACAAGTGCGTGCCTGTTGTTTTGTTTCCGGTCTAGCTAGATCCGGTGGTGTTGTAGTTTTAGTAACATTACTAGTTGTTGCAAAAGAATGTAAAAAAAAAACTACAAAGTTTGCTAGGCATTAATCGCCCGATAAATAAATTGACGCCGTTAAAATGGTTTTGCGTTAATGCCTGTTTATAACGTGTTTAACTGACAGCCCTAATATATATATTATATATTATATTATATATATATTAAATATATATATATATATATATATATATATATATATATATATAAAACATATGAGCAGAAATTGACAACATTATAAGCTTATTTGATGTGGCAGTATTTTACAGTAAAAACTAGGGGTGTGCATTGGCACTGCCCTCACGATTCGATTCGATTACGATTCACCAGGTAACGATTCGATTCAATTCGATTCTACGATGCATTGCGATGCATCAAAATTCTACTGCACACAACAAGGCAAAATTTTCATCAGTCATGAGGCAATACAAGCAGTCAGATATTGAACAACAGATTTTATTGGCTGCTATGTGTGTATTATCACTCTCCTGTATCTTTGACATAAATGTCATTAAATAAAATAAAATTGAATGGTACAGGGTATTGGATATGGCATTTTCAAACCTGAAAAAGAAAGCATAAATCACTGCTTTCAGTGCTTTGAATGAGAAATGTTTCTCTTCTCTCTGCTTGAGAACCATTTGAAATTAAATTTCAACTTTATTGTCCAACTCAAGGCCAGAAAATAAACAGTGTAGGGTGTAACGGTTCACAAAATTCATGGTTCGGTTCAATACGATACACTTGTGTCACGGTTCGGTACGTTTTCGATACAGCAAAAAGAAAGAAATGCCAGAGAAATTTACTTGATTTTTTTATTTATTCTTTTTTTATTAGAACTAACATCATAAAGTATGACTTTTTTTTTTTCTTTGAGCAATGATGGAGCTATAATTGACTCTTCTTAGGAGCATATAAAACAAAACAGCTCCTTGGAAAAAATTAAATGTAATATTTTGTGCTTATAAACAAATGTTTATTTTAGTTCAGATTAACATTTGAGGGCAGCAATGTTATTCATAATGTCGAAATAAATCCGACATAACGTTACTTGAAAGCATTATAGCCTACTATTCCTGCCAAACTTCCAAAGTTGCAGTTAGTGTTACTACAGTAAATCCAATATTGCAGATCTGTGGACACTGGATAGTTCATTCATGTCACAATGTTTCTTACTGGTTTCCACGTCAACGCTGTTTGATCCATTAATAACGGAGAAATGTGAATGTTTCTAACTAGATCTCGCAGCGTTGTTATTACTTTAGTGGCGAGTTCAAATGCTTTCTTTACTGGATCTCTTAGCGTTGTGTAGTATAAGATCGGCTCGCGCTGCGTTGGTCCAAACTGATAAACAGTCCGTCATGAGTAGCTCAGTTTCGTTCCGCTTACATTGCGTTTGCCATTTGATGTTGTGGTCGCGCCAGCGTCTACATTATAACGGTACGTTCACACGGGGCGTCAGCGTCAACGCTTGACGGAAGGCGTGGCTGAAGTTTGGCACTGACGCCATGGTCATAGCAGCGTCAGCCAATGAAATTTAAAATGTATCCTCAGTTTGCTGCTCTTGAACAGGATGAACGTGATTGGCTGCCGCCTGGCTACTGTATTTGCATAGAGCGATCCTATTGGCTGACGCTTCCGTCTGCGGCGCTTCACTGGCGTTGCTCGCGGCAGAAGTTGAAAAATTCTCAACTTCTGCCGCGAGCAACGCCAGTGAAGCGCCGCCGACGGATCCACAATTCTTTTCGGCAACGCTTGACGTCACCCATTCAAACGGCGCTGATCCACTTGTCCGACACGACTGTCGCGTGGTGTCGCGACGCCTCCCCACATTGGTACGTTGATGGGGGTTTACCGCTATGGGCGTGGTTTTGACCCAGCGGGAAATGTAGCGTATCAGAACAGAGGACCTGCGAGAGACTTCCCTCCGTCTCCATATGCTCTACTTCTATTGGATAGACGCGTCGCGTCTGACGGAATTCATTTGCATAAAGATGGGCATCGGCCAGCTTTTTGACGCGCAGCATTTTTTCAAATGAAGCGCCGCCTTCCCGGAATGCTTTGCGGGCGCGACAAAGTCGCTTGACGTCACCCATAGGAATATAGTGGAGCGCGGCGCGACAGAAGTGTCGCACGGACAAGTGGATCAGCGCCGAAAGTCAATGGGAAGCGTTGACGCTCACGCCCCGTGTGAACGTACAGTAAGCGCTCGCGACGCGCTTACATTTTAAATAACCGTTCGGTTTGAAAATGCGTGCCTTGTACCGAACAGTTTAGTACGAATACGCGTACCGTTACACCCCTAAAACAGTGACATAATCGATTATGGCACTTTGCCGCATCGATGCTGAATCGTGCATGCCCCGCATTGCGATGCATCGCCGAATCGATTATTGTTGACACCACTAGTAAAAACGTTATAGTTTATAATCAGATTTTTCTAGTCGATTTACTCATCTCATTATGACATAGAGAAGGCAGAACTGGCATCATGTTTATTTTTCTTTATTTGGCAAAAAGCACAACACTTTGTTTTTATTGTGAGTATACACTAAAAATACACACTTAACAGGATCGAATGATGTATGACACTTGTATGTCAAGATCAAAGTCAACAGACTATTTTGGGTATCTTTTGCACTGATGAGAAAAAAAGCAAGCCTATCACGCCGGCGCGATAGCCGACCTCAGGGGGTTAAGCACAAAGTTTCTATCAAAATGTGATTTACTCTATTTGATCACTACAGTAGACATCATTGTTTATATTTGAACTTTGAAATATTTTATCACAGAAATAATGATACTATTATGAGGTTGAAAAGACGTTTTGTGAAGCTGTTTCATGACAACTCTTTCTGGGTCAGCGGCTGCGCCAACACAGATTTAAATGTTGCGCTATGGTTTAATAGTCAGAGGAATTGGAAGAAGATCGTGTGGGTGTTTGAATGGAGATCACAGTATTTTAAAGATGAATCGTGCAGCTCTACTGTCTTATCTCTCTCTCAGCATATGAGTAGCACGAGGGCTTTTCAGTGTATTCAGTTTCACGTCGCTTGTATGTGATCTAAGCATAATAGACACACATATAGGTTGTTGACACAATAAAAAATTATGAAGTTGAACGATGTTTGATTATAAGTCCGTCAAGAATTGTTTTGGGATGATTTTATGTATTTTTATATGTAAAGTCTCAGTCTCTGTGGTCTTAAGAAATTTCAACCCTGGGGTCGTTCAGAGGTCCTAAAGAAGAAGATCTGTTTTGTATATCTGTCGTGGGATCAAACAACCTCTGTCATTATCTTGGTCGGGCCCGAGCTGTGCCATCTCTGAACCAATCAGTCTTTTCCAAACTATCTAACATTGACAACGGTCCTCCTTTAGTTGGGCTCATCTCTTTGAAGCTTGCATGGCCATAAAGTTCTTACTGGGGGGTTTCATTGGTTGGCGTAGATTGGCTGGAGCCTGGATTTTATGGTTCTGGATTGGTGATTTGGGGTCTGGAGTGTTGAGTTCTGTGTGGAAGTATGTCTGAACAAATCAACTGGAAGATTCATTTGTGTTTGGTTCACCCTCAGATCCTACACGTTTTATGGGGACTTTCCATAGAAATAATGTTTTTTTTACTGTACAAACTGTATATTCAATCCCCTAATCCTAATTGATGTATTTTAACAACATGAACTAATGAGTATTTTGTATGCATTTCATATTGACATTATTATGTTATTTATTTTTTAAGTGTTATGTTTATCTTTGGATATAGGCTTAATGTGTGTCATTGTTCTCTACAGGTTGATTGATTGTGGTGTCACAGATGAAGGTTGTGCTGCTCTGGCTTCAGCTCTGAGATCAAACCCCTCACACCTGAGAACACTGGATCTGTCTGTGAATAAACTAGGGGACTCAGGAGTGAAGCTGTTCTCTGCTGGACTGGAGAATCCTCATTGTAAACTGGAGATACTGAGGTAAGATCATCCCTACCATGAAGACTCGGAGTGAATAAGGATTAATATGTAGATAGTGTATACAATATATCTTTGGCGTAAGCTTCATCCAGTGGTTCAGCGACAAATTCCTGCTTAAACCGTCATATCCTGCCGGAGGTAGAAGGCAGCAGTGAGGAGTCTCCCTGAAGAGGAACATTTACTTTATTATGAGTTCACATAATGAGTTCACGCAGCGCTTCTGGGTTGTACATCAGAACGTAGGCTCAACGTATTGGCCAGCATCACACCCATCGGCCAATAGTGAGCCTACGTTGTGATGTACAACCCAGAAGCGCTGCGCTGTTACACTACATGAACTCACTCAGAGAAACACAGAAGAAAATGAAGAGTTGAATAAAGTTGTTATTTGTGTTTGTTTTTTGCGCACAAAAAGTATTCTCGTTGCTTGATAAACTTAAGGTTGAGCCACTGTAGTCACTTGGACTATTTTAACAATGTCTTTACGAACGTTTCTGGGATGGCAGATAGCGATTACAGAGAAGCCTATGGAGGAGTGAGCCAGCTCTCAGACTTAATCAAAAATATCTTAATTTGTGTTCCAAAGATGAACGAAAGTCTTACGGGGTTAAAACAACATGAAGGTGAGTAATTACTGACAGTTTTCATTTTTGGGTGAACTAAACCTTTAAGAAAAAATATGTAGAAAAATCTGTCCTACCGACTCTGTTGTGTTTTCAAAGCAGTAATTCTGTTATTAATATAGAACTTGACAGCAGACCAGTCTCTGTTTTTCAGTGTCTGAGGTTCAGCCAACAGGCATGAGAAACAGTCCGTCTTCTCAGCTGTGTATGAAATGCATGCTTTTCAACCGCTCCAACCTCTTCTTCCGACCACTTCCTTTTGACTTTTGTGACTAATAATAAATAAATAAAAACATTTAATTAAATATAATTCCTAAAATACAAAGCAATTCAGTCAAAGCCAGAGAGAACATTAAAGGGGTGGTTCAGGATTTTGGAAATTGGACCTCATTTCCAAGTTAGCCTGGGTGTTATTTATCAGTGGAGACAGTTTTCAAAAAATTTCATCCAGTCCTTTCAGTTGCATAGTTCGCTGGTGCTATGCTAGTGCGAGTCAACGGTAACTGCTAGCCTGCCATTAAAAATAGTTTTACCCACTCCACAGTACACCAAAATCAAATAAATCATAACGCCAGACTATCGATGGTAATGTCTGATGAGAGAATAATGTTAGAAATCAAACTACTCTTGCATCTCAATGATTGTTTACATTTACAGTAACTAGTTTCTCAGCAGTGGCGAAATTTTACTTTGCTCCTGTTAGTAGTACTGCGCCGAAAAGTAAACAGAACAGAAGCGCACTACAGTCAGCAGTTAGCTAGTAGTAGTCTCGGTTGCCTAGGTAACTTAATATCACTCTGCCGCTGCTGTAGACTGTGCTAATAAATACAGGTATAAATATAAGTATAACTATTGCAATGCGATGAAAGGGTAGTTTGATTTCTAACATTAATCTCTCAACAGACATTTACATCGATAGTCTGGCGTTATATTTTATTTGCTTTTGGTGTACTGTGGAGTGGGTAAAACTGTTTTAATGGCAGGCTAGCAGTTACCGTTGACTCGCGCTAGCCTAGCATCAGCGAACTATGCAAATGGTAGGACTGGATGAAAATTTTTGAAAACTGTCTCCAGTGATAAATAACACCCAGGCTAACTTGGAAATGAGGTCTGATGTCCAAAATCCTGAACCACCCCTTTAACATTAAGACGCATAAAATATTGTTACATACCAATGCTATATAGTAATTCTCAGTTTTTTAAAGTGCCATGGCTCAAAAGGGCTCAAGATACTGCGTATCCATAAATGTAATGCATCTACAGCAAGCAAGTTGAGCAACATCTCCATTTCCACCGAATTGCTGATGTCTAAATCATGCATATTGGCCCCATGTTGAAAAGTGAGTCCTAAGCTACACACACATACACCGATGTCTAAATCATACCTACATATTTGAACCATGTTGAAAAGTGAGTCCTGAGCTAAACACACATACACTGATGTCTAAATCACACCTACATATTGGAACCATGTCTAACCTTAACTCTAACTGAGTCATGAGCTAAACACACATACACTGATGTCTAAATCATACCTACATATTGGAACCATGGTGAATACTAAGTCCTGAGCTACACACACATACACTGATGTCTAAATCAAACCTACATATTGGGACCATGGTGAAGTGTGAGTCCTAATCTAATCTCCTAATAAAACATGGTTACCTTGTTTGAGATAGGCATCGTCCAGGTCTACCATGGAGGGGGATTTAGGTGTACCCACATGTGCTTTCTGGGAGCCTATAATGAAGCATTTCAATAATCAATTATTCAAGTCTTTAACTGAATAATAAGAACATGTCAATGCTTAATTGTACTACTTTGCAAGGCTATTTTAATTCTCTTAATATTGCACTCCAGTATCTTTACATCAAATGTGGTATTCTTATTATTATATTATATTCTTAACTTTAACTTAAAAGCAGACAAAGATTAGCAGAGGCCAAGACTTTAGTAAAGTGAGTTACTATACATTTTCTTATACCCTTTTTCTTTGAAGATACATGGAGTCCCTCGTCTTGAGGTCCCTCGTCTTGCAGGTTTCCTGCTGATAGTGGAAAAAAACGAGCAACAATCTAAAGTACACAGTGACTCATGCAATCGCTGAAATGTACGCTTCCTATTCAGCGTAATTTTCCAGAGTAATGAAGTAAAGGCAGAGCTGGAGGAATAACAATGTATAGAATTGGAATAAACGCATGTATGTCACAGTGTCTGGTTTATGTTTGTCCGGGTGGCCACTAGAGGTCTCTTCCCCATACTGTCACCATTCACTCTGGAACTACATTTCCCATAATCCTTTGTCTGTTCTCATCACTCGTGATTGCACTCAGCTGTTCCCTATCACATTGTTAGTGTCTGTGTATAAATACCCTGTCTGTTTTAGTCCTTGTCACGGAGTCATTGTATATGGTCACCACACGTCAGAGTTCTGTGTTCCTTGCCTGTTTCTTGTTTTGTTTGTTTATTTGGATTTGGATTGCTAACATGGACTTTGAACCTTGCCTGGATGACTACGAGATGGATTACACTTTAATAAACAACTACTTCCATTCTGCATTTGGATCTACCTATTTTCCTGTGTGTCCCCGTGACAATGTACCATTCACATGATCCTCATACTCATGACTTCAGCAGCTTGAAGTTTACGGTTCTGCCTCATCACTGGAAGTGTTGCTGGACACATTCGTTTCATCTGATTAAGATGAAAGCATAAAGCTGCTGAATGCCACTATCACACCATTTGTACTTCATTTTCTATCGATGTGGCCTATCACAAAAATCTGTGAAGCTAAACTTCTAGTACATTACTTCCATATTAAATTACCTGCCAACGTTTGATATTTTAGGAAATATTGACAACACTCCTAATACTCTACAGAATATACATTATTGTGAATACAACTAATCATGATTACCAATTGTGTTAAAATGCATATTAGACAATTATATTTACCTTGTGGATCTATTGTTATACCATCTATTCCTTTACCCTGGAGTTCGGGCAGTTTCCCTTTTTCCATTGCAATGAGGAGTTTACTAATCTTTGCAAGCTGTAGAGTGCTTTCAGGGAGGCGGTAGAACTCCTGATGAACTCTGATATCATGGCCAAGGAAGTTGGCCAGTTGATCCATCTCATTGTCTTTAAGGTTTAATACTGTGGACAATGTAGCTACTTGCTTACGCAGCTTTGTTGAGCAAAGGGCATCTGGATGCTTTGCTCCACTGGCTTGGGCGTACTGGCGAATACAGTCTGCACCACGATAATGAGACAGAGCACCTGGATGAGCAAACAAATGCTGGTTCTCAGCAGGAACTTGACACTTTTCTCTCATGTTTACAAGGAGATCCATGGCCACTACCATATTAGGGGTCAGCAACACTGGTACAGGAAGGTACCCCTCCCCCTCTTACCACGTATTTCCACCCTTTGGAAGTACCCACAAAGCTCGGAAGTCCCACAGCGATATCTTTGTGCATTGGTGCCTGGTCTCTAGACGTGTAAGATTGAATATTCATCTTGGAAACCTCACCTTCTCTTCGTCTATTAAAAATAACAATCTGTGTTAGCATGACTTTACAAAGAGTGGCAAAGTTTTTGCCATTTGGTTTTTCTTGTAGGGCATCCACATACTCCTGCTGTTTTGAGTTCAAAAATGAGTGCAGTGTTTTGACATCCTCTGTAAATGATAGGACTTGTGGCTTATTCCATTTAGCTTCATCCAGAGTAGTCAGTGCAGCTGCAGACACTACCTCATTCCATTTGCTTTCATACAAACGCCTGAAATTTCGTGCAGACTCTGCAGCCGTGTCGCGTCCTGACATCAGTGCATTGCATTCCACGGAGTTGGCAATCTTCACCAAGCTGTCTCCAAGCTTCAGTGCCAGTGATGGAATCTTGTAGGTGTTTGTCTCCTCACTTAATCCTGCCACTGCTCTTACTGCTTTTATAACGTGAGGAAAGTTGCAGGGTTGGATGAAGTCCTCCATATTATGAATGGGTGTCAGTGATCTGGAAGTGATGAGCAACCTTGCTTCTTCCCTCATTTTCTGCCTAATGTAGTCATTTCTTCCTGAATGTAACTTCAGCCTGTTGTACATCTGCTCCCCTAAAAGAAGAATGTATTGATAATTTCTGACAACATTTGAAACTTCAACATTCACCATCTCACAAACAATGGTCCATAGACTTTTGCTAACATCCACTGGTGGAGGAAGGGTCAAGCTGTTCTGATTTTTGAAACTGCAGCATTATGGGCAAAGTTTCCTCTACTTTTCAAAAGGCATAATCTCACTCTTCTTTCCTTTGACCTTTTATCGAAGCTGAATGCCTTAGCTACCTCAAATTCATTGCGATGAACAAACTCCAAGTGCCGTGTGATTTTAGAGTATGGCTTCTGACAATAGGCGCAATATTGTTTCTTCTTGTATCTATTTTTTTGCACTTTAGTAGGCATCGGTGTCACAGATGTGGAACTGTGATAGGATGAGCTTGTACTCGTGTCTGTTGTACTCTTAATCTCTATAGCACCTCCGTTCACTGGCTCAGCATGACAGATATTTAGTTCTTTACTTTCGCAACTGTTGTCTGATGAGCTACCGTCTGTATCAGGGACATAGTCTTTGTCACTGAAGTCAGAAAAGGAGGATTCCTCACAAGATATCTGAGGGGAAAACATTATTATATTAAATGCCCCTATGAGGAATATTAAGCATATGAATACTGAAAGCCATTTCGATATCCCCAACAAAAAAAAACTAGCACATATCTCAGATTCATCAATCTGAGTAATCAGTCACCCCTCTTTCAGTTTCAGGTGTTCTTGTTGACAGTTGTTCATAGCGTTGAGCACATATGTCATGATGTTCTTTCAGTCTGTTTACCCAGGCAGCAAACCTATACAGTACCTGTGTGGTTTATCAATAGGTAGTTCAGAACTTGAAGTATGTTGAACATTTTTCAAAAAAACTGGCCAAATGATTACTTAATTGGAGCTTGGTTAATGTAACACATGGCATTATTTGTTCAGTTGGCTTGTTCATTTTGGTAGAAAGGCATATATATTCCTTCAAAGGTGTGTTCTCCTCACAGCGAGGGACTGCTTTGTTCACCTGTATCGCACGCATCACACACATGACCAATAGTGAGCCTTCGTGTGACGTACAACACAGACGCGCTACGCTATTACACTACGTGAACTCACTCGAGGCCCAGAGAGATGGAAATGAATAGTGGAATAAAGTCGTTATTTTTGTTTACTTTTTGCGTACAAAAAGTATTATCATCACTTGATAAACTTAAGATTGAGCCACTGATGTCACATGGACTACTTTGATGATGTCTGTATTGCCTTTCTGGACAGTATACCGTACATACATTTTCAATGGAGGAACAGAAAGCTCTCGGACTAAATCTAAAATATCTTAAACTGTGTTCCGAAGATGAACGGAGGTCTTACGGGCTTGGAACGACATGAGGGTGAGTCATTGATGACATAATTTTCATTTTTGGGTGAACTAACCCTTTAATGTGGTTCCATGAAGAAAAAGTCAAAACAGTGTAAAGGTCATGTAGGGATGATTGGCTGTACTGTGTTGAGTTCAATGATTGGTGTTGATATGGGCAACCAATGGTTGTCTCAGTTTGGTTAGTGCTTTTGCCATCAGTCCATGTGACAAGGGTTTAGTGCAAGAGATCTAACCTGAGAATGGTTCTCCATCGTGTCAGAAGCTGTGGATGAATGGTCACTGTTGCGGTCGGTGCACTGGTCACTATTTGAAGGCCTGGGTTCAGACAAATGACTCCCAATCTGATTAAATAAGAACATACACATTAGATCAGGGCAGAAACAACCAGTTACAAAGATAATCAACAGCAAATGGATCTGTAACTCTCTTTACAGTCATTGTTGTTGCATGTGTGAAAGCATACAAAACACATTCCATTTTAATTCCACACCAGTCATCCATAATGAAGACAAACACACTATATTAATTTCATACTGGAGAAACATCAGGACATCCACACACGTGACACGTTTCACACCACATCAATGTCAGTACATTCGACAGGCTCTTATTACACACTCATGGAATCCTCAAACAACGTCACAGTTTAAAAATGAGGACATTCTTATAATGTTAAAAATAAGTCTATTGAACAAAAAAAGATTAGATTTGAATTCTACTGAGGGTCTAAATGGATCAATATGCCCGTAGTGCCTTATCAGTGGATCAAGAGCTTGACTTAAACCAAAAATGTCTACCTGTTCAGTTGGCTTGGGACTCCTGTTGATTTTGGTAAGCAGGCATGAACCCTCTCCTGATGGGGCGTTCTCCTCACTGCGAGGGGCTCAGTTCATCTGTAAAGAGAGAACATGCTCGAATATTTGAAGGCCATTCAACCAAATAAATTGTGTATGATTGCACTATGCAATTCTGTGTCAAAACTGCATCATTATTATTCAATAGACAGTCCAGAGACCGTTTTTAAGTTGTTCTGTTCTGGGGCCGTATTCACAAAGCATTTTATCTTACCACTAGGAGTACTCCTAAATCGCACTAAAAGATTTTAGCTAAGAGTTTTCTCTTAAAAGTTATTCACAACGCCTTTCAGACCTACTCTTAGTAAAGAAAAATGACAACTCCTAAACTAAGAGTGAGTCTTTGTTGCTATGGATGACGTCATTACTCATGCACGAGCTTGACTGAAGTGACCACCTTGATTGGCTGATGATTGTAACGCGGGAATGATTCCAAACCCCTCCCCTACGATGATGATTGACAGGTGACAGGTCTGAGTATGCGTGCGCTACACAAGTAGTGCGAAGGATGGAAGATGATGAATAACTGAATAAATAGCCTAAATGAATAAAGAGTAAGGAAAAACAAATAGCCTAGTAGCCTAATGAAACATATGGATTGATGCAATATCTTTGCAACATTATTGAATTAATCTGTCACTATATGCCTCTGCCTACGTTTGCAAGGAGAAGAACATTTTAATTTGATTCACAATCAAACGTTACAATTAGTTTACATGCAATGAGTAGCCTAGTTTTGGTTGTTGTTGGTGGCGTTATTGCATCCCTAGTTATGCCTACAATGCAAAATTGTTCCCTCGCGATTGGAAGCTCCTGTAGCCGCCGCATACGCATTTCAAAACATCACAACGTGAAATGCCACAAAAAGCGGTTTGTGAATAGATCTTAGTGAGTTAGGAGTCCTCTCGACTTCTTTTCAGCTGTCCCAGGCTTAGGTGCTACTTTTAGGGCTAAAATGCTTTGTGAATTACTCTTAGTCAAAAAAATTTGGAGTCCTAAAGTTACGAGAGACACGCCCATTATTTTTAAGAGTTGCTCCTAAATTCGCCAGTTAGGAGCTACTTTTAGCCTTAAAATTATTTGTGAATACGGCCCCTGTTCATCAGGTAATATAACACAGAAAGTCAACTAACTAACACATAACTCAACAATACCAACACAAACTAAATGGAGACCTAATTGACCAGAGTGCACCATGGCCAGTGTGAGTCTCCGTAGTTGTATGTTAATTCTTCTCCTGGAGCTATGTCTTTTATTGAAAACAAAGATGAAAAACCGCACTCTCAAGGTATAATTTCATAAATTTATTTTATAAAAAAAAAAACAATCTTTTCGGTGTTTCACAGTGCACACTGATGATGGCTAGTACACACTGATGATGGCTTAGGCCGAAACGCGTCTGTGTGGACATGGTTACAATAAATTTATGAAATTATACCTTGAGAGTGCGGTTTTTCATCTTTATTTTTGATAACTTTTTTACTACTCGCACCCATAAATGATTTGGGAGTTGAGCGCGCCTGTTCTCAATTTTATTGAAAACAAACACAGATGTGGTTTGACTTCAATACCTTTTTTTTTTTTTTTTAAGTTAGAAGTCTTGTAGTTATCGTTCACTAACCTCCCAAGTGAACCATCTTCTTTTGAGGCATCAATGCTAAAATGGGAAGAGGAAAAAACATGAAATTTGTTTCCAATAAGTAGCTAAGTCAAAATGGTTCCCAAAACCTACCACCATTGTCTTCCATTCCAATCAAAGTCAAACAAGAAGGTATTTTCTGTTTCATTGTATCTATTCTGTCTTATTTGGCTCTCCTCTTTGGAAAGTAACTCTCCACGGTATTCAAGAATTGAAACATCATTTGTCAATGGACATGCTAGCAAACACACCTCTACCCAAGATAGAGATAGAGGTGGCATGCTGTTGAATATTAGTGTCTCTGTAGAACATAAGTGGCTCTTTATTCAATTGACCTGGCCTTTATATGGCATACAGACATTAATTACAGAACATGCATACTGTGAGAAACTGCTCATTCAGCTGTACAGCCCACAACAGCAACTGTTGCAACAATAACCAACCACCTTAAAGGGGTCTAATAATGCCATTTTTGTACAAGTTAATATGATTCTTTAGGGTCTAAATGAAAAGTTTGTAATATACTTTAAAAATTCTCATTAGTATTGTAAGAAAACACTCATTTTACCTGGTCAAAAACAGCTCTGTTTTCAGTACGCCATTTAAGTGCATGTGTCTTTAAATGATAATGAGCTTTGCTCATCCCGCCCCTCTGTTCTGTGGGGCGTTATGACAACACACATGGAGTGTTGCCTTGACAACAGTTGAGGGTAAATTTTGGAGAAAGAATGGCCGTGGGAGTCTCTGAGGACACCATAACGTGTTGTTCATTATAAACGTGGGATTATGAATTATATTGAGAATGTCGTACATAGAAAACATGCCGTAATGTACACTGAGTGTAAACCTTAGCCGTATTTATCGTGAAGCGTGCAAGTGATTTGCAAAGATTAATATAAAGATTAATATAAAGGTTAATAAAACGTTACACTCACTTCTTCTAGAGGTGCAGCTGGAACACGAATAGTTGGTATATCCGATCCTTTTTTCAGGAGCAGCTTCTTAGCAAAACTAGCTTTATACTGACCCTCCTTTGTAAAGCAGTCTGGTGAGAAAAGATTCGCGTAAACATGAAAGCATTGACGTTGATCGTGGGGAATATTCCCTTCGAAAACAAAACTCAGCCACTGCGTCTTCAGCAGTTCGGATTTAGGAACATCAAAATGACTGCTGTGTTCCACAATCGCTTAGACGCCAGTCTGCTCCAGCGCATCAACAATGGCGGACCATGATGACAGCTCGCTCAGGGCGGGTCTGTGTTGAAACGCTGCTGTCAATTAACAATCGTGGGAGGGGTGTCCGACCGTGTGACGTCACACGGTCAGACGGCTCGATTTGAGATGGGGGAAAACATACAGTATTAGGAGATTTAAAAAAAAAACACTGGATGGATTTTTATCATTATATGATGGTTGTGTACAGGCACTGCCAACACACATTTCAGTACAATCAACTTGTAAAAGTGCATGTACCATATATGACCCCTTTAAGAATACCAATAACGTACACTTGCATTTTGTGCTATTATCTTGTGATTTTATTACTGTTTTATATGAAGAGAGGATGCAGTTTTAGAACGATACCCTATCTGCTACAGTATCTTCCTGAATAGGATGAAAGAGGCATTGAAATACTGTAACTAACCTTTATGAGAGTTAATGAATCTCTCATCAAAGCATGGTTTCTTTGCCAGACAGAATATGTTTAGTGGCATCCTCCACAGGACTAATTCGCTTCCGTTTGGACATGACATCCAGTTATGCATTTAAATTCTGGAAAGAATAGTTTGAAAGCAAATAATCAAAAGCTCAGTGACTTGATTGTATGACACGGCACATTATTGTGTCCAATCAGCTTTACACCTGCTACCATAGATCATGCTTGCTAGTTACACATAAAACATGTATTTCTCAAACAAAAAATAATTATAAAAAGAATACATGTTAATCAAAACTTAGTAGAGTTAGCAATTTTTAAATAGGCATGCAGTTGTTTTATCAAATTCTCTGCAACTAGCGAGCATTAGGCCTGTCGCAATAATCAATATCGACTTATCGCACAATATTACCTCAATAATGTTTGGTGACGCAATATATCGGCAATTATGTTTACATGATTATGAATGTCACCAAGATTTTGCCGATCGTGCTGTCATGTTGTGTGTTCTCCGTGTCGCAGTTACCTCAAACACAGAGCGGCCATCAGCAGGTGAAAAAGATGTCATTTGAGACGTTATTGTGTTTTCCTGTCAACTACAGAGAGTTAAGAATAAATCCAAATGCACTCGATTTCAAAGCAGCAATCCACTGTTCTTGTGCAAATAAAACGTCACAGCGCAAAATGGTGCACACTAAAGAAAAAGTATGTAGACGACGAGTAGGCCTAACTAGTTAGGTTAGTTAAGTTACAGTAGACCTAAACCAATGCTTGCTAGGCCTGTCACAATAACGGTTTTTTTGTTGTTCGATATATTGTCCCAGAAATAAACTAATTACGACAAAAAATATTATTGTCATTTTAAGACAATTTTATGCCACTGAATATATAATCATAATATAAAAACATAATAATAAAAGTAGGCCTACAAACTTTTAAAAGACAGCAACCATTTAATTCTTTAGATCATAGAAGTAAAGTGTCAAAAAATGAAATATCCTACGAGCAAGCAACAGATGTAGTAATTTGCTGGTCTGTATATCTAGGTAGCTATCAGTATCAGTAATTTGTTTAATTGGCCAACGTTTTACAATTTGAAAAGATAAGAGTTTATAAAACAAGCTAGTTAACTTACCTCTCTCTGGCGATCTGTCTCCTCGTGCGAATGACGAACGCACCTCCTTATTTAGCTCGCGCTAAAATGTTTTCCCAGGTAAATTACGTCACTAAACCTTTTCACAAGTAAAATTATTTTCCCTTATAAAAAATATTAAAAACGTTCCCATCAGTTTTTCAACCCATGCTCCATGTGAGAATAGAACCGCAAACTTCACTGATATTTTGTATTATTATTCACCAGTAGCATTAAAAAATAAAAACAAAAACTCTAAAACTGTGTAGGCTAACATGTGCTTTAATATCAAAGTTTTCTCCAACTAATAACTTTTAATGAACTCGTTCATGATCCGAATCACAACATGACTGTCGATCAAATATATAATACTAATTCTACTGTCCCTGCATACTTTATGGCCCGGTTTCACAGACAGGGCTTAGACTAAGCCAGGATTAGACCATAGATCAATTAGGACATTTAAGTAATTTTTATAAACATGCTTAGAAAAAAAACATTACCGATGTGCATCTTAAAACTAAAAAGGCACTGATATATTTTTAAGATCAGTCAGTGCAAGTTTATTTCAGTGGAAACAGCTCAGACTTACATTTTAGTCTAGGACTAGTCTTAAGCCCTGTCTGTGAAACCAGGGGTAAGAGGTTTAATCTGCAAGTGGCTGAAAGGCCTATTAACCTGTTAACCTGCAACCCCACTTTTGAAAAATCCCCAGAAATGACATACCCAAACTGAAACAGATACAGTTCATGATCCCTTTGCACTAAAAGCACAAGTATGATCTCATTTGAAAGCTGACACCTGGCAGTTTATTGTAAATGTAGAATTAGAAATGTATTTTTATGAAACATTTTCATGAAAATAAAATTGAAGTTGGCACTGTAGCAATCTAGAAATGCACTGCAGCTAAAGCCACATGTCTGACCATGTTATATATAAAATCTGAAGATGACAAGTCTAAAACTCTATTTAGTTAAATGTTTTTCAAGATCATGTCATATGCCTTTATTTTGATTAGACTCTAAAATGCCACTGATGTTTAGTCATCTAAACATCCATTCAGTCTTTTGTCTCTATTGTTTTGTGGTGCAAACGAGCCCCATTCAGTCTCAGTCTCCCCCTGCACACATTCACACCTCTCCAGCCTGGTTATGGCTCTAAATATGCATTTATTTTGTCTGCATTATAGTTACTAACGACTGGCTATTCACAGGCTATTCATAGGGTTTCAATCCCTAATTTCTTTGATCAAAGTTCTCACTTACATTTGAAACTGTATCAAATGCCCTTCTGGAATAAAGAAACATTCCAGTAAGCATTCCTATTTAGAAAAAATCATAAAATAATAACTGCTAGGTTGCAGGTGCACCTAGAGCTAGCTAGCATGTTAGCTTAGCACACCATCATTACACGACAATTTATGAGATTAAATTATCCTGCTGGAAGTAGCCATCAGAGGATGGGTACATGGTGGTCATAAAGGGATGGACATGGTCAGAAACAATGCTCAGGAAGGCCGTGGCATTTAAACGATGCCCAATTGGCGCTAAGGGGCCTAAAGTGTGCCAAGAAAACATCCCCCACACCATTACACCACCACCACCAGCCTGCACAGTGGTAACAAGGCATGATGGATCCATGTTCTCATTCTGTTTACGCCAAATTCTGACTCTACCATCTGAATGTCTCAACAGAAATCGAGACTCATCAGACCAGGCAACATTTTTCCAGTCTTCAACTGTCCAATTTTGGTGAGCTCGTGCAAATTGTAGCCTCTTTTTCCTATTTGTAGTGGAGACAGGGGCGTCACTAGGCCCTTTTTAGGGGGGCTTCAGCCCCCCTAAAACTTCTGCCCAGCCCCCCTAAAAAATATTTGATTAATACATTTTTGGTCGCTTCAGTCCCCTTTAAAAAAACTCATTTGAAACGGCGGCAAGCTGCATCAAGTTTCGGCTCCTCCCCTTATCTGGGTCTGCTTGGATTTAGCGCATTTTTCAATCTGCAGGGGCGCTGAGCAGAGCGAACATCAGAGAGTACAAGGTGTGTCGTGAGTGCATTTATTGATAGATTGCTATCTGCATCGGTGCAGTTTTTGTCATAAATGCATTGCCGTTTACATAATGTAATGTTACTGGAGCATTGGGAGCAACACAGGACGGTTCGATTTCTAATCCAATACCAATACGTTTCGCTGCGTTCACCTTCAGCCCTTATCACAGTGTGATAGTTGTTTTTTCTTCCAACAAAAATGAAGCGATTACACCCATGAAAACATACTTTAGAAAACGATCATGATTTATTTTAATTTACTTTTTCAAATTTAAAACATATTATTATGTATTTCAGCATTACATTATGCAGCCATGCACAGAAATGATTAAAGACACACATTGTCTGAAAGTAAGATGGCCCAGAGAGAGAAACATCATGTGGAGTTATTTTGTTTTGAATTAATAAATATAGTTTTGTATTAAGTTATAATGAATCAGGAGGAGTGTATCATGATACATAACATATATTAGAGTAAGAGTATAATTAACTAATAAACTTTTGTCTAATTTCGCCATTTTGAGCTGAAAATAGGCCTATAACGTGTAATTATGTCATTGTGAGGGGACAAGAAACATTAACAAAGCCGTTTTCATAGGCACAAGATTAATAATGCATGTGTACATGTTGAGAATTAATATAATACAATTTGTAGCCTTCAGTAAATTAAAAAAGTTCAGCTTTAGGAGGGGAAGAGACAGGGCAAGATCAGGAGACAGAGAAAAAGACAGAGTGATGGAAATGAGGAGAGAGCAGGTTTTAAATCTATTTCTTATCCTTTTTTGGCCTTCAAACGTCTTGAAATGCACATATCAGAGAAATAAAAATGTTTAACCCCATAACAACTTCAAATTTATGACCTCTTTGATTATAAAGCCCTGTCTACGGCCATATATTAGGCCTAGATCAATAATGAATGTGTACATATTGTGAATGAATTTAATAAACTTAGTTACCTAGCTTTCCTGGTAGCTTTGTCTGAGAAAATGATTCATAAATCAACCTATCAGTTGACCCTATGTTTACTTTCTTCACTGACAGACAAAAATGAAAAGCCTATATCAGTCAAAGCTCAGCTTTAGGAGGGGAAAAGACAGAGCAAGAGAAAAACAAAGAGAAAAAGAGTGTGATGCTGATGAGGAGAGAAAAATAAACAGCTGCCCGCACATGGTTTTAAAGCTATTGTTATCCAATTTTTTTGGCCTTCAAAACATCTTAAAATGCACATATGTAGATCAGAGAAATAAAAATTTTCTCGGGGGAGCATGCTGCCGAACCCCCCTAAATACCTCACATTCGGGACCTCAGTGATTATAAAACCATGCCATATGCATGTTACTGGATGAATGAATGAAACTAGTTAAGAATAATCATAAACTAACTTTTTTTTTTTTTAAATCATACCCTCATTGGGGGCTGAGCCCCCCTAAAATGAAAATCCTAGAATCGCCCCTGAGTGGAGATGAGTGGTACCCGGTGGGGTCTTCTGCTGTTGTAGCCCATCCGCCTCAAGGTTGTGCGTGTTGTGGCTTCACAAATGCTTTGCTGCATACCTCGGTTGTAACGAGTGATTATTTCAGTCAAAGTTGCTCTTCTATCAGCTTGAATAAGTCGGCCCATTCTCCTCTGACCTCTAGCATCAACAAGGCATTTTCGCACACAGGACTGCCGCATACTGGATGTTTTTCCCTTTTCACACCATTCTTTGTAAACCCTAGAAATGGTTGTGCGTGAAAATCCCAGTAACTGAGCAAATTGTGTAAAACCATGCCACGCTCAAAATTGCTTAAATCACCTTTCTTTCCCATTCTGACATTCAGTTTGGAGTTCAGGAGATTGTCTTGACCAGGACTACACCCGTAAATGCATTGAAGCAACTGCCATGTGATTGGTTGATTAGATAATTGCATTAATGAGAAATTGAACAGGTGTTTCTATTAATCCTTTAGGTGAGTGTATTTTGCTAGTGGTACTGTATAGATGGTTCTGTGGGCAAAAGTATAGGTTGAGAAGATAAGACTGGGGTAGGAGAATGCTATATGCTTACACAGTTTGTCAGTATTCTGTATTTTGACTAGACTGGCTCATCAATAAACCCTGAAGCATATCTGACTCCATATGATTCTGGAAGGGCCCAAATAAACTCAACCAAATGACACATGATGCATATCATTTAGTGGGCATCCACATAGTAAGTAAGCTCAGCTTAGTGAGGCTTCCTAGCCTTAGTGGTAGGTAGGGTGGATGGAGACCTAAAACAAAAATTGTCCCAGCCCTTTAATTAAGGATTTATTGAACGTGGATGTAAATGAGGCCATAAAAGCTTTGAAAGTGTTTTAACATTCAGTGGAATGCTCGTGGAATGTCTTCATATTATATCTGGATTTCTTCAGTTTGTATTAACAAGTATTCCGTTTTTATTACATCCCTAAATGTGTGGTGGATGAAAAAAGAATTGTGAGAACTGTTTCAACATTGTTCATAAACTAAACTTATAGCAAAATGCATAGCTAAATTCAAACCCAACAACCAAGTTCATGATAGATAGAGGATAGATAGATAGCAAACCAATAGGCATGCATCATTTAGATATTTTCATTATTTGTAACTGGCTTGATTAATACTATTACCTGTATTGTAGCTTTGAGTCTGCTTAGCTAACTAACTAGCGCATCTAGCTAACTAGCTACATAATAATTATATTTTAAGGTAGTCTACCATTTTATCTATAAAAATATACTATATATATAATGCATAGAGACAAGCATTTAGTATATACAAATGCATAGTATAGATAAAAATTATAAAATATATAATAATCTGAATATAATTTTTTTTTCTAATAAATATATATATATATATATATATATATATATATATATATATATATATATATATATGAACGGCCGATATAGCTATATTAGAGTCCTGCACGGGTTCTGGTACCCAATGGGTGACCCGCAAATTTTGCTCAAACGGATGAAAAATATCCAACTGTGTCGGATACGGGTCGGGTCAGACATGGGGGAAACACGGGTCTAAACACGGGTTTAAAACAATCACGTGCAAACGTAAAAATATATGCATATTTTTAGGAACACATCTACAAAAATATGCCTGTATTTCAAGTTGATAAAATAATTTAAAATCCACATCAGTTTATTTGTGCCCACGCACAAGGAATCTATAACGTTACCTAGGCTACTTTCACTTTTAAAAATTCATCATAACCGCACGCGCGATCCGCTTTCAGTCGTCGAGGTGGATGCTAAGGAGTTGAAGAAAAGAATAGCTAGTGGAGATTGTAAAGTTGTCGACAATACGTCATCAAAAATCAAGTCCAGTGTGTGGGAGAAATTTGGAGTTATCTGAAGAAAATATTGTGAAGGGCTTTGCTGCATGCATTTTCGTGTTGGATAGTCGCAAATGTGGAACTTCATTGCCGAGGAAGCACGCAGATAACTGTGGTAACAAAGCAGTTCTATCGAACAGTATGGGCCCTATCTTGCACCCAGCGCAATTGACTTTGTACACCGATGCATGTATCAATCCTATTTTGCACCCGCGCAAAGCGGACTTTTCCCTCCACGGATGCACGTCGGTTAACTAAGAAATACACTTGCGCTCCCCGGGGCGGTTCAGCGCAAAGAGGAGGCGTGTTCCGGTGCAAACGTTCCCTCATGCTATTTTACAGGTTTAGAAAACAATTGCGCCACTGACCGAAAAAAAACTAGTTTAAAGTCAGTGGCGCGTTGCGCATGTTATTCATATGCTCACATCCGCTTTAGAACAAGCGCGCCTGCTCTTAAAGGGAATGTGAGATGTCGCTCTGATTGGTTTATTTCACGTTACGCCCAAACCACACCTATGAATAATGAAGCTACTTCAGACCAACCCCTATTAGATTTGCGCCAGGCGCAAGAGTCATTTATCCCGCCGGGAAAATAGCAACAGCGCCAAGACCCGCCCACAAAGTTACTTGCACTTTGCGCTTTAAAACTTGCGTTTCAGATCGTTAAAATAGGGCCCAGTATGTGTGGTGTGCAGGGCGTGTTTGAACCCAAAATTGTCCGATGTAGGCTAGACGAAATTGCGTCTGTTCAGTTGGTGAAATGTTACAAGGCTACTCCGTTTTGTGTTAACGTTTGCCATGTTCTTTGCCATGTACAAAATCGGACCCGTGCAGAACTATGAGCTAAATATATATATATATATATATATATACACATACATACATACATACAAATATATTAAATATTATTTAAATAAATAATCTGAAAATGAATTAAATAAATCTCAATTAAACTTCGTCACGCGTTCATGCAGGCTACAAATGCACACTTCAGAACACCTGACAGCTGGATTTGATTAAATTTGCAAGGTTTGTGAAATTAAATGTTTATTAGATATTCAAAGATTTGTTTAAATGATATGCGCATTTGCTGAATGTTGACGGTAAATGAGAAAGTAGGCTATTAGTGTTTGCCTTTGTTACTAATAATATAAAAGCAAACGCTGTAATACTTTTCCACATACCGTTCACTTTCTTTGTTTAACAGTTCTATCTGATAACATATTAGATATGATTTCAGTGTTAAACAGAGACCGTAAACTAATAAACACGGAGAATGTGAGTACTCTATGCTCAGCACTATCAAAATAAAAGTCCCGCTATTACGAGGACATAAAAGATCGCAATCTCTACGATTCGCTTGAAAAGTAGATCGTGGGCGTCTTCAAGATCAATCACCCCCATGGCTACATAACTGGTTCAGTGCATGTGGTTAGCTACTCATTTAGCATGTTAGCCAGCTTGTATATTAGATAACAAGAGCCTGCTACTTTTAGCTAAAGAGCTAGCAAGAGTCTCCTAATGTGAACTAGCTTGTAACAGCATTCATCCACACATCACGTTGTAAATGATACTTTTCAATCTTTAGAACCAACCACTGGCTAGTTAGCTAGCCATTTCGATTTCCCAACTGAATTTTTCTTAAGTGAAATGTTACAACAAGATGTCACTTCCGGTGTGTGTAAACCTTTAGCGCAGTACCTCACACTTCCCATAGTTGGCGTATCAGCGAGTGAGCAAAAGTGTGATACACACAGATGATTTAAAAAAATTGTGACAATTCTGGCCTAAGGAGATTTTTGCAGCAGGGGTATATTTGAGGCTGTAGAACATTGTGGTATGCTCAGAAAAATGAGGACATCGATTTTCGTCCTGACTTCTACACATGTCCTGACTTTGTTGGTGTGTATTCATACTTTTGTCCTGATATGTCACAAATACAAACACACACACACACACACGTTGGGTTTTCAGGTTTTATGGGGACTTTCCATAGAAATAATGATTTTTATTTTATTTATTAGTTTATTTAATAGGGACCATGCATATTCATGTACATTGTTGTATAAAAATACACCATGTAAATATGCCAGAATTAGTAAAAAGATACTATTTTTCATCTGCAGTCCCTAAGCCAGTAACATAAAAACTAACAAAAAAAAAATAACCAACAATCATACAACATTCATTCACTATGACAACAATACACATAAATAGAAATATACATCAACAATACAAACAAACAAGACAAAAATTCATAATAACAATGACATTATACATTCACCACTACACTACATTAACAGGGAAAATGTATGACTAATAGTGACCAATATTAATGACTAATGTTACAGTTAAAGGTGAGTACATGTCTGATTATCTAAGAGCCACTGTTTTAATTGAGTTTTAAAGGAGGTGAATGAAGGACACTCACGTATCACAAGGGGCAAGCTATTCCAAAATTTACCACCTATTATTGATAATACATTTTGTCCAAAGGTGGTACGTCTAAATGGTATCATACAGTCCCCTTTTATAGAGGCCCGTGTACTACCTCCGCTTGCAAGCCTTTGAAAAAAGGCATGCAGTGGAGGTGGAGCAAGATTATTTAACACCTTATAAACTAGACAAATGTACTTGAAACGTTTGAAATTGTCAAAACTTAAAAATTTATGTTTCTCTAAAATATTGCAATGGTGAAATGACAAAGCCTTTTTATCAAAAGTTTTAATGGCTTTCTTGAATAGAGATTCAATAGTTTTAAGACTCGATATGCTAGTTAATGACCAATTTATGAAACAATACTCGATATGTGAAAAAATCATAGTATATAAGAACAACTTGGCTGCTTTGGTGTTAAGAAATGGCCTGACTTGTTTAAAATTCTGCAAACTAAATTTAACTTTATTTGCCACCTTTTTTACATGATATTTGAATGTTAAGGTTGAGTCATATATTACTCCTAAATACTTAAATTCATTGACAACATCAAGCTCCTGTCCTCTAAAAAACACATTAGAATGTGACACCTTCATACATTTTTTGGTGAACACCATACAGACTGTTTTTTTGGTGTTTAAGTAAAGACACGACCTAGTGAGCCAGTCATCAATGTGAGCCATTGCTGATGTAAGTGTGGATGCTATCTCTAAGTAGTTCTTATCATGTGTAAAGATTACAGCATCATCTGCATACATCTGGACATCAACATTTTTACATGCCTCTGGCAGGTCATTAATATAAAGTGTGAACAAGATCGGACCAAGTATAGAGCCTTGGGGGACCCCTACTGGACATTCACTAAATGGAGACTTTGAGTCATTAATACAAACACATTGCTTTC
Source organism: Rutilus rutilus (assembly GCA_021464565.1). Taxonomy (NCBI): domain Eukaryota; kingdom Metazoa; phylum Chordata; class Actinopteri; order Cypriniformes; family Leuciscidae; genus Rutilus; species Rutilus rutilus. The sequence continues at coordinate 43,514,800 of JAJAQA010000008.1, forward strand.
TACAGGACAAGTATGATTTTATCCAGTTGAGAGCTTGCTCAGAAAAATTAAAATATGCCAATTTAGATAAAAGAACTTCGTGATTTACAGTATCAAAAGCTCGCTTTAGGTCTAGGAAGACAGCACCAACATAAGAACTCCTATCTAGGTAGCCTTTAACCTTTTCCAAAAACAAACAATTAGCTGTTTCTGTTGAGTGATGGGCCCTGAATCCAAATTGCATAGGGTGGAGTGAATTATTGCTTTTATTGAGATGTTGAATCAGTAATTTAGCCACCCATTTTTCAAGGATTTTAGAAACAACAGGTAGAATACTGATTGGCCGATAATTGTCCATATCCGATCTTTCCCCTGATTTAAAAATGGGTGTGACCAGGGCCATCTTCCATGCTGATGGCACGATAGATTGACTTAAAGACTGATTAATCAGATAACATTATATCCTGGCATAACAATAAGTGCCTCCGGAGATGAACTAGTTAACCAGGTCTCTGACAGTCCAAGAAAATCAATATTAGAATTTACAAGCAGGTCTTCCAGTTGTTCACGTTTGTTTGCCATACTCCTAATATTTAAATGTCCACCAAACAGACCTTTAACTTTACATCGAGGATCCCACACAGTTCGAGCCTGATTAAGCGTTTGGAAAAACTTTGTGGTGCGATGTTTTTTCATCACGGGATTCCTAGATCTAGTTGAAGGCATAATCAATGTTAAACCTACATCACGATCCGGAATGTTTCGGGACTCACCACTGGAGATGTTAATATTCCGCTCTTGAAACGAGATGGCCTCCTTCACATTGCCGCTGAAGTTTGTCGAGCCAGTGGCCAACGCCACATCAGAAGACCCCATCACAGCCCGCAGCCCTTGGCCGGTTGCCATCGACGGCGCCATCCGAGCGAATCCCGCTAAACAGCCGTCAGCAAAGGCACCCAACTGCGCGACCGGTATAAACAAACACGGCAGCACAGGTGGCGAGTAGAAACAGCAGGCCATTGATCGAATAGCAAACAGGGACTGCCCTGGTAACGCCAGAGGAGTGTAGGGCAGTGGTAGTCCGGGCCTTGCATTGGCTACAAGAAGATTGTTGAGGAGAGTTGTAAACAGGGCGCATTGGAAGACGCCGATTTGTGTTACCGCTGTCTGTTGCGGTCCAGGATTTCGCTCAACATCACCAGCAAGAAGTAACAATACGGTGAGTTGAACGAGCCCATGGCGTGGATTAGATAGCATTTCACGCGATGTAGAAGACACCTTTGGCTTTGAATATCCATTGATGTTAATTTTGGAGTACAACAGGTGCTGGCTGCTGCTAACACAGGTGTTTTCTTTATTAAAGCAATGTTGCACAGACAGCAACAATAGCGCCACAATATATGGAACTATGATCCAATGATGTAATGAAAATTTGGGCTTAGATGGTTTAGACAAACAGCGCAAACAACACACTGCACCTGCCAAGCTACATGCGTGCACGTCCGAGTCCGCCATCCTGCCCTAGATGGGTCACTGGGCCATTTTATACAGTACAAACTGTATATTCAATCCCCTAATCCTACCTGATGTATTTTAACAACATGAACTAATGAGTATTTGTATACATTTCATATTGAAATGTATTCACAGTGAATCTGACTGCAGTAGATGTGAAAGATATGAATAAAAATTAAGTTAATTCGGCCAGCGCTCATACCTGTATTTATTTCCTGTTAAGTCCATAGTAGTCGATTGTCGAGTTCACGCGCGTGATCATAGGTAACTAAGCAACAATGGAGAACTCGACAATCGACTACTGTGGGCTTCGACCGAAAACAGGAAATAAAATAAATACAGGTATGAGCGCTGGCCGAATTAACTTAATTTTTATTCATATCTTTCACATCTACTGCAGTCAAATTCACCGTGTTCACTCTGAAGGAATCACTCACATTGGCTGTGCACTTGTAATGACACATCAAGGATGTTAAGAGGCTAAAAGCAGGTTTAAAACTTGCCCCATTTAAGTCAACAGGGTGCAAATTTTAAAAAGAGGATAGCACGGTGTAGGCAACACCGATTTTTGTCGTTGTTTTCTGTACTGACAGCACTATAAATTTACAAAAAAATTAGCTCAATGTTAAAATTGACCGGAGTTCTCCTTTAAGTGTCATGTTTACCTCTGGATATAGGCTTAATGTGTGTCATTGTTCTCTACAGGTTGTGGGATTGTGGTGTCACAGATGAAGGTTGTGCTACTCTGGCGTCAGCTCTGAGATCAAACCCCTCACACCTGAGAGATCTGGATCTGTCTAGGAATAAACTAGGAGACTCAGGAGTGAAGCTGTTATCCGCTGTACTGGCGAATCCTCACTGTAACCTGGAGACACTGGGGTAAGATCATCTCTACTATAAAGACCCGGAGTGAATAAGGATTAATATGTAGATAGTGTATACAATAGTGGTGTCAACAATAATCGATTCGGCGATGCATCGCAATGCGGGGCATGCACGATTCAGCATCGATGCGGCAAAGTGCCATAATCGATTATGTCACTGTTTTAGGGGTGTAACGGTACGCGTATTCGTACTAAACCGTTCGGTACAAGGCACGCATTTTCAAACCGAACGGTTATTTCAAATGTAAGCGCGTCGCGAGCGCGCTCATAATCTAGACGCTGGCGCGACCACAACATCAAATGGCAAACGCAATGTAAGCGGAACGAAACTGAGCTACTCGTCGTGACGGACTGTTTATCAGTTTGGACCAACGCAGCGCGAGCCGATCTTATAATTTATCCCCATAATACAACGCTAAGAGATCCAGTAAAGAAAGCATTTGAACTCGCCACTAAAGTAATAACATCGCTGCGAGATCTAGTTAGAAACATTCACATTTCTCCGTTATTAACGGATCAAACAGCGCTGACGTGGAAACCAGGAAGAAACATTGTGGCATGAATGAACTATCCAGTGTCCACAGATCTGCAATATTCACCATGGATTTACTGTAGTAACACTAACTGCAACTAGGGTGACCACCCGTCCCGCGTAGCGCGTGCGCGCACAGCGTTTGAAGCCCAATTCACGCGTCACGCAAATTGAGACCGTGTCACGCATAATCTATGCTTGCTCAAAAAAAAGTTGGTCGCTCTATATACTCGAGCCCCAAGCAGACAAACGAACATTACTTGACATTTCAGCACGCTATTGTTGCCACACAAACCCCTCAGTTGAACTGCTGACTAGGTTGTTGTCAACTTTTTCGTTGTTGTCATGACAGCGCACGCACGCGCATACCAGACACACTGGGAAGGAACTTTTAGATGCGCGCTTTCCAATTCGAAAAATTAGAGAAAGAGACTGTCTGAGAGGCAACGCCATCATCAATTAAAAAGAGAAGGTGTGAGTACAAGAAACAAGAATGGGGAAATGAATATTTGTGGAGGTGTTGAGGGGGATACCGAGAGGGCTTTTTGTGACCTTTGCAAAACGTCCTTCTCAATCGGACATGGAGGGAGGGGAATACGAGGTCAATCGTATTTTTTTTTAAAATACTTTTTTTTTTATTGTTCCTGTGGTGTTGAGCAACTACAATTCCTGTTAATCCTTTACATTTATATTATAATTTATTGATTTATTTAAAGTAAATAAATTGTAATGAAAAATAAATAAAATTAAATAGTAAATCTTAAGTGGAAGTACATCTGTCAATTCATTGAATGTTCAAAATATTATGAGTCTTTATTTAGAAAAAAAAACACACATTGGTTGGCCTATTCATGAGCATACATCAAAAATTACACGTTTAGGAGAATAGGGCATTATTAATACTATGCAAGGTGGTAGGCTATGTGCTAGAAATGGGTAAACCACTATCAGTGTGTCTGCCAGTGGGGCACCGCCGCGCCAGGCAGTGTCCCACATTGTCCCTCAGAAACATACCCATTGTCCCCCCTTGGGCTTATTAGCAGGTGGTCACCCTAACTGCAACTTTGGAAGTTTGGCAGGAATAGTAGGCTAAAATGCTTTCAAGTAACGTTATGTCGGATTTATTTCGACATTATGAATAACATTGCTGCCCTCAAATGATAATCTGAACTAAAATAAACATTTGTTTATAAGCACAAAATATTACATTTAATTTTTTCCAAGGAGCTGTTTTGTTTTATATGCTCCTAAGAAGAGTCAATTATAGCTCCATCATTGCTCAAAGAAAAAAAAAAGTCATACTTTATGATGTTAGTTCTAATAAAAAAAGAATAAAAAAAAAAAATCAAGGAAATTTCTCTGGCATTTCTTTCTTTTTGCTGTATCGAAAACGTACCGAACCGTGACACAAGTGTATCGTATTGAACCGAACCATGAATTTTGTGAACCGTTACAGCCTACACTGTTTATTTTCTGGCCTTGAGTTGGACAATAAAGTTGAAATTTAATTTCAAATGGTTCTCAAGCAGAGAGAAGAGAAGCATTTCTCATTCAAAGCACTGAAAGTAGTGATTTATGCTTTCTTTTTCAGGTTTGAAAATGCCATATCCAATACCCTGTACCATTCAATTTTATTTTATTTAATGACATTTATGTCAAAGATACAGGAGAGTGATAATACACACATAGCAGCCAATAAAATCTGTTGTTCAATATCTGACTGCTTGTATTGCCTCATGACTGATGAAAATTTTGCCTTGTTGTGTGCAGTAGAATTTTGATGCATCGCAATGCATCGTAGAATCGAATTTAATCGAATCGTTACCTGGTGAATCGTAATCGAATCGAATCGTGAGGGCAGTGCCAATGCACACCCCTAGTATACAATATATCTTTGGCGTAAGCCCCATCCGGTGGTTCAGCGACAGATCCCTGCTTGAGCTGTCAGATCCTGCCGGCGGTAGAAGGCAGCGGTGAGGAGTCTCCCTGAAGAGGAACATTTACATCTTACTATATTATTATCTCCCAAAAGAAAAGAAAACTAACAGTTAAATAAACCGGTCGAACTACAAACTAGACAACAGATGCAGGATACCGGCAGCGGTCCTGCAGTGAGGACCGAAAAAATTATAACCGCATTTTATAGTTGACTGTTTCTATAAAATTAAGTTTTATTGCTTTGCTTTGAATGTATGTGCGGGCGTTTCAAATCTTGCGAGAGAAAGAGCGCCACATCTAGCAAATCACAGTATCACACAGCAGATGCACGTCACTTTCAGTTCAAGACAGTGCTCCAAAACCGCTAAATCTAAACCAAACAGGCAAAAGTTCACCTCAAGAATGAACAAAGTGGTGTCAATGAGTTTGAAGTTCAGTGTTTGAAAAAACAGAACAAACGAAAGAGAAAGTGCAATATAGCTCTCTATATGACGCATTTCCCAACTTCATTCAAGCCACTTACAACTGCTGTTTCTGTTTCTGTTTGTGAGTTTTTTTATTTTCTCCCAGTCCTAACACACACAATTTCCTTAAAATGTTTACAAATACATTAAACGCACATACTCACACACACTCTCTCTCTCACACACACATGCTGGGTTTTCAGGTTTTATGGGGACTTTCCATAGAAATAATGATTTTTGTACTTTACAAACTGTAAATTCAATCCCTAATCCTAACTGATGTATTTTAACAACTTGAACTAATGAGTATTTTTAAATATTTCATATTGACAGCATTATGTTATTTATTTTTTGTGTCATGTTTATAGTTTATTTATATCAGGACAATGTGCAGTTACACTAAAAAGATGGCTGCACCAGATTTAGCACCATGCTAATTTCCATCTGTAGTCCTACACAATTAAAATTACATAACAGAGTTAAAATTACATAACAAAGGCAATTAACATATAAAAATTATATAACAAAAGACGGTTAATACAATATAAAAAGGCAGTTTACAAAGAAGGTTCAATATACAAATATAAAGTGCAAATTACTAATTTGGCTATATAGGTAATATAGGCTTAATGTGTGTCATTGTTCTCTACAGGTTGTGGGATTGTGGTGTCACAGATGAAGGTTGTGCTGCTCTGGCTTCAGCTCTGAGATCAAACCCCTCACACCTGAGAGAACTGGGTCTGTCTGAGAATAAACTAGGAGACTCAGGAGTGAAGCTGTTCTCTGCTGGACTGGAGAATCCTCACTGTAAACTGGAGAAACTGTGGTAAGATCATCTCTACTATAAAGACCCGGAGTGAATAGTGATTAATATGTAGATAGTGTATACAATATATCTTTGGTGTAAGTCCCATCCGGTCGTTCAGCGACAGATTCCTGCTTGAACCTTTAGACCCTGCCGGCGGTGGAAGGCAGCGGTGAGGAGTCTCCCTGAAGAGGAACATTTCTTCATATATTATTATCCCCCAAAGAAAGTAAAACTAACAGTTAAATAAACCGGACGAACTACAAACCAGACAACAGATGCAGGATACAGTGAAGAGGGTTTTTAAAGCACAAATGTTTGGTGTTAATCAACTTGCCTTGTAATGCTTGTGCAAACAGACCCTTGCAAAAGCGTGAGCATTTCCTCAAAATGTGTGTGTGCAGCTGAAAAGAGGGAAGTGGTGTGTGTTTCACCTGAACCAGGACTGTCACCATATCAGATTTATCACTATATGATTATCATGGCCAAAATAGGTAACACTTTACTTGAAGGGGTGTGCATAAGAATGACATGACACCGTCATAATCATGACATGACACATGTCATGAATATGAAGGAGGTTTTATGCATTTTATGACAACTGTCATTAAGTGTAATTCGCTCAATTATGACATTTTTAATGCAAATATGACATTGTGTGAGATGTCTTTGTTATGGCAACTTGACATTACTAAGACAACACAACCTGTCATAAATATGTCATAAACATGACATAGCAGATTAATTATCAAACTTAAGAAACCACTTAGCTTTATGGGTTAACATTTCATTAAACTGTCATGTGGTTGGTTTTGACATTGGCTGTCATGAAGCCATTATAACATTTTAATGACAAATTTAATTTGTACCACTGTAGTTGAGGTCAAGAAAAACATTCATGACACAGTTATAATGGCTTCATGACAGCCAATGTCAAAACCAACCACCTGACAGTTTAATGAAATGTTAACCCATAAAGCTGTGTTTTTTTTAAGTGTGATAATTAATCTGCTATGTCATGTTTATGACATATTTATGACAATTTATGTTGTCTTGGTAATGTCAAGTTGTCATGACAAAGACACTGACAGGTTATGATGTATTGGTTTATGTCAAGTTGTCATAACAAAGACATCTCAAACAATGTCATATTTGCATTAAAAATGTCATAATTGAGCGAATGACACTTAATGACAGTTGTCATAAACATGCATAAGACCTTCATATTTATGACATCTGCCATGTCATGATTATGAAGGTGTCATGTCAGTCTTATGCACACCCCTTCAAGTAAAGTGTTACCCACTTATACAGACTGTACATTATGTATAAGATGAGTCATATTTACAAAAACAATTCATCACATCTTTTTGAGTTTTATTTCAGAAACATGATACACTTCTACATTCTCTTGAATATATAATACAGTAACAAATATTTTTTGTCGCTTGTCGTCACCTAGTGGCAAAATATTGTAATCGATAAATGCGTTATCTTAAGTGCAAAGTTTTTTATCAAAAGCTGATTTACTCAACACAGATTTGAATGTTGCGATATGATTTTGTCAAAGGTTTAATAGACAGACGAATTGGAAGATCACTGTACAAACTATATATTCAATCCCCTAATCCTAATTAATGTATTTTAACAATGTAAACTAATGAGTACTTGTATATATTTTATATTGACATTATTATGTCATCATTATTTATTTTTTAAGTGTTATGTTTATCTCTGGATATAGGCTTAATGTGTGTCATTGTTCTCTACAGTTTGAGGGATTGTGGTGTCACAGATGAAGGTTGTGCTGCTCTGGCTTCAGCTCTGAGATCAAACCCCTCACACCTGAGAAAACTGGATCTGTCATATAATAAACTAGGAGACTCAGGAGTGAAGCTGCTGAAGGATCTGGAGGAAGATCCACATTATAAACTGGAGACACTATTGTAAGAATAGTTCTTTATGATTTCCAAATGGTTGATTTACTCACTAGAAATAAAAGGAAACTGTACCAGGTTCAGTAACCCCACGTGTGTGTGTGTGTGTGTGTGTGTGTGTGTGTGTGTGTGTGTGTGTGTGTGTGTGTGTGTGTGAATATTTTGTTTAAGATTCTTAAATTGAGCTTCATTTTTGCAGGTCTCTGAACTTTAAACTGTTTAATATGAGTTTAATTCTGCTCATAGTGTTGTGACTGATTGAGAAAATAATATTAATATTATATTTTATGGAAGTAAAATAATGCCAAATGTTTTTGAAACAAAAAGCCTATTGAATTGCACTACTTAAAAATAGGCATTGCATTAACCAGCGGCGGTTTCTTCATTAGGGCGATCGGGCGACGCACCACCAAAGTGTGAAAGGGACTTTTTCAATCACAATCTCATTCAACCACAGAGTTACGCTAGCAGTCACTCACTGTTGTTCTGCCTCTGGATATAGTCCAATCAGCGCCAAGTCACGTTCTGTGGAGTACCGCCTCTTTTTGGGCGATTTCACTATGGCCGAAAATCGCCCAGAGTGTTTCCATAGACTTACATTCAAAGATTTTTTTTTTCGAACTGCAGGCACTGCAATGCATTCTCTGGGTTCCGGGAGGGCTCTCACTAACGTGCTTTCGTCATCACACGTAAACTTCACTTCACGATTGGTGGAAATAAATATACCTCTAATAATATTTAGCCATAAGCTGAAGTGACATCCAATAATTTCCTCAGTGCATAACTTACATTTCTCTGACATATTCTCCATCTGTAAATGTTAGAAAGTAAATATTTCCAGTTTGCTGTCATGAGTGGACGAGCTTCTGCAAGCTAAACTTCCGTGAACGAGCGCCGCCGCGTGCATGCGAACCAAACAGACGGAGCGCAATAGAATAGGAGCGCAATTATTCTGACTAAAATATACATCACTAAATTATAAATATATATGTAGCTAAAATATTTGTTGTTGAATATTTGTTGTTGTTGGTGAACATACATGTGCTAGAGAATTTCAAACGTACATGTGTATTTTTATGATATTAGCTTTGTTTTTATTTTATTTGTTTTTTATTTTAAGTTTAGTAAATTTAACTACTTCTTTAAAAAGCATTATTATGTTTTTAGATTGTAATGTTGCAATGTTAGAATGTAATGTGATTTGACCCCTTTTTTGGATAGACTGCAGATAGACAGCAAGGTTACACTATGTTTTTATAACCTTCAATATGAACAATGTTTGTAGGACAATATTGATCAGGATATTAAATTTTTTTTTTTTTTTTTTTTTCAAATAGAAAAATAATAATTAAATACTCAGATTATACCATACATCGCCATATAGGCCTAGCCCAAAAATTCTGATTTATTTGGCAATTGGCTATTTCCCAACCACTGGCTGAAGTTTTAGCTAAACTTTAGGCTTAATGATAGCTACATTATCACTGTTAAATTGTTATTTAACAATTAGCCTACATTCATTCCTGGATTAATAATTCAGTTTGTTGCGCCCCCCCAAATTTTTTTAGCACCAGCCGCCACTGGCATTAACCATGCTTCCATTTTCATGCATTGTATTTTTTAGGGCTGAAATTCAGCATGTTGAATATTTAAGATGTGAATATTTAAATTCAAAACATTTCAAACACATTTTCATTATTACAAATGAAATCTATATTCACCTTTCATATTTCCAAAATATTCAAACTGTTTAAAAATACATGCTTACAACTACTAATGCAATACCAAGTCGTGCAATTCAACAGGCTTTTTTGTTTCAAAAACATTTGGCATTATTTTACTTCCATAATTTTTCAGCTTTTCCCCTTTAACTGTCTCTATGTGTGTGATAATCTGAGATTTGGGTTGTTTGTTATTAACTGATATTAAATGTGTAGTGAGTGTAATGATCATTTCTGCTGGTTCTGTATCAGCTGTCCGTTGTGTGAAAGTGACCTTTCATGTGCTTTTGATTCTGTAAAGTGACTTTGAGCATCAGATAGAAGCTCTATTATCATGTTTGAGGATGAATTAATATAGATTATCTAGTTAGTTTTCTTATGAAAAGATGTGACAGATGTAATATCTCATACTGCATATGTGACTGTGTTTTATTTTAGGATTGGCAGTCAGAAGACAGACTGATCTTCTGATGATCATCTGATGGTGAATAAGGATCCACTACAGAGACTCAAGCCTGGTTTATACTCGACGCGTCCGCACGAGTGCTAAGGTGCGCGCGGCAAAAATGACGTCATTGCGGTGTGGGCGGTCGTGCGCGTTGGGTTCGCAAGACCCAATTTCGCCTGGCGGTGTGCGCGACATTTTTTGTAACAACGCGCGCGGCGCCGCATCCGAAGATGAACGACTTCGAGCCGAATCTGGCCGAGCTCGAACTTCTCACCACACCAGCACCCAGTTTGCACGTCTAAATGAGTTGCTTACATTTAAAAAATGAGCATACAATAGCATAAAAAGTATTTTTAATGAACATAAAAGTCCATGTTTAATAAAAATGTTAATGAAACAATGAAATGTTTAGTGAAATTAGAAAATATGTAAGAGATCGTTAATTTATTTATATTGTACACATTCTCATATCCATATATTTTGTTTTATTGTCACGAGTAATAATCTCAGGGTTTACTGGGTTTTACACGATTCTTTTTTTAGTGTGGTAACAGTGGTGTCTACTAAAATAAACATTGTCACGTATAGCTTTCTTCTTCTCACTGCTGATTCCTGATGGTTTAGAGGACAATTACTCGAGTCGCCCCCTGTCGTTTCAAAGAATAGTACAACGGCGAGCGCGTCAAGTATAAACGCCTCGTCCGTTTGGGGAGGTGCGCGCGCAGTCTGCGGAGACTCGCGCTGCGGAGCCAGGCGAAAGTATAAACAAGGCTTCACAGTCAACAGAATCAACAGAGACTGAAGATACAGTGACTTCACTGTTATAAATTAAGACTTCATTTAGATTTCAACGATCCTCTGACAGACCTGATGAGGCGGCAGTGAAACACCTTTTATTTCACAGCAAATTACAATCTACGATTACAGATGGCAGACAGTGTGTGTGGCGTCATGTGGGTGAGCGGTTTGCTGATGTCAACGTTGTGGATCGAGTGGCCCATGGTGGCGGTGGGGTTATGGTATGGTTAGTTATGGTTATGGCAAAGGAGAAGTGCTCATTAACACAGATTTAGACAGATTTGTGAACAATATTTGAGAGAAAAGCCTTTTGTGTACATAGAAAAAGTCTTAGATCTTTGAGTTCCCTTTCGAACGGTCACTTCGTATTGCGTAGCTATACGCAGTGGGGAAACTCCTTTTCCTCGATTTACTGAAGCTTTTATTTAAAACGCATTTGCAGCTGCACAGCTAGCACATTGAGCGTGGCTCGCTCATAGGCTGTGCTGCAGCAACTGCTTAAACCAATGGCGCGGGCGCCTCAGACAGGCCACCAATGAACAACATTGTACGTCAGAGCTCCCAAAGGGGGCGTGGCCTTAGTCTATATCAGAGCCCCGCATTCGCCATTATAGCAGATTTCACTCCTTCAGCGACAACTGCATGTCTCTGACTGTTTTACTGAGCTTCGCCGTTTGAACAAGCCCTTCAGCCTGAGCGAGCATCTATTCAGCGGACTACGCCCTTTCTGCCGTTTTCCCCTGACGCCGTCTCACCTGTGGCTATCCGGCGACGACGACGATACATATCCTTTTACTAGCAATTAATGTTTCTAATATGCCTGGTTCATCTTGTGCCACGTGCGGAGGTAAGCTGCACGAGGCCGATGGACACGCGAGCTGCATTTCTTGCCTGGGAGTTCTCCACGCAAAATGCACTCTCTGCCGGCGGATGTGTGCCACGTGTGGATGCATCTGCATGAGGCTTATTACATCATGCGCTCGCGGCTAGCTCTCCTTTTGGACGGCAAACCGCCTCTTGCGCTCCCCCCGTTTCTTCCCTCGTCGAGCCTCGACGGAAGAAGCGCGTGGGTAGATGTTCGAGCGGCTAGCTCTCTTTACGACACAAGAGAGCTACCCCGCCCTCGGTTTGGCACGTCACACAGAAGCGCGTTTTCTCTGAAAATGCTCTCATGCGCTTGCCCGCTTCCTTCCCTCATTGAGCAGCGACGGAAGAAGCGCGCGGTCAGATGTGCGGATCGGCTTATTACGTCATGCGCTCGCGGCTAGCTCTCCTTTGGGACGGCAAACCGCCTCTCGCGCTCCCCCCGTTTCTTCCCTCGTCGAGCCTCGACGGAAGAAGCGCGTGGGTAGATGTTTCGAGCGGCTAGCTCTCTTTACGACACAAGAGAGCTACCCCGCCCTCTGTTTTGCATGTCACACAGAAGCGCGTTTTCTCTGAAAATGCTCTCTCGTGCAGCAGCAACGCAAGAAGCGCGCGGTCAGATGTGCACGCGGCTATCTCTCTTTACGACACGAGAGCTACCGCTCCCTTACATTCTGTTCATCACGCAGAACCTTCTCCGTGATTCAGACACAACAGCGCGTTTTCATGCCTGGAATCAACCACGCTGAAACCGTTCTCTCTCACTGCAAGAACAAGCTGCCATTCTAAGCATTATAAGAGTTTTTCTCTGTCAATCCCCCTCTGTCAGTGGTGGATTCTGAGACTCTCACCTCTCGGCTGGACTAAATCTTTTCACCAAAGCGAACGAGTTCACGTCGGCTCCGCCCCCGCGTGACTCACCCTCGTTGGCAACGTCCGGGAAAGGGGTTGATCGGGCTCAACGTTGACCCCGCCCCCATCTAAACCCAGTAGGAGTGCAATTGGAAGAAGAATGGCCAGCTAGTCATGTTGAATCACGATTCTAACAAAGCTATAACTGCAGTCTAGGGGCCCGGTAAACCGTGCACTGCTGCAAACTATCGCTGTTCTCACAGCAGCTCAAACAGAGTGAGAAATAAATGTTCCCCCACAGCCCCCGCTCACAGGTAGCTGGGAACGTTCTCAAATCAGTCATTAGGCCCGTTACAAGCGTGCCACTCATGCCGCACACTATCACTGCAGTCAGCGCGCCCGCTATGAAGCGTGCGCCGCCACAGATAGTCACTGCTCAAAATCCCATGACACTTCTCACAGCTCCCTGTCTAATTCAGGTGGCTGGAGATTTTATTATTGTCAACAGGCCCACTGCACTGTGTGCGCCTCTACAAACAAACGCCTTTCACGGCGACCCACGTAAAGCACAAAAAGAGTATGTTTCACAATCACAACACACGGGTTCACGGTCCCCCTTCGCTAGGCGGCCCCCTCCCAGTTGTTACACTGACTTTTCCCCAGGCAAAAGCCTGTACAGTCAGTCCAACACTCAGTATGTGCACAAATCACAATGTAAGGGTATCAGGTCCCCTTGTGTTAGGCGGCCCATCCCAAACTGTGTATCAAACCCTAGCCACACGGGTGCAGGCCTGGCAAGCCATCCCCGGTGTGTCGAGTTGGGTCATAAACATTATAAAGCGAGGTTACTCGCTCCAATTCGCTCGCAGACCCCCAAAATTTCAGGCGGTAGTCGAGTCTTCAGTGAGAAGCAGCGTGGGTCACGTGCTTCGCGCCGAAGTACAGAATTTGTTAGCAAAAGGGGCGATAGAATTAATCCCTCCAGCGCAAACTTATTCAGGGTTTTACAGCCGTTATTTTCTAATTCCGAAAAAAGACGGCGGTCTCAGACCCATACTAGATTTGAGACATTTGAACAAAGCTCTCATGAGACGGCCGTTCAAAATGTTGACTATCAAACACATCCTAGCGCAAATTCGCCCGGGAGACTGGTTTGTAACAATGGATCTGAAAGACGCGTACTTTCATATTCAGATAAACCCTCGTCACAGGCCATTTTTGAGATTCGCCTTCGAGGGTCAAGCCTATCAGTACACGGTCCTGCCCTTCGGCCTGTCCCTGGCACCCCGTACATTCACAAAGTGTATGGAGGCAGCGCTCTCTCCCCTGAGACATCAGGGAGTGCGCGTGCTGAATTATCTCGACGACTGGCTGGTGCTAGCACAGTCGAGAGCAGAGCTGGTAGCTCACAGAGATTTGATTCTCGGCCATTTGAAATGCCTGGGTCTCACAATCAATGTTGCCAAAAGCAAACTGACACCCAGCCAGACTGTAGTTTTTCTGGGCACAGTTTTAGACTCAGTGGAGATGACAGCGCGGCTCACACGAGAGCGCGCGCTCGCAGTGCAGACGCTAGCAGCCTCGTTCAGTGCGCGAGAGCGCGCGCCCCTGAAAAAATTTCAGAAACTTCTCGGCCTCATGGCAGCAGCATCGCCAGTACTCTGTATGGGATTACTGTGCATGCGCCCGCTGCAACACTGGCTGAAACGCCGTGTGCCAACCTATGCATGGCAGTCCGGCAGCCTGCGCATCATGGTGAATCACGGTTGTATAAGAGCCCTGATTCCCTGGCGAGCTCAGGACTGGTACATCAAGGGTGTGACCATGGGAGTAGTTTCCAGAAGGAAAGTAGTGTTTACAGATGCATCCAACCTAGGTTGGGGTGCTCTGCACGAGGGCAAGCCTGTCTCCGGCCTCTGGTCGAGCACGGAGCAGAGCTTACACATCAACTGTCTGGAAATGAAAGCGGTTGGTTTAGCCCTGAAAGCATTACTAACAAACCTAAAAGGCCACCATGTCCTGGTCCGCACGGACAACATGTCAGTGGTGGCCTATATAAATCGCCAGGGCGGCATCAGGTCAGGCAGCCTGTATGCCCTAGCGAGAGAACTCCTTATATGGGCACAGAGCAATCTGCGCTCTTTGAGAGCAATGCATATCCCGGGCGTTCAGAATCTGGGCGCGGATATGCTCTCACGGGGCAACACTCCCCCAGGCGAGTGGTCCCTAAACCCTCAGACGGTTCGTCTGATATGGAGTGTGTTCGGAGAGGCCGAAATAGACCTTTTTGCCTCGAGATCCAACACTCATTGCAAGATGTTCTTCTCGAAAAGCAGGGATGCGTTGACCCATCGTTGGCCCAATCGCCCCCTATATGCTTTTCCCCCTGTCTCGATGATTCCACAGGTCATAAAGAGGGTCAGGGAGAGCGGGTGCCCAGTCCTGCTGGTGGCCCCTCTCTGGAGATCCAGACCGTGGTTTCCGGAGCTGATTCAGTTATCAGACACAGTCCCTTGGCCTGTTCCGACGAGGAAAGACCTCCTCTCCCAGGCGAAAGGGACGATATGGCATCCGCGTCCCGATTTATGGGCCCTCCATGTGTGGCCCCTAAACGGGTACCCGGGGACCTTCCAAGGAAGGTCCTAAACACTATCTCCGAAGCCAGGGCCCCGTCTACTAGGCGCCTATATGCTTTGAAATGGTCAGTGTTTTCCAGCTGGTGCTCGAAAAACTGTCTGGACCCAGAGTCATGTGAGGTAGATACAATATTATCCTTCCTGCAGGAGCTGTTGGATGCGGGCCGCTCCCCGTCCACGCTCAAAGTGTATGTGGCAGCTATTGCAGCGCATCATGCCCCGATAGCTGGCCAGTCGATAGGAAGGGATGATTTGGTGGTGCGGTTTTTGAAGGGTGCTAGGAGGATTAACCCCTCCAGACCCCCTTCTGTGCCCCTATGGGACCTCTCCAGGGTCTTAGGGGCCTTAAAGGGCCCACCATTTGAACCGCTACAGTCGGTTGATTTGAAACCTCTCGCGCTAAAGACTGCTCTCCTGCTGGCACTGGCATCTATCAAGCGAGTAGGGGATCTGCAGGCGCTCTCTGTGAGCCCTTCATGTTTGGAGTTTGGCCCAGGTGACTCTAAGGTCGTCCTCAAACCCAGGCATGGTTATGTGCCTAAAGTGCTTTCAACTCCGTTTAAAGCACAGGTCATTACGTTATTAGCCCCCCCCCCTCTGCCGAAGATGGGGAGGTGAATTTTCTGTGTCCTGTCAGGGCACTGAGAATTTATCTGGAGCGTTCTGCGTCTTTCAGGCAGTCAGAACAGCTATTGTCTGCTTTGGTGGCTGATCCAAAGGCGATCCAGTCACCAAGCAAAGGCTGTCTAGATGGATTGTGGATGCTATATCTATGGCTTATACTTCAATGGGTCAGGTTTGCCCCATAGGTATTAAAGCCCATTCGACTAGAGGCATGGCTTCTTCGTGGGCTTGGTCATCTGGTTTTCCTATTCAGGATATTTGTGATGCGGCCGGCTGGTCCTCGCCTTCCACATTTATGAAATTCTATAACATGGAAGTTCCTTCTCTGCATGCGAAGGTGTTTTCAGTATGATGAAGACCCGGCAGTGCCCGGTCTTCTCTACAGTGTACTGTGCATAATCATTCACATATATATATAAAACCCGCTTGCTGGTTAATTTCTAATTTACTAAATAGCCCCGACGGTGTCCGGGTTCATTAGTATATTGGGTTGGTATTGATACTGACATATATATTTTATAAGGCCCGACGGTGTCTGGTCTATATATATAAATATATTTTATATGGTTCGGACTTGTTGAGCTCAGGGGTCCTGAGTTCAGTGGCAACCAGTTACTGTCGGTGCGGCGTTTTGCATGGCGTCCCCACTGCGTATAGCTACGCAATACGAAGTGACCGTTCGAAAGGGAACTACTCGGTTACTATCGTAACCTCAGTTCCCTGAGATAGGGAACGAGTATTGCGTAGCCGGCCGCACTATAGTAACCTGTTGAGTTGTCGCTTCAGTCGTGGAACCTGCTATAATGGCGAATGCGGGGCTCTGATATAGACTAAGGCCACGCCCCCTTTGGGAGCTCTGACGTACAATGTTGTTCATTGGTGGCCTGTCTGAGGCGCCCGCGCCATTGGTTTAAGCAGTTGCTGCAGCACAGCCTATGAGCGAGCCACGCTCAATGTGCTAGCTGTGCAGCTGCAAATGCGTTTTAAATAAAAGCTTCAGTAAATCGAGGAAAAGGAGTTTCCCCACTGCGTATAGCTACGCAATACTCGTTCCCTATCTCAGGGAACTGAGGTTACGATAGTAACCGAGTAGTTCAGCTCATGAAAAACAAAATATAAATAACTATACTTTTCATTTAAATACATTTCTTCAAATACTCCGTTGGTGTCGCAGTGAAAACAATCAAAACACACGTACGTCATTCATGTGATTTTTATTCAGTGCTGTAAAAATAAATATTTCAAACATTTTAAAGACATACTGAGCACCAGCGTATGAACACACACACATACACACACACTCTCACTCACACACACACACACACACACACACACACACACACACACTGTAGCTTTAACAAATCGCTGCTCAATTCAATAACATCCATTATATGTGTTAAAAAAAAAAATCTTTAATATTCATTTAACTGGTCACATCTCACATTCACTTTCACGAAAAAACACAAAATGATTATAATAAAAGTCAAAGGTGACACGTTACAATAAGGTCTCATTAGTTAATGCATTAACAAACAAGCAATATTTTTTTTCACATTTGCATTTAGTAACCATTGCTTATGTTAGTAAATCAAAATGTTCAACAGATTCAACTGTTGATCATAGAAATGTTAATAAATACAGTGGAAGTATTGTTTGCTTCATGTTTACTAATGAAACCTTATTGTAAAGTGTTATCAGGCCACATTACACCAAACAAAAACTGGTTCTTGAAATGTCGAGAATATTAATAATTAAGGATTATTAATTATACAATTAAGGAATTCTGGGTAATATCTGAGGTAGAAGAAGCTGTAGTTCATTAGAAACATTTCTCAGCACGTAATAAAAATATCTTCATGTGATAAAAGTGACAAATACCAATGAAAACAGAGTTTCATCTGCTTGTTAATCTTCATTCATTTGAATCTAAATCACTGATGTGAACAGATTCTGAACGACAAAACCTGTTCCAAACAAATCAAACATCAGAAAACAAACAAAAAAGAGATCAAAGAGTAAATGTCAAAAACATGTCCGGGTCACATGACCAATAAAACACACCATAAGGATAAAATAAATTATATTCTACATAATTAAAATTAGGAACATGGAGATTCTCTGCATCGTGACATTATTTTTTAATGACAATTTAGCACTTTTTACGGCAATTATGAAATGGATTTTTTTATACAAATATATATATATATATGACCCTTTGACCCGGGCATGTTTTTGTGCCGACCTTTGACCCGGGCATGTTTTTATGCCGACCTTTGACCCGGGCATGTTTTTGTGCCGACTTTTGACCCGGGCATGTTTTTGTGCCGACCTTTGACCCGGGCATGTTTTTGTGCCGACCTTTGACCCGGGCATGTTTTTGTGCCGACCTTTGACCCGGGCATGTTTTAGTCCCGACCTTTGACCCGGGCATGTTTTTGTCCCGACCTTTGACCCGGGCATGTTTTTATGCCGACCTTTGACCCAGGCATGTTTTTGTCCCGACCTTTGACCCGGGCATGTTTTCGAGCCATGGTCCAGATTGTTCGGCTAAACCCGCTGGAGTCAGGAGTTAGCGCAGCGAGGTCTGCAGTGAGCGCATGTCCTTCAGCAGACTCAGACTCTCTCTGATCCGCTCGCCGGGTCTCACTCGCACCGACACCGATCCTCCACCAGGACTCTGTTTACCACTGCGCTTCCTCAACCTCTCCATCTGACACACACACACACACACACACCATCATCTCAACATCAAACTTACAACATTTAAGATCTTCAAATAAAAGAACAGTTAAATGTGTAAATGTCAGGGTTAGGGTTAGACTGCTTTGAATTTGTGATAGATGGATAGATCTAGTCAGGTACCTGAGCTTGATGGCGCCTGACTTTAGCGATCTGTTCTCCTTTATTCTCCATTCTCTTCACGAGCGTCTCCATCTCTCGCTCCATGTTCTGTCTCAGTCGATCCGAAGCGCAGGACTGGATCTGTGTGGACAACTCCTGCTGCTCGCTGACACACACACACACACAACATCGTTCATCATCTTCTCATGAGCACAGCCTTCCCCCAGAGCGAGATTAACTACTCTTTTCATACTTTAATGTGTTTTGGAGCTTGACTGATCGTGGTCACCAGCTTTTTAAACTATGAATCAATTGATTCGCAAAGTGATTCACTCTTTCGAAGCGCTGAATGAACTCAAGCTGGAAACATGAAATAAAACAATACAGCAGTGAAGAACGACACAAGAGTGAGTGAAAAATGACAGAAAAAATACTATAATAATATAGTATTTACCAATATTGATATATATATTTTTTTCCTTTTTTTCTGTAATTTTGTTGTATTTTTGTCAGTTTATTAATTATTATAGTATTTATGTTAGTTTTTATTTTTATATTTTCCATTTTCATTTCTGTCATTTTGTTTTATTTTCGTCAGTTTATTAATTATTATAGTACTTATTAGTTTTTATTTTTATATTTTCCATTTTCATTTGTCATTTTGTTTTCTTTTTGTCAGTTTAATTATTACAGTATGTGTTAATATTAACAATTAGTTTTTATTTTTATATTTTCCATTTTAATTTTAACCAATTGATTCACTCTTTCGAAGCGCTGAAAGAACTCGCTTAACACACGCATAGTCAAACCAAACGGAACTTAGTATCTATTAAATGTAATATAGGAATCATTAAATAGCATGAAATATTAATTGTGTTTAATTCATGTTCTTTTAAGCATTTGTCATTTTGTTGTGTTTTTGTCAATTTATTCATTATCATAGTTTTTATTAATATTATGAATTTTTTTATATATTTGATATATTATATAATATATTT
Organism: Rutilus rutilus; assembly: GCA_021464565.1. Taxonomy (NCBI): domain Eukaryota; kingdom Metazoa; phylum Chordata; class Actinopteri; order Cypriniformes; family Leuciscidae; genus Rutilus; species Rutilus rutilus. The sequence goes on from JAJAQA010000008.1 coordinate 43,534,636, forward strand.
GTTTACAACCAAATGTTTTTTTTTATTAGTTTTGTCTAATTTTCTTTCATTTAGAATATTAGACAAATAACTACAGTCTAATTTTTTATTTTAATCTTAGTACTTCCAAGTTAAACTAAACAAAATAAATATTTTCAGTTGACAAAACAATAAGATTTTTATATTTTATTTGATTTCAGTTAACATTTATTTTATTTCAATTTAATATTTCTAGTAATAGATTTTCTTTTAGTTAATGATGATCAAATGATCAAAGTTTATTAGTTTTTATTTGTTTGTTTAAACCAAATATGTTTATTCAGTTTTAGTTTAGTTTTACAGTATTTAGGTTAATATTTATTTCAATGTAATGTTTTTAGTGTTATTTTTAATGAACAATAATAGCACAGGTCAGTTTGTCAGTTTATTCATTATTAGCGTATTTATTAATATTATGAATTCGTTTTTATTTTTAAGTTTTCCCTTTTTGTCAGTTTATTCATTTTTTGTTGTTTCTTTGTTTCTTTTTTCTTATTAGTTTAGTTATGTGTCTAATTAGTGTAAAAATTAGACAAAGAACTACATAGTCTAATTTATTATTTTTGTTCCAATCTTAGTCATTTTAGTACTTTCAAGTTAAACTAAATGAAAATTAGAAATGTTGTCTTGTCAACTAGCTAAAAAATAAGATTTTTTATTTTATTTTATTTCGGTTAACATTTATTTAATTTAAATGTAATACTTTTAGTTAATGATAATAACACTAGTCCAAAGTCTATTAGTTTTTATTTGTTTGTTTAAATCAAATATGTTTATTAATTTTTTGTTTAGTTATTTGATACTACATTTTTAGTATAATTATTTAAACTAAAAGATAATTAAGAATTTTTTTCAAGAAAATAAACAGTTTTTCAGTTAACATTTATTTTATTTCAATGTAATATTTTTAGTGTTAATAATGAACATAATAGCTTGACTGATCCTCACCAGTTCATGTGTCTGAACTCGTCCTGAAGCGTCAGCAGCAGCTCCGACAGTTCTTCCCTGCAGGAGGCGGAGCCAGTGGGGGAGGGGGTGGAGCCAGTGGAGGCGGGGCCACCAGAGGAGGGGGCGTGTCCTAGCACACGCTCGTTACACAGCTGAGGATGATGATGCTTCATGAGATGAAGGACCCGCTGCACGTTCGCTCGCACCGAGTGACTCGAGCTCGTCGACTGAACACAGAGACGCTGATTAAACATCAATCATGACTAACTTCACAAAATAACCTCAATAAATAAAATAACTTATTTTAAATTATCATTAAAAACTCATTAGTGACACTCTCTTTCTTTCACACACACACACACACACACACACACACACACTCTCTCTCTCTCTCTCACTCACACACTATCAAACTGAGTGTGTGTGTTTACCGTCCCGGTCACGAACGGCACGTCTCCCAGACTGAGTCTGTAATGCGGCTGCGGGACGGACGGCTCTCTCTGCAGAAACACACGCGCACACACACACACACACACACACACACACACTAAACATCAACAAAGCCCTCGGATATGAATAACACTGTAAAGCTGCTGAAGTGGAAGAAAACACAGCTTTAAATTCACTTAGTAATTCGTGTCTCTGACTTCATCAGCTCTGAGTGTTTGTTGTAGCGAGAGAATCTGATGCTGCACTCGTTTACCGTTGAGGAGCTTTTCTTCTGTTTGATCCGACTGTGTTTATGAGGACGAGGAGAAACAGACTGAATGAGCAGACGATTGACTTCAAGACCCGTCTGTAACTGACAACAGAGAAGAGGACATGATTAACACACACACACACACACACACACTCACTAACTCACTCGCTCAAACACACACACACACACACACACCTGAGCTGCTCTCTCCTGCACCAGTTTCCTCTGATGTTCCTCTTCCTGTAGTTTCCTCTCCAGCGCTCGGATCTTCCTCTCAGTGACGCTCTGAGTCTCCGTCAGTCGGTGATACTCCTGTTCCAGAACATCCAGCTTACACAGCTGATCCACAGAACACACACGCTCCAGAGACACCTGACACACACACACACACACAGGAGGATGAATGAGTCTGTCTCTATACACCTGCTTCAGTGGGACAGATGAGTGAGTGAGTGAGTGAGTGAGTGAGTCAGTGAGTGAGTGAATGAGTGAGTGAGTGAGTGAGTGAATGAGTGAGTGAGTGAGTGAGTGAATGAGTGAGTCAGTGAGTGAATCAGTGAGTCAGTGAGTGAGTGAATCAGTGAGTGAGTGAGTCAGTGAGTGAATCAGTGAGGGAGTCAGTGAGTGAGTAAATTAATCAGTGAGTGAGTCAGTCAGTGAGTGTGTGAGTCAGTGAATCAGAGTGTTTGAGTGAGTGAGTGAGTCAGTGAGTGAATGAGTCAGTGAGTGAATCAGTGAGTCAGTGAGTGAGTGAATCAGTGAGTCAGTGAGTGAGTGAATCAGTGAGTGAGTGAGTCAGTGAGTGAATCAGTGAGGGAGTCAGTGAGTGAGTAAATTAATCAGTGAGTGAGTCAGTCAGTGAGTGTGTGAGTCAGTGAATCAGAGTGTTTGAGTGAGTCAGTGAGTGAATGAGTCAGTGAGTGAGTGAGTGAGTCAGTGAGTGAGTGAGTAAATTAATCAGTGAGTGAGTAAGTCAGTGAGTGAGTGAGTGAGTCAGTGAATCAGAGAGTGTGTGTGTGAGTGAGTGAGTGAGTGTGTGTGTGAGTGTGTGTCGCACCTGTTGTTGCAGCACGGCGGTTCTGTCTGACTCTGTGTGTCGTACGCTCTTCCTCATCAGCTCCAACTGTCTCTCCAACCGCGAGCATCGGGTCTCGGCCGCAGACAGCTGAGCGAGCAGGTCTACACACACACACACACACTCTATCATCACTGATCTCCTGAATAATACGAGTAGGGATGGGTACCGAAACCCGGTATTAAACGGTTGCTGAATTATGAAAGACTGCTGGATCGATAAGCTCAGACGTTATCGGTTCTGCTGTCGGTACTGGAGAAATTAAGAAAGCCACGTGCTATTTATTATTGCTATTAAGAAATTATTATCTTGCTAATTTAATCTCGCCAGCCACTTCTATATATAATAATATTGAACCATTTGTCAAGGTCCCCGCGGATCCTTAAAAAGTCTTAAAAGGTCTTAAATTAGATTTTTTAAATCGAAGGCCATAAAAAGTCGTAAAATTTTTTTTTTAAAAATGTCTTATTTTTACTTATGAAAGGTCTTAAATTTTAGATGACACTTTGACTTAGACTTATCTAAATGCTTTCGAAATTAAAACTATCTAATTAGCGTAGGCCTACGTATTATTTTTTTAATTCTATCTTGGTGGATTTGCTTGTTCACGTGACAATTCGCGTCACTTACGGCAGTATATTAGCCCACGTCTGTCTCCTGCACGCCAGAGGAGAGGAGGAAACGAGTAAATGTCAGTTCAATTGTAAGTTCAGTCTTTATGTGCTTAGGAGTGTGTGATATTGTCTATGAACTATGATGATACTGTAATCATTGTTTTAACTGTACGAGGCACTGCGAGTGCGAGCTGACATCGTGTTTCTCTCATGCTTTCTCTGCGTTATGTGTCAGTGCAGTTATAGATGTCCCCAAATGAGTTTTTGTCTTATATTTATATCATGTTATGTTGTTATATTAGAATATCACATGAGCAAGAGTGCCGTTTTCCTGTGCACAATTGCAAATGTGCTATTTATTTTATACAACAGTTAAATTAACAATAAAGTTAACATCGTGAGTTACTTTTTGGACACAATATTGTCAATTTTCACTTTATATCACCGACGAGAATTTCATAATGAAGCCGTAGTCCAACAGACAGCGATGATTTTTTGTGTTTTTTTTTTTTACTGAAACCCGCGTTTTGAACGAATCATTTTAACGATTCAATGAACAATCACTTGTTTTCCGAATGAATCAGCCGTTTGAACAAATCGGTTGAATAAATGACTCCAACAACTCGCTTATTAAGACAGTGACTTGCCGCCACCTACTGGTGGTTTCAGTTTCATATTTAAAGTATCCTTTAATTAAAACGTTAAAATTATAAATCATTTCATATTTAAATATTGAATAGCTTTATTTATGCAATTGTAAATGAAGTGTAAATATAATAATGCCAGTTCTGATGCCGCTTCTGTGTCTCCTCTGCACTGCAAGGATGGATTTTAATTTAATGATTTATTTTGACATTGGTACTGTGTTATTCTAATATAATTTAATTTGAATGTTAGAATTTGACATAAAAGGTGATGCATACCTCTAAATATGTTTAGAAACAATGTCCATATATAGGTGAAAATGCCCCTGGAAATCAGTTTAAAGTGGCAAATATTGCCCCTTAATAAAAAATGTTAATTTCTGTCACTACTGTGAACTGACCACTGCAGAGAATATAAAAAATATGAATATCTTCATGAGTCTGCTGTGAACAACAGGCCTAAACCAGCCAGGGTACCAGTACAAAAACACAATCAATAAAATATCATCTAATTATTATCAACAAAACTTTGAAAATATCTAGACATATTTTGTCAATATTGGGCACCCCTAATGTACGGTATTCATTTTGATTTCTTCAGGTCTTAAAAAGCCTTAAATTTGACTTTAAAAATTGTGCAGATACCCCGATTTGTCTGTGATGCATTTTTGCTAAAGAGAGAGAGTGTGTGTGTGTGTGTGTGTGAGAGAGAGAGAGAGAGAGCTCGTAGCCGCGGCGTGCACAACACAACAGCCCTGCTTAATGAGTGACGATGAGGACAGAACTAAACATTCAAACGGTTACACTTTAGATCTCTGATATTAAACTAATTTTATTTTAGATTTTAGGCTTCCAATGATTATAAAAAAGATATTTGAGGTATAACCATTAAAAACTAAAGCCGCATTCTCTCCAGCGCAGCTTCCTTCCCTTCACAGCGGTGCGCTGTCATTCTCCCTAAAACCCAAACGTAACGCCAGAATCTGCACGATCCGTGATTGTTGTAAAATGTCTATACTGTTGCTAAACTGCGGGACGCGTTTGATATTAAAAGTACCAAAACTGACGCAATAGACGCTGTTCCAAATGCGGCGCGCGCTGCGAAACACACCGCAACGAGACAAGCAGCGTATATTTTGGGCTTCGTGTGCGCATCTAAACCATCAAATACACACACAAATATGTAAAAATGGATTCACGTAACCGTTTATTCACTTAAATACAGTTTATGTCTTAAATGGGCGTAAATAGCTGGGAGAAAATATGATGCGTAATAATGATTAGATCTGCATTTGGTCTTAAAGAGGCAGCAGTCTAATAACCCTGCTGAGGATTGCAGGTCAGTCAGTCGCAGCTCTTGAATGATATAAGCTTTAATCTGTGATAAACTATCTACTGTTATTTTACATCTGACTTTATTAGAGGTCTTTTTAGCCCATATTACACCTGAACAGTAACGTCAGACATTACTGAAATTAAAGCACTGAGGATATAACTTGTATATTTGTTTAATTGTATACTTTTGATTGTTTGACCGTGTGTTTGTACTTTGTGTTTGGTGTCCTATGTCTATATAAAACACAAAAGCCTGCACCCTTCTGCATAACATACATGTTTCATTTGTTTTGTTAAAGCATTGCTTTTTCTTTTGCTGAAGATATTTATTTTACATTTCAAAATATAAAGCAATATTAATTCTATTCTAAAGTATAATTTTTTTCCCTTTTTTTTTTATATAACAAAAAGAACCGATAAGAATACCGTTAAAGTACCGGATCGATAAGGAGTATCGGTAAGAGTAGTAATACCGTTAAAACCTTAACGATACCCATCCCTAAATACGAGTCAGAATGGTGTGTGTTTGAGTCGCACCGGTGTCGGGTCGCTCCGGGGAGCGTGTGTGTTCTCGTGGCTCCGGGGAGTGTGTGTGTTCTCGTCGCTCCGGGGAGTGTGTGTGTTCTGGTCGCTCCAGCTCCAGGCGACGGATCTTCTCCTGCAGGTTCTTCAGCGCGGAAATAATCGCTGCAAACACACGTACAACACTTCACACACTTCTTCATCTCGTTTAAGAAGATTCCTCTTTTTCATTATTCAGTTTTCTGATGTAAATGCAAGAAAACCAAGAATCTGAACGGAGAACTCGTGTCTGTCCAGCAGGAGGAGCTGTTCACCGAAACCTGATCTTTCAGACACCTTTTAAATGCATAAATACGTTTATTCATGTATGAAATTATGTACAAATTTACTGGCTGTATTTCCATCTAAAGCTGTCAATTTAACTTAATTAAAAATTGGATTATTGAATCATTTTTCCAATATAAATGCAAGAAAACCAAGAATCTGAATTACCCCTTTTCCACCAAGGCAGAGCTGGTGCTGGTTCGGAGCCAGAGTCTAGTTTCAAATCGGTTCTTTGTTTTTCCACCGCCAAAGCACCAGCTCCGAACCAGTAAAACTGGTTCTTAAGTAGCACCAAATCATTGCAGGGTCTAGAACGGAGCCAAGAAAGAACCGCTTGCGTCAGAGGCTGGGGGCGGGGTTACCGTGGCCAACAAGACTGAAGAGAAACTTGTGACCGCCATTTTCAAATAGCAGCTAATCGAGCTAACAGCAGCTAAACACGATGGACGCGATCTAAAATATAAATCTAAGGCTAAAGTCGGCATCTTATTGTTAAAAATAAATGTTACGTACATGCCGTTACTCTCGCTTGTAATCTCCGTCTGTACAAATAATGGCGAGCCGCGCGAACACGTTGGATCCGCCGTGTTTGGATGCCGATGTAGGTCCGCAAAGCCATGGACATCAATAGCAAAGCAACGTGCGCCATTGTTGATGATGTGTTTGTGTTTGGCGCCGCCGCGCTAACGTTGCTGAAAAGATGAGACGTAGCTGTGACGTAAGACCTGGCTCTGCGTTGGCTCTTTTAGCCTGTGGAAAAGCAAACCGGTTCTTTGGAGGCTCGTCAGTCGAACCAACTCCGAACCGGCACTAGCTCTAGCTCCGAACCAGCACCTGGTTCTTGTTGGTGGAAAAGGGGTAAATGTGAACTCGTGTCTGTCCAGCAGGAGGAGCTGTTCACCAAAGCATCTCAGCATCTTCACACACGTGTTTTACTATCATTATCTTTTAAATGCATATAAATCACTTTATGTATACAATTATGTAAAAAGAAAAAATATATATATATATTACTAACTATGTTTCCATCCAAAGCTGCACAAAACTGGAATATGGCATATTAAACATTAGTGAATAAAGCGGCGTTTCCATCTCATGTGTTCAAGAGGACATAATCATCACTTCCTGGTGTAAGACATCAGTAATGAAAGTGTGTTTCTGCAATCGGCTGCTTCCCTCATCATA